>CM021102.1:487347980-487947980 GCA_007115665.2 Sequoiadendron giganteum | reverse complement strand
TCATTGATACACATATCAGAGGATGCAATAGACAAAGTCTTTAAATTGGAAGGGGTATGCAACAAAAATACTATATGTGAAGAGTTGGAAAAATAATTCAGAAGGATGGACACCATTTACAAGGGTTGGAGATTGCCCTTGTACAGAATTAGACATGTTGGTAAACCAATTCCGCTAGAAGATAGTGAAGGACCCCCATTCCATGTAGATCTTTTTGAGCCCTATATGAAATAAACTTATTTATTGGTGGGTCAAGTATTAGGAATGGAAGTCCCTGAGTATATGGCAATTGTACCCCTGGTAATTTCAGCAGATATTCAATATCACAACTCTAGATCTTTTGATTATGCCTCATATATTTTTAAAGGGCTCGATTTTGGATTGATGGAAATAAAAGGTGGAGCCTCTATCTTACACCTCATGAATTACTCACTATTGATGCACATAGTGTTGTACTTTGAATAGGAACTAGGGTTGTGGCCTTAGGAGATGAGAATTTTATAGTTTGATAAGGAAGGCATGTCATTACCTATTCAATCATGGACTGATGTTTGGGACAGCAGGTTTACTAACTCTAGTTTTGTATACTTTAAAGAAAATTTTGTGAAACCATTGTACAAGTTTTATAATCATCCATATGCTTATTCTTTGTCTGATGAGATAAAGAGGTTTCTCGAGCCCAAATATTTCAATGGACCAATTAGCCACAATTGGGGGGATTGGTATTGTTTGGAGAATGCTACCATGATTAGGGTTTATGGATTTGAATATGGCCCATTCATTTTGCCTAAAACGGCTCCCGACAAGATTGCATACTTGGAAATTGTTAGGCAAATGGATTTTTCTAGTGTTATGAATTTAAGTTCTTTCAGAAAACAAGATTTTATGCCTAGTACACTATGCTTCAATGATTTTATTGTATTAGCAAAGGAAGGGTATAATATGATTCTAGATAAGTTACTGTAATATAACATGAAAAGAGGACCACTAAGAAATAATTTTGATCTAGAAGGGTATATCAATTCTACTAAACAAAGGATAAACTTTGGAGGGTATCACCATGTGCCCTACCAATTTGATGATATGATTAGGAACTTGGAGGCAGAGGAAGAAAAAATGGTGGTTGAACAACGTAATCAATATTTGCAAGATATAGAGCTTTTGTCTTTTGGAGAAGAGACATTTGAGGCTAATGTACCACAACATCTACCTAACAAGATGTCAAGGTTGAGAAATCAGGATTACGCCTATCCTGCCAGGGATTTAAATATTGAAGAAAGTGTAGATACAGATGCAAGGCATGTAGAATATAAGTCTTTTGTAGCAGATGATGAATTTATAAAATCTCCAAAATTTAAGGCATTCCTATGTAGACAAAAGGTAAAAGAGATAAGAGAACTGGTTGACAGTGTCACACTAGGTAATGAAGAACAGTTGTTGAGTAATTTAAAAATTGATGTGGAAAGAGAGATGGTAGGTATGACCTCTGAAAAGGGAAGGGAAATTCTAGAAAGTGTTGGTGTCATTATTTTTCCAAGATTATATCTCAATTCTGCACTAGTCTTTGACAGTTTCTTGAAAAATAGTAATGCTACACACAAGCTCAGCCAGGAAAAGGTGACAGAGGTCTATGCAGGATCAAAGTACAATCTAGATGAAGAGTCATTAATGATTTGGGCCTTGTATCCACCTCACAGGAAATTAGTTGTCATTGATACTGAGAAGGCATTCGAGCATTTTATGACCCTAAAATTTGGGGAGGTTGATCTTGTGGCGACGGAAGAGATTGGGATCAACGTAGAAAAACTAAACAAAGCTCAAATACAGTCATTGATCAAGGAAAAGGAAATGTGCAAAACTAACCATGAAAGAATGCTGAGAGAAAATGAGCACCTGAAAGATTTATTAGGAGTTGCAATTGGGTCAACCAAGTTGCTCACCCATGGTGAAAGTTCACAAAAAAAAGATCATTGGGAAGGGTCGAGTGCATATTCTCAAGGAAATTATGATACACTTGTTGCAATGATTAAGAAGAGACAAGCCAGCCTAATAACCTGGTTGAATAAGCTTTGGGGAATACACTCAAAAAAATTTGATGCATTATGAAAACATGAAAGAATGGATGGTAGGATCGTAGAGAAGCTCCAGGAAATGAACCAGAGGGATGCTCCTGATAAAGCTGCAATTGAGGCTGCAAATCATCTTATGAATAAGCATAAAAACTTCTTTGAAGAATTGTGAGGGATGAGCAGGAATTAATTGATGCCAACAAAAAGGGATTCACTACATTCTTTGATGATAGAGGGAGATCAAAAGAAAAGACTAGGTGGAAATATTAAAGTGAGTCAATACTACAGGAGATTCTGAAGACGGCTACCGAGAAAGATATAACATTAGATGAAGCATGCGAATGGAATGAGAAGATGGTGAAAATGGAGATCATGATCCAAAATGCATTAGGAGATGCAAATATGCATGGGCGTCGAGACTACTTGGATCACTTATCAAAATTTTACTTATGGCTTAAGAGATCCTAATTACTTTTTAATTTTATTGTTGTTTCAAGCACAAGACATTTTTGAAAGGACGTGTCCTTTCATACGGTTGATGTATAAATATCCATATTTGGTAGAAATGAATAAGAGGGTAATAGTAGAATAGAAGATAGATAGAAAGAAACATAATGTTTCAGAATGTTTATATCCAAAAGGACCATGTTGCATGTATAAGATTTTCAAGGAGATAATGAAATATTTCTGATTCGATGCTTCCATTCTGGTATCAATTATTTGTTGAATTTCTACAATTGTTTGATTGTCTCCAGCCTAATGTTTCTTGATTATTTAAGTTGAAATATCGAGTATATGTTCAATTTATCAGTGCACATTTGTTGTATCTGTGTGATATTATGAATTGGGTTCTTTAAAGAAGAATTAAATTCCTTTCAGTCAATTACAGTAATCTAGGAATATTAGGGAGATCAGGAAGGGGAGAAAACTAAACTCAGTCAAAATAGGGGTAGTTGTGGGTTTGTTGGTTTTCTTTGTATACTATATAATAGTCCTCTAAGATAAATAAGTCACTATAGAAATGAAAGATGTTTGACTATCTGCCTAATATTGTTTTGTGTTTTTGAAATGGAAGAGATCTACAACTCTATAGAAATTGATATATCCTAATGGTCAAATTATTAGACTATTTAGATAATTTTAATTGACTACTACACAATAGTTTATGTGTTGAAATAATTGTTTCCATTCTTTGTAGTTTTTACATTGGAATACAAATCATATTTAATTCCATACCAATATACTTCTTTCATAAAGATATTTGTTTGATTTTTCCTTGCTATTTTCATCTTAAAATTTAAATAAATGTATTTTATAATATAGAATTATTTTCAAATTGGGACAAAAAGGATTTTGAGAGATATATTCAATCATAAATTTTACAGTCAAAAATATCATTTAATTTGTATGTTGTAACTTCAGTACTTTTAGTTAAAATAAAAATAGCTTAAAGTTATATGTACATATAGTTAAATTGGCAAAGTTGTGTGTACATTTTATTTTTTACATTTGTTACCTGAACATATTCTAATATTACACATACACTTTATTAGGATTATATCTATTCACAGTAAGATTTTCATTGTGAATAGATTGTTGTAAACAAAATCAAACCACTTAAGTCTTCTCAATTCACAAAGGTAGACCCACCTAGGTTTGGCAGCACCTGAAGAGAAGAAGGTTCAAATCATTTGGCCTTGTTTGTTACCCTAAAATGTATCAAGAGATTGGAAACCTCTTGAGGTATTCTTACCTATTTTTTTGAGAGCTAACAGCCTCCAAACCTCCAAATCCACAAAAAGATTCCACTTGTACGGCCAAATTCTTGCCAAACCCAAAAACACTTGTTTTAGACCAAAATCATGAGGTTTTATTGAATCTCCTACTTCCAAAACCTCCCAAACCTCAAGACCAACTCGCACACAACCCATTAGATCTGTGCATGGGAAAAAATTCATAAAATCAGATCACCCATACATATTTTTTTGAAACCTAGGCTTGAATCTCTCATTTCACATGCTTTTCTTCACAAAACTCTTGAGGACAGAAGCTATACCTTCTTTATTTCTCATCCTACTCCATATTCATGCATCCTACAATTACAACAGTATCTATGGGGCCTCTTACACAAGCTACAGTAATCACAAAAAGTGTAAGAGCCCCTTTATATCATGTTTGGACTACAAAACCCTCAAAAATAGGGTAACCGGGTTGTATGCAAAGAAATGAAGCTTTCTAACTCAAATCAATGCCTTAAGCCCTCAAATCAGATTCAAATTAAAGCTAACACATATCTTCACAAAATTAATTATGTAATGGCATAAAAATTAAAAACATCATGAATTAATTATGTAACCACATAAGTAAAATATAATTCTATCAAGAAATTAATATCAAATAGATAATATAATCGCATAACTCATACATTTCAATGTCATTCATCTTCTTCTTCATCCAAATCTTTGTCTATATCATCCAATCCAAATTCAACATTATAAGGATTGGTCATATCATCATCATCATCATCATTGATATTAGTTTTGATAATGTCATCATCCACATGGATATCATCTTCATGAACATTAACTCCTACATCATCATGATCTAGTTCCTCCTCTTTGACATCTTCGTCGGGCACATCATCAACTAACTGTTGATCCGAATCATCATCTACATCATCTTCTATTTCTTCGGTATCTTCTTCTTCCACCACATTATAATTTACCGACCTTCCTCTTGGATCATTTCTAACAACATATGACCAACTCGGTTTACCTAGAACCTTTGAGTAAAATACCTGCTCACATTGGCTTGGAAGAACATAGGGCTCATTTCCAGCTCACTCAAAATACCTTGTATTAACCATGGTAAATCTATTATCATGTTCAATAACAATTTTCTTGAGATCATTTTCATTCAATCGTAGTTTGTACCATAGGACGACAAACATAACTAAATTGAAGGACTTAAATTTGCACTCAAGTATATCATCCAAAATCCCATAGTATTGATTTTCTGAGACTTCTGGATGTATGTCTCTTCTAGATGAAACATTAGTCACCTAAAATACTACAGTTATCCCAAAATCACAAGTTTTCTTTGTGTCATCCAACTTTTTGATTTGAAATTTATGACCATTGCACCACATAGCCTTGTGGTGTTTCACCAACAATATGTCAAACATGTAAAAATTATTGCAATATCGTTAATTGATAAACATATTTATTCTTGGTCAAATGTATGCAAAGAAAAAATCTCAACATATATACATCAATATAATTAAAAATAATTAAATAATATGGGTGATTAATATATTTATACATACCTATTTATCTCTTAAACCATATGCTAAATCAATTTTCCTTGGTGTAACATTGGAATCTCCATTACGATGAGCTTTTTTAACCAATGAAGCCACACCTTCCCATGTTAATGTGTGACCAGATTGTTGATATCGTTCAATCCATACCGTCATCTAATCAAGATTGTTTCCGACATACAAATGTAGTGCATCCCACTCTCAACCAAAAAAAAATTGAAATTCACAAACGATGTATAATTAGTTAATTACCACGGTATATGACCTTAATTTATAATTGATGTATATTGAAGATTAATAATTAAATAAGTACAATATATATAAAAACCAAATGTAAAATGTATTCTAATTAATCTCCATGACCATCTTATAATTACCTGCCACTTTCCTCAATCTACCTTTCCCCATCAGGTACTCCCCTTCGAATTTGTTAACGAAGTTGGGATCCCAAATGCGATCTACATGGATCTTTGCTGAAAACTTAGGAGATATTCAGTAATGTACACCATGGTCTGGTATACTATATATCCCTCCACCATAAAACCCTCGGGATGTGCTCTTTGTCTAACCAAAGCATTTCAAGTGCCTCTCAACAATCCACATTGACCTTGTGTATATAGGTCCACACAATTCAATCTCCTCAACTTGGTGTATGAGGTAGTGTTCTTGTGCATTGAAAAATGTCGAAGGTAGATACTTTTGCATTTCACACATTAGACGAGGAATTTTTCTCTTCCAATAATTTATATCTTCTTTATGGATTGGTTTAGATGACAACCATCTACAAGTGATTCAAGGCACAAATATATTAAAGAGATTTAACAAAAATATACAACGAATTGAACAAATATCGTTACTTACCTCATGTATTTTTCAAGATCATATTTGACTTGCTTGACATTGTTGTCGAATTTTTCTAGGAGAATAGAGATAGAACGTACTACAACAATTATAAAATGATCTTTTCATTATTTTTATAAAAGTAGTAAACATAATACACTGAAAAGTACATGCAGTATCAAATATATATATATAATATGCCAGAATAATTACCTTAATGAAGGTATGTTTCATCCCTGACCCAAATTCACCTTTCTTTGTTATGATATTATTTATGTTCATAGCAAATCCTGTGGGAAATCGAATTTTTCGTATGACTTATTTTATAGCATTGCTTTGTTGCTCCGTTAATAACCAAGGAAGGGCACTTATATTAATTTTTTCTCCATTGTTATTTAATTGAATGAAATTTTTCATTGCATGATTGGCTTCCTAAATGTCACTACAAATTTTGACAATTTTTTCTTTATCATGCCTTCCATCTAGTATTTTCGATAACGTTTATGTCATATTCTTTCCAATATGCATTGTATCAAAAAAATGCACAATTTTTAGCTTCTCATAGTAGGGCAACCTACTAAATTGTCTGGGATAACTTTTCAGTCCCTGTGGAAGCTGACCATTAATGCCTTAACGACCTTCATGAAGCATATAAGTTAAACAAATTAACAACGACAATCATTGTCAATTGTAGCATGAGTAAACACAACACAATATAAAAATATAAATTCAAAACATATCATATATGATAAATAAATAATTTGATCAGATGTATAACCTTGACGATTAATTCTATTATATTCCAACTTCCATAGGTGAAGTGTCATTCTTTGTGGTTTTGATGTAGTCTCTTCTTTCCCATTGAAAATATGTTTTTCAGTAGTTTTATACTTATGATTTATGTGGAGGAAGTGCCTATACTCATCAAACACCTACTTTCCTAAACTTGTTGAACAATGAGATTTCATCTTTGGACCATAAATTGGACATGCAAATTTTCCCTTTCTTTGAAGACCTGCAGATCATATATAATTGGATTAAATATGTCAATTTTTATAATTATATATAATGAATAGATTATTTTAAAAATATGCATGATATCTACTTCATAAAATTAAATATCGTTAAATTCATGCAGTCGAACGTTACAACATACCAGAAAAATGTGTTAGCCCTAGGGCATCATGAATTGTCCATACAAGAATTGCATGGAATTGAAATTATCTTTGTCCTATTGGTCTAGATACGTCATACATACTGATTTCATTCCATAACTTTAGTAACTCGTCGATAAGAGGCTCAATATATAAATTCATATCTTTAACTTGGTACTTACCTAGTTGAATGAACATAAACATTACATAATTATTGTAACCATTTTACTGCAATATATATAAATTAATGTACATGACTATTAAATGAAAAAAATATAAGTCATTATGCAAAAATTAAGACAAATGAGATGTTACTACGTTAAAGAAAAATGATGTAAAAAAATACCTGGAACAATCATTGCCAACATTATGTGCTCCCTCTTTATTGACATCCATGGAGGAATGTTATTGTTGATAACAAAAATAGGCCACACCAAGTAAATAGATCTCAACTCTCCAAATGGATTGACACCGTCCACTGCCAATGAAAGCCTGTGATTACAAGGTTCTTCTTTAAAGTGTGGCCATTTTTCCTCCATGTCCCTAAATGTAGAACCATCCACAGGCATTCGAAGAATGTCATATCTACTTCTATTCTGTGCATGGTAATCCATAAATTGCGCTAAGCTTTTGCACCTAAAATCGTTGCATACATGGAATAATGGGAATATAACGAAGAACCTTGTGAGGCACCTTTTTTGTTAGATGATCTGCTTGATATCTATTGATATGACATTCTGGGCATTCTATTAAAAAGTCATGTTGTTTATGGTATATAATATGATCATTGGGACATGCATCTATTGCTTGATACTCCATTCCAATATCTTTCATAATGCCAGATAAATCTCGGTATGAGTGAGGTAAAATATTTGATGGTGGTAAAACAAATTCACCAATCAATCTACAACAAACAATAATTTGTTAATATAAAGAATATTAATGGTACATATTTCATCCTTTATTTAGTAGTGATGAACTAACAACAATTATAATAGATGAAAAAAGATGACATATATGACATACCTTAACATCCATGAGATTGCTCTGTTGGATAAACCATTCATAACCTTCAATTTCACCAACAACAATACAACAGAGAGAAGATTTATTTGGGAGCCTTCATAAAGGGGCTTGTATGCATTCTGAAGTACAGGTAAATCATGAACATCATCAAAGTCATCTCGATAAACATGATTAGTTGTGCCATTAAATGTGTCATGGATCAATTTATTTGTAGCATCATCTTCAACTACGTTTTCTGGTGCATGATCATCTTCTTCCATGGGATCATTAACTTCATCTTCGATATTCACAGCTCCATGTTCCTCTGCTTGCAAAACCAGATTCTTCGGGTCATGATAATCCATATCATGTGCCCTAAGGTGCCCCACCTTTATAATAATGACAGACACAGATAAACCATAATCATGATCAAGTGATTTTATATATATATATATATATATATATATATAAAATGTTAAAACAATATAAACATTTACAAATTCAATCAATATAAACACATATAATGAACAACTTACCAATGGACGATAACCATGCCCCCCTTCAGCATGACCATATTGCCTACAATGTTTCTCAATTGTTGTGATTAAAAGTCTTCTCGTCTTTAAACCCTTGCAATTATTACAAGGACAATAGCATTACCCATCACCCTTTCTTTTCAATCTAGCCCACAATCTATCAAGTGACTCTTCATTTTGTTATGGACTAATATTATCTTACGTGATTTTTCTTTACCAAGCTTGAATATTTATATCTTCAAAATATATCAAACTCACACTCCAATAATTTTTAATCATAGACAAGTAACAAAATCTAATAATTATGATATTTTACAGCAAAAAAAATCGGCATACAACCACCCCTGCAAAAGAGAAGATAGTCTGAAGTTAATGACCCCAAAAAACACTTTAAAATGCTAATTCCATAAATTATTAAATTATGATTTTACTATGATTTCCAACTGTTAGACTCCTAAAATCATAATATTGAACTTGCACAACAAAATCTGGAAATGAAATTCTGAAAATACACAAGTCTAAAAATGAAATCTAATGAGATGTTGCTTTAAAATATGATTTTCAAACCTGGAAGTACAAATCTGACTTACAAATGAATTCTAGAAATAAAATAGTATGGAATAATAAAGAGTTTCATTTGAATTGGACCACCCTATTATATTCCTTGATAAAGTTAAAATATTTATGAATTTTATCTACAATATAGCCTGCATAGTCATTAGTCTTATTCACATCCCTGCTTTGGATATCAATAGGCAACACCATTAGATGGCCACCTTGAAAGTTCAATCCATTAAGGGAATAATGAAAGGGTCTTCCTTAATGATTATATCCATCTGACAAAAATTAGTGTATGGTTGAATAAGGATGATATCATTTTGAAAGACTAAAATGATTGTTGAGACCGATCCTAACATATTTATGTTGAATCCATTACATACAAATAATCTTGTGTAGACCTTCACTTCCAAACTCTCGACAAAAATTTTTTGTAAGGACAACACTTCATTTGCCTATTTTTGTAGGTTAAGCTAAATCTTGTTCTCACAAGCAACTTCAAATGTCTTGTATACTTCCATCTACTTATGAAGCAAGCCTCTATCTAAATTGACTTCACCATTACAATAGTGCTTCAAAATATCTTAGGGCCATCCTTTGGTTTTATATGTCAAATCTATTGCCATTTGTATTGAATTTTCTTCCATCCATGTAATTCATGTCTTTGGTTACAATGTTTATTCGAGAATCCATATACAACTTCCTCCCTCCTATTGACATAGAATCAGTATGGAATACTATCTTGAATTTTAACCTAAATATTAAAAATTGGTTAGACCTTATACTATGCAAAGGAGAATAATAATAAACCATAACCTTATCATCAATTGAAATAGATAAGGAGTCACTCTATTCCACACATATTCACATAGACAATGAACATGATATTTGGGATTCCTACTCTTACTATTTTTCTATTTATTTATATAATAATAAGGTTACACTACAATATTTTTGTTCTCTTTTTATCTACTCTAACTCCTATTTCCTCTGATACATTCAATCATACTAGTATTGTGCTTCATGTAAGAACATTATACCGTGGCTGAATGAAAACAATGTTCAATTCCATGAGGCCCAAATGATATTCATGCATTGGTCTTGAAATGTCATCAAACTGAGACTAGTCATTGTTATACAGTATCAAAGTTTCATTGATACTATTGGTCAGTATGATTTCTCATGTGAATTGATTAAATATTGATAAACTATTTATTCATAGGGTCCAATCATTATGTTTGACAGTATATTGGCCAGTTTACTGTCCAGTGCTATTTGCAAAATAAAATATAGTAAAATATAAAACAGTGATATTTTCTATCTACTCCATTGTAAATAATAAAGACTGTAGAAATTTCCTTCCAATTTGAGTGTTGGAAGTCTTTATTATTTATAGTGGAGTAGATAGAAAAGATCAATGTTTTATATTTTAATATATTTTATTTTTCATTGTATTTAATCAACAAATATAGTTTGATGATGATTCTTTGACTAGTGCTACAATATTAGTATCTTGGGGTATTATATATGCAGATATAAACTACATTTCTATGATGTTTGATGCTATACCCATGTCCACTAGTTATCAACATAATTGTTATTATTATGTATATGCAATCTAGGGATACTATAGAGGTAAGGAGCAACGAGCAAAGAGAAAAGATTTAAGGAAATGGACTTCAAAGAAACGCATGAAACTTTAATATAGATTCCCAAAAGGAGATCACAGTCATGAATATTCAAATAAACAATGATTAGTCCATGTCATAACCATGAAGAGGGCGTTTAAATTAATAATAATAGTGATAGGGTAGTATGATGAACTTTAAAAGATACATAAAGAAAAGTAACTGAGCAGTCAAGAGGGCTTTTAAAACATCATAAATCTTGTCAAGGGTTCATTTTCTTCATAGAAGTATGGTAAACTAATAAATATTTTCATCTCACAAAGATTCAAAAGAGGGCAACCTACAAGTGTATTAAGGAGTGCATGGACAATATCTCAAGCAGCTACCACAATTAATTTCTTCAAGTGTTATGCAAGGCCATTGAAATCAAATGAATAAACTCATGCATAACCTAAAAGACAAAGGATAGTCAAGTTACTAGAGGGTAGGTATCACAAAGGAAATGGGATCACTTTCAATAGAGATGTGATGCACTTTTACGTTTTTTGCTTTATTTTTCCTAATAAGGTCAAATACTCTCTTTTAGTGTTTGAATCTACCACATAGAGATTAAATATGTTTACTCTCAAATAAAGTTGAATTATATAAACAATAGTTAGATGCCTCCCTTAACATAAAGGACAATCTAAAGTACTAAGTAATTTTATATCCTTTATAAGAGGTTGCTTTTAACCAATTAAAAACTTGAGAGGGTAATACACAAGTTGCAAGGAAAGTTAAAAATTTATCATAAGTAGCTCCATCCAAAGGGAAAAAATTAAGCATGGAAAATCATGAGTAGGTTGACTAGCTTCACTAAAATCACAAGTTATTTTTTATAACATCTTACCTGGATATTACTTGATAAGGTGAGGAGTGCTTTTTTCCACTCAATTTCATATGGTGGCATATCTACACACAAATCACCAAATTTTCAAATAAATAAATAAACTGTATTACTTAATAAAGTTGTTACAACATGCCATTCACGTCAAATTCAACTCTTCTTACCACAAAAAATTTGGTTTTCACTTTGACAGGTTCATCTTTTAATTCATGTACCAACTTCTGAAGGAATTTGGTAGCTTATACTTCTACATAAGGAGACAATTTCATCTTGTAAACTGTTCCAAAGTACAAAACAAATAGAAATCATATAATTTGCATGATAGTTATAGCTTGCTAGATGTTTGGAAGCATCTAAAATATTCAAGTGAACTGAGAAAAATAGAGAGGCCTTGACCTTCATTTTTTCATTTTTTAGTTTGTT
The DNA here is from genome assembly GCA_007115665.2 of Sequoiadendron giganteum. Classification (NCBI taxonomy): domain Eukaryota; kingdom Viridiplantae; phylum Streptophyta; class Pinopsida; order Cupressales; family Cupressaceae; genus Sequoiadendron; species Sequoiadendron giganteum. Next base: position 487,935,562 of record CM021102.1, on the reverse strand, counting down.
ACTATAAATATCTCACAATATTTACAAATTGGTTGCTTTCTTTATTTCTTGTTCAAATAAAAAATAGATACATTTGTATAGACTCAAGATGAATTCAAGAACTTCAGGTAACAAATATACCATAATTGCTTTTATAAGACACTAGCATCTAAGGCCTAAAATCTATTTCTGAAACTTGGCAAAGGGAAAAATACATCTTTATGAAGTAGTCTTCAAAAATATCATAGCTTAATGGCTCTAACTATCCACTATAAAACATTCCCAATTATTTGTTCAACCCTCTAGGCCTAAATCTTGACAACTATTTCACTCTACAGCTATCCCTATGCCTTTAATATTATCTAGTTATGTCTCCCAAATCTATTGAAAATTGATCATTAGGGTTAAAATTGAAACCTTGCAAATATAATCTTTGTCCAAATCCATCAATAATTGTCCATCAGTTATAAACAATTCCCTTATAAAGAATTTGTGAAGTCAATTCTAAAATTTGGAAATGAAATTTTGAAAATGCATAAGACAAAATGAAATCTGATGAGATGTTGCTTTAAAATATTATTTTCAAACCTAGAAGTACAAATCTAACTTCACAAATGAATTTTGGAAAAATACAATGACTACCCTCAACCACCAGATATCTTCTTGAGTTTTTTCTTATTTTCGACCCAAGAAAATCGTTGAGCAAAACATTGTCGCAATAAATAGTCGAGCTCATTTTTATTTATGTTGGCCACAATTTAACTTTGCAAGTCCATCGAAATTTTGGCAAAAAATAAGGTTTGTCGAAATTCCGATGAACATCGGGGATAAATTTTTTAAAATATGAAAATTTTGCACAAGTGTCCGATGATACACCTAATTATATAGCTTTCGTCAGACATTTTTGTCAGATTTTGTAATAAAATGAGTTAGTGTGATGATCGGTTAGGGTTACCATCAATGACAAAAAAAAGTGATACATGTAGTGTCTCTTGCCAACAATCTCCCCTTTTGGAATTTATGGCAACACTTAGTGAAAAATGACTAAGTGTCGGACCAATACCAAGATAGACTGCACTACTACCCAAAACTACAATTCTCCCCTTAAGATAATTGAAACAATTTCACTCCATTTTTTCTCCCCCTTTGACATCAATGGAAAAGGTAGGAGTCGCATGCCAAAAATGGATCAATTCATCAAAACTATTATGCAAAAAAAGTTGCTATAACTTACATGAGTTGAAAGTTGTCACCAAAGAATTTCTTCAGCTAAATCAAATCTGTGTCCCAAATTCTTTTGAGACTTTCCAGAATTTTAATATGACCATAGATCAAATAAGATTGTGTCTTTGCGGACTCCAGGTTGGTCGGATCAGCAATCCCTATAGATTCTTCTCCTTCTTTTAGATCACTTGACAATATGTCAAGTTTTGGATAAATTATGCTTCGGATTTCATAGATTTTGGAAATAATTTTATCATTTTCATGCTTCAAACCTTTTATGTTATTGAGAAGGGACATTACTTCACCTTCTACTTTCCCAACACCAGCAGATAGCAAATCAAATGCTTCAGAGATAGCACTTAACTTGTTTTCCAAATCTTTGATCTTCTTTTCATTTTCTTTAGTGAATTTTGAAAAAGATAGACATGCTTTGTAGATATTCCTACCTTCATCCTGCACATTCTTTATGCATGTGGTTAAAATGACCTTGCCTTGGAAAATCATTTTTTTCATTCCATTGAACCTTTTAGCATCAAATTCATTCTGCACTTTTACCATGGCTGACTTTTCTAATGACTCAAAGTGAGAGTCAACTGAGTTGATAAGCCTTTTTAGTTCACAGGAGGATGAACTAGCCGGATCTCTTAAATAGGATGGAATTTGTTGGCATATGGCTAAGGATGTGGGCTTGTAGGTGTTGTCATTGATGGAAACCCAAGTCATGCAACCCAAGTCTTGCATCTGAATGAGCAGTGCTATTTTGGCTCCTACCAGCAAAATAGAGTAAAGAACAGAGGATTCGGTTAAAGGCATAAAAGGTGATCTAGTCATCCCACTGGACAGATATTTTGGGTCATGGATCTCTGAGGAAGGTTTGTAGATGCTTGTAGTATCTTGGTTTTGATGTGCACGCACTGGTAAGTGATCTAGGAGGTACGGTGCACTAATTTGTTAATTATCTATGCCAGAAGGCCAACCCGATAAAGATGGAATTAATTATAAGTCTCAATGTTGGAATAATTTTTGTTTGGGTCCTCTTTGTCTTAATCAACTTTGGAGGATGTGCATAAATATTTTTTGGTGGATTTGGTCGACAAGTTAAAATATCTTAATACCTTATGAAGCTAACTATTGGATGAGTAAGTCTTTGACTGCGGATATATATAAGAGATTATTTTTATCATTTAACAGTGTGTGAAGTGTGTGTGAATATTAAGAAGTGTGAATTGTGAGATCTAGCAGATCAGTAATGTGAATTTTAGCATAAGTGATTCGAAGAGCAGTAAAGAGAAGAACACGGCAGAGTGAAGTGTAAAGTTAGAAAGCAGATCCTGAATAAGATCCATGAGCTTCACCAAAATTGTTACCTAGCATGGTAAGATTATATTATCTCAGTTCACCCTTCAAATGGTTTTAATCTGAATTTTGTAGGCAGTATACCTTTCTCTTTTGAGCAGTGAGCTCTAGGCAATGCACCTGAATGCAAGTGCATTCCTTTTGTAAACACTATATTTTGAGTACTCAAATTGTGGACTAATCTCCACCATGGTTTTTCCCCTAATAGGTTTTCCATGCAAAAATTTGTGTGTCATGGTGTTGCATATGCTTACTTTGAATACATACATCTTTTCTTTAATACAATGGTGAAATGGTTTCATGATTTGAATAAATGGAGTTTTAATAATTGTTGAACACTAATCACCCCCCTCTCAATGCTTGCTTGAGTCCAAAAATTGGTATCAGAGCTAGTTCCTCTGAATAATTTTTGGAGCTTGAGGTGGATCTTGGAATGTGATGCACTTTGGTAGTCTTCAACAATAGCTTATGGTAGCTCTTGATGACCTTGATCGGTATAAAGAAGAAGTTCAAGAATTGAAAGCAATCTCAAAGATGTTGAGAAATTAATTCAATCATTGAAGGGTCAAATAGTTAAATCCAGGGTGAAGAGGAAAGATATTTGTGATTAGATATAGCAGAAGGAGAATGAAGACATGGATGATTCTCACCTAAATCAAGCCTTAAAGGAGATAACCAAAGAATGTGAAAATCTTGCTAGACATAATACCAACCTAAAACATGAAATGGAATCTATGATGATGAAGATGACTAAGGAGATAGAAGAAGGAAGAAAAATGAGGAATACCTTGCTTAGACCCTGAAAGAGAAATCTCATGAATGTAGCAAAATAAATGGAGAATTCACTCAGTTGGAAAGTGAATTGCAAAGAACTAGAAACAATGAAGAAGAATTTAGTAAGTAGATTACTACTCTTAGGAATGATCTTTTCATTGCAAATTAATTTAAAGAAAATTTTAAGATCAGTTCAGTAAAGCTTGATGAGCTAACTTAAGGAAAGAAGAGTGGTAATGATAAGAGAGGTATTGCATATGAAAAGGGAGAAAGTTATAGATAAGGACACAAGAATTTCAGATAGAACAAAAATGGAAGACTTCTGGTAAGACAACCTAATGCGCAAAAATTTAATGGGTATTTTTTTCTTGTAATAAGTTTGGTCATATGGTTGCTCAGTGTAAAAGTAATTTAAGGTCAAAAGATTCATCATTCTTTGGTCAGTGTTTCAAATGAAAAAAGCATGGTCATAAATCAATCAAATGAAAAAATATGTCAAGTCACTCTATTGATAGAAGAAATGTTGAATGTTATGCATGTGGGAAGTTTGGGCATATTTCTAATTAATTCAGGATGAGAAGAAGCCAATGGAATGGGCAAAGGAACATTATGTGCTAAAACTGCAACAAGTATGGTCATAGTGCTAGATTATGTAGAAACAAGAACACAGACAGAAGAGGTCTTCTAAACAAAGACAAAAATATAGAGAAAAATGATAAAGGAAAAGAAAAGATAACTACGGATGATATCAAAGATTAGATGAAGAGGACATGGGTAAATAAAAATGATTTTGATGTTGGAAATGGTTTCGTACTGAAACCTTCTTTCGGTAATTCTTTTGATAATTTCTTTTAGGCCATTCGCCTAGGGGGAGTTTTACAATAAAATATTTCCTCCCCTATCTATAGATGGTATCGGAATGTAGATAATAGTCAAAAAAATGTACCCACAGTGTACATAAGTTTTGGATAAATTTAGCAAAGGAAATTCAGAAAATTTGTTGGTCCATAGAAGATTTTGCTGTAGTCGTCTGAGAAAAGAGAGTCCCCAAAAAACTTGGGAAAATGCATTTAATGAACATGTGCGAGCTATAAAATTTAAGTCTGAGCCATCATTTGTCACTTTTCATTATCGAAGAGAAGAAGGAGAGCACTTGACAAGTGGATTTTGAAGCAACAAAATCGATTTCATTGGAAAATCTTGAAATTTATCAGGTACTTCAAATCATTTTTCTAATTCTTCATATAGTTTGGTGTGTAGTTGTATACCCTAAAATGTGAAAAAGAAAATGGATAAAATTAAAGGTTCAATCACATTGGATGAATACAATAGTGCAAAGATCAGATCTATGAGAAATGTATTGCTACCTAATGAATTAAAACAATTGAGCGAAGCCAAACATAGAAATTTGGATATGTGGAATAAGTTTCCGTACCTTGAGAATGTGGAATTCATAAAATTATTATTGAGCAGATTGTGTGGTGATGTTTTAAACTTCAAAAAAACCTACTCAATCTCAAAGGAGGTAATTGAGAAATTAACTGGATTTTGCAAAGTCGATGATGTTCCTAGGAAGAAATATATCTGGAACAAGGAGGTTGAAACCCTAACTGGGATAATCAGAGATCAAAGAGCTATGTTGATAGCAACAATCAGGAATCATGTTACAAAGTACATTACACACAGAATAACCTATAAAATCTTCTACCAAAATTGGGAAGGGGCTACATCAGTTGGCACGGTACACATTTCTCATAAAACGGTAATTGAAGGTCATGACTTTGACCTATGTGGATTGTTAAAATATTAGATGATGGAGAATGTTCGACTGAAAAAGAAGTCAGGGTATCCATTCAGGTTTGGCACTCTAATTATATAGTTGGTTATGTATTTTCTAAATTTGTTGCCAAAAATCGACAATGTAGTATGGACATTAGATAAACTAGTATGCATCCAAATTTACTCTTATTCTAAGAGTCTATCTAACTAGGATTCGGAGTTTGAAATTTTTTGTAAAAATATGCTTGCAAAATTTGGATCAGTCATTTCCCCTCTGGTAAGGATAATGGAAGTTGGTTCCTCTTCTAGTAGCACTGATAGAGGACAGAAAAGAGGACAGGATATTATTGAATACAACCCTCTAGAAAGAAAAGTTCCCAAGATTTAAGGAAATGGGAAAGAAAACAAAATTGTGGACATTCTGGATGAAGAACTTGAGAATCCACTGGAAAATGACTCTGGTATTGGAAAAGGTAGTGAGGAAGAAAAAGGTTTGTCAAAAGAAAAACTACAACAACTTATCCAAAGTACAGGTGGAATGCAAAAAATTGCAAGGTTATGGTCAGTCAGACCATCATACGATCAAGACTTAATTTTGGAAGTTTTGAATGCTCATATTGAGCATTGTAAGATAAGATTGTAAATTTTGAAGGATATTCTACCTGAAGAGACGATTGAGTGCAGCAAAGAATCATTGGGCTCTAAAGACAAAGGCAAAGAAGAAGGTGAAATTATCTCTCACTTGAAGAAACAATTCATACTATCCCTTGTCAAGCTTAAGAAGAAAATGAATGAGTTGAGACAATGCATTAACTCAGCCATAGGAATCTACAACTATTGTGTGTGTTGGCCCCATGCACTCAGCAATTACAAGGAGAAGCTAGATCAAGTTGAGACATAAATAAATGACATTGGCAAAAGCTTTGACATGTCTCAAGATCTGAATGGCATTATCAGAAGAAGAATCTAGGAGTTACAGAAAGCTCAAATAAAAATTCAACTGTCCAAAAATGTTCTTGTGGACACCTTTTGGAAGGTAAAAGACTTAATTTAGTGCAGGCTGGAGCAGTTGGTGGAAATTTTGCAAAATGGTGAATAATTGGAAGAATCAATCACAATTCTTGAATCTCTCATTGAGATTATTAACAAGACTTCCAAAAATAATAGAATGTACATTCGAATTGCAATTGATGGTTGGAAGAAGTTTCTTCTAGAAGTGAAGAAAAAAAATAAGATAATTTTCTAAAGATAACAGCAAATTGTGTTCAAGTTTTTGAAATTTTGATCAAAGGAGAATAGCTATAAGCATATATATGCTAAATTTTTTAAGAATTGATAAAAAAAATTATCACCTTTTGTCAAATTTTTGGCATATGGAATCCCAGCTCTGTCATTGATGTCAAAGGGGGAGAGAATGCAGTGAAAAATGCCTTATAAGGGGAGAAAATGCCTTATGAATCTCAGGGGGAGAAAGTGCAGCAAGCAATTTGGCAATAAACCTATAATGATTACAACACATTCATTTTTCACTAAGTTTTTCCATCAATGCCAAAGGGGTAGATTGTTGGAATATGGCTAAGGAGTTTGGCTTGTAGGTTTTGTCATTGATGGCAACCCAAGTCATGCAGCCCACTTGCATCTGAATGAGCAGCACTATTTTGGCTCCTACTAGTAGAATAGAGTAAAGAATAAAGGATCTAGTTAAAGGAATAAAAGGTGATCTAGTCATCCCATTAGATAGATATTTTGAGTCATGGATCTCTGAGGAAGGTTTGTAGAGGCTTGTAGTATCCTTGTTTTGATGTGCACGCATTGGTAAGTGATCTAGGAGGTACGGTGCACTAATTTGTTAATTATCTATGCTAGAAGGCTGACCTGACAAAGATGGAATTTGTGGATGTATACGATGGAATTAATTATAAGTCCCAATGTTGGAATAAGTGTTATTTGGGTCCTCTCTTTGTCTTAATCGACTTTGGAGGATGTGCATAAAGATTTGGTGGTGGATCTGGCCGACAAGTTAAAATATCTTAATACCTTATGAAGCCAACTGTTGGATGAGTAAGTCTTTGACTGCGGATATATATAAGAGATTTTTTTTATCATTTAATGGTGTGTGAAGTGTGTGTGAATATTAAGAAGTGTGAATTGCAAGATCTAGCAGAGCAGTAATGTGAATTTGAACATAAGTGATGTGAAGAGCAGTAAAGAACAGAACAGCGTAGAGTGAAGTGTAAAGTCAAAAATCAGATCCTGAATAAGATCCATGAGCTTCACCGGAATTGTTACCTGGCATGGTCAAATGCTACTATCTCAGTTCACCCTTCAAATGGTTTTAATCTGAATTTTGTAGGCAGTAAGCCTTTCTCTTTTAAGAAGTGAGCTCTAGGCAGTGTGCCTGAATGCAATTGCATTCCTTTTGTAAACACTATATTTTGAGTACTCAAATTGTGGATTAATCTCCACCGTGGTTTTTCTCCTAACAGGGTTTCCACGCAAAAATTGTGTGTCATGGCGTTGCATATGCCTACTTTGAATACATATATCTTTTCTTTAATACAATGGTGAAATGGTTTCATGCTTTGAATAAATAGAGTTTTAATAATTGTTGAACACTGATTCACCCTCCCCTCTCAGTTTTCCCTTGAGTCCCATAGCATTATCTTCTCCAGTACTCTGGATGTTAGATTTAGTAGTTCATTGTCCTCAATATGTGATTTTAGTAGCTCTTCTTTGTCCTATGCTTGAGCAACCGTAGCTACTTTCATTTTTTGGATTGGTCTTAATGTAGATAGGTCAATAGGACCTTCAATTAGTTTTGGATCTAGTTCTTCCTTTTGATCAACCAAAAATTTATTTATTGCCTCAGCAGTGTCTCTTGTTTTAATCGAGACTGCTTTTACATTATCTTTCTTTTCCTCAACTAATGCTTCCTCAGTTGAAGATTTTGATTTGTCTTTAGATATTTCTACTTTGTCAATTGATATATTCTCATGTGCCTCAACATCAATAGGGATTTCAGGGTTAACATCAACATCAACATTTCCTTCTTCTACTTCTTTCACCAGATCAAATGAGACATCGTCATCATGTGTTTCCTTAGTCACAACTTAAACTTTCTCATTCAACAATATTTCCCTCAAAATTTTCTCTGTATGACCAATCAAAAGCTTATTAACCCTTGTTTTTATTTTGAATGTCTTTTGGGCCTTGTTCAAAATAATCTTTATCTCATCCACAGACATTGTTGGACATAGTTCCACAAGAATCCTTTCTCTCATTTGTTCCTCTTTAGTTCTAGCACTCAACCTTCTTGATTCCAAAATGTCATACAATGTTTTTGGAAAATTATGCATAATCTCAATCAAAACTTTATTAAAAACATTCATATGTTTTATCGTTGCTTCTTCAAGAATTATTTTATCAGATTCATCAACATATTCATACCATTTGCAAAGTGGTTTTAGATTTCCATCCTTAACCATAAATTTTTCAACTGCTTGTACTGACATACCTGGTTTGTTAGTCTTTGCTTTCTTCTTTGCCTGGTCGCCTTCACCGTAAGTATTGTCTTTTGTGATTGTTGATGCTTTGGTGCCTTGATGTCTAATCTCTTTTACTTCTTCATCAGAAACAGCCATATATACTCTCTTGCTCTTTTTCTTCCCTTCCTTTTTGGATCCCTTAGGCTCAGTTTTTATAGGGGTAGGATTTTTTGTAGGGGTTGAATGAAATACGGAGCTTCTAGTGGTTATAGTTCGGCCAAATGGTGTTGTCGAACCAGCTGATTGTGCTTTTGTTGCCTCCTTAGCAGCTTGCCTTGTTGCTTCATCTTCTTCCCTTTTTTGTTTGGCTTCTCTTAGCAATTCTGCAGATACTCCCATACTCTCTTCAAGGACTTCAACTTCTTTTCTTACTCTTTTAGTAACTACAAGATTTCTTTTATTTCACTGTGCACCTATTTGTCCTTCTCTGCATATATGTTTCAAACCTTTCTTCTGCCAGATCCATTGGTTTTCTTAGTATGTGTTGAGTGTACATATCTAGAACTTTCCCATCAACTTCATATCCCATGGGCATGATCCAGATTGTCCTGGGATTAGCTGCCTCCATCATACATTGATCAATACTCACCATGAAGCAAATGGAGCCCTTGTATTTCTCTACAATAGAGGTAGGAATCCTCTCCCTTGATTGCATCATAGACTGAAAGTTTTTGAAGTATCCCCACATAGCTAATATTCTTGTTTTCTTGTCTCCAAAATCATATAACAAATATTTGATTTGTTCAACTACCAGTTTATATTTTTGCCACTGAACTTTTCCAATTCTCAGAACTTCACCCATGAAGTAACAAAACAAACACAAAAGAAGGGTACCATATTTGAAATATTTTTTCTTGTTTTTCTTTATCTTTACTAGATTTTCCATTAACTGAATTCTCAGCAACTCACAAAGGTCATAGTCTGAATTTTCCTTTACCATTTGGTAAGCAACATAGATAGTTGTGCCAGATACTAAATTTTCTCTACTAGAATGATAAATTTCGTATTCAATGACCATGGATGCAAATTTCACATCTACATCAATAATTTTGTCAATGGTCACTGCTCTTCTATCATATGTTGATCTTGTGGCATCAGTGATAGTTTGGTTTTTCATAGATGTGAGAATAGGTAATCCACTGGAAGAATTTAGACCGGTTACTGCACTGATGTCTTCCTTAGTAATTTTGAACAGAATAGTGAGCCACATAAACTCATCATGTACTCAACTAAAAATATAACAAACCCATTCCGACTCTTGAAACATGATAAATTTAACAATTTGAGTGAATTTCTTCATTTCTAGGAATTTGTGTTCTGGATTTACACAAAAGTCTTCACCAATGATGTGATGATTGTAAAAATTCATAAGTTGAGAGCTTCCTAGCTCTTCAATATATGCATGAATATAAACCCTAATTTCTGTTGTATGTAAAACTCCCTGCGAAATGGATGAAAAATCTCCTAGAGGATCGGTCTCAAGGGATTTATAAGGATGCCACTTAAATTTAGGTTGAGGTTGATCCTTAACTTCGAATACCAGAGGAGTATTCATTTTCCCAAATCACAATCTTGCAAAGTTTTTTGAAAAGAACCTTTTTTTCGAATCACAATTTGAATGTTGAAACACTTCTGACACTTGAATCTCACCTTCAATTACCAATGTTCACCTATGATCTCTCCAGACTTCTTCTCTTCTAAATGTAAGGTGAAAAATGAAGTGTGGAAATGACCTTTTATCATTTACACACCTAACTCTCTCATCACTATAAATTCTTTAACCCTAATACATCTGATTACACTATATAAGTACACCATGATGGATAAAACATTTGTGGATCTCCAATTCAACATACCATTTCCTCTAATGAGTTCAACAGCATTTTATGATCGATTATGCATCTATTGAACACATCCACATCCAATGTCACTTTCTGGTTAGGGGTTTATATGATTTCCTTTGGCAGTTCCCCTTAGGCCAAAGGCCTGAGACTAATTCTCGAAGGAATTACCAGAAGAAGGTTCTAGAGTTGGCACACTTTCTTCAGTAGAGGTTTCTTTCTTTACCCATTTCTTCTGTATGTGTTGCATGACCACATCTGTAGTTATTTTCCCTTTTCCTTTGATGTCCTTATGCATATTTTTCTTTTGATTTACCTGACCTTTTCTGTTCCAATAATGTGTTGCAATATGACCAAATTTTTTCCAGTTGTAGCATAAAACATTTCTCTTACCAGACCAGTTGTTCCATTGATTTCCTCTTGATCTGCACTAGTTAGCAGTATGGCCAAGTCTATTTCATGTGTAGCATCTGTTGTTTCTATTAAATTGATTCATCATACTTCTGCATTCATTTGACTTATGACCAATCTTGTGACACTTAAAACATTGACCTGAGAATGATGGACCACTTTGATTCATTCTTCTTCGACATTGAGCGGCCATATGTCCAAATTTATTACAACTGAAACCATATCCATTAAATATTTGAGCATTAGGTTGCCTTATCGGATACCTTTCAGATTTTTTCACTTGGTTTCCTTGTTTGAATCTTCTTTGTTTGGATGTGGAGCTTTCTCCTTCTTCATATCCAATACCTTACTTGTCACCATGAGTCCTCTGACTTCCAATTAGTTCATCAAGCATGGTAGAACTAGCTTTGAACTTATCTTAATACTCATTAGCAGCAGCAAGTTCATTTCTGAGATCATCCAACTGCCTTTCGAGTGCTTCTTCACTATTTTTAGATTGTTCCAATTCATCATCCAATCGGTTGCACACTTCAGATTTTTCTTTTAGAGACTATGCTAGATTCTCTTCATTTTTATTTCTATCTTAAATCTCCTTGGTCATATTCATCATGATGGATTTCATCTCATGATTTAGGATTGTATTGTCTTTGGTAAGCTTTTCACATTCTTTTGTCTTTTCTTTCAAGGGTTGACTGAATTGTTCTTCTTCAATGCTCTTACTATCAATTTGCTTAATCTAATCACAAAGTTCCTTTCTCTTTTCTCTAGACTTATTGATTTTTTCCTTCAAAGACTCAATGAATTTCTCATCATTTGAGATATTTGCTTGCAATTTCTGAACTTCATCCTTTGACTGATCAAGATCATCTGCAGCCACCAAACATTGTTGTTGAAGACTGCTTAAATCCATTAGAACACCTTTCAAGATCTCCCCAAGTGGTTAGACTTCTTCCAGAGGAACTAGCTCTGATACCAATTGTTGGAAACAAGCTACACTGAGAGGGGGGGTGAATCAATGTTGTGTAAAAATTAATTTTATTAACCTTTATCACCCAAGCATTAATGACATTCATCCATAGTGCATAAACATGAAAATAAACACAACACCATAACACCAATATTTTTACATGGAAACCCTGTTAGGGGAAAAACCACGGTGGATGGCCAATCCACAATTATGATCTGAGTATACTCAAATGAAGATTACAAAATGGGGAATGCACTTGCATTCAAGTGCACTATCTAGAGCTCACTGCTCAAAAGAAAAAGGCTCACTACCATACAAGAGTTCATATTAAAACCATCTAAAGATTGAATTGAGATGATAGCATCTACAAATGCCTAATTATAGTTCCAGTTAAGCTCAATAATAGATTTTTTTCCTTACAGACTGATTCTTTATTTCTGCTCAACTCTACTCATACACACAACACAGAACTTCTATTCACAAGTGAAACTATTCTTTATCGCTCTTCTTCTCTTTTCTTATTCTAAATTCACACCAACACACAACTCATACATCTTCCAAAATGATATAGATGATCATGTATATATCCGCAACATAGGATTTATTTACACTTTGTCAGCTTCAATAGAACACAATAAAATTACAACTGTCAGCTCAGATTATGAGGAATATGCAATGCATACCCTTAATGGCCAGCCACAACCTAGCTAGGACCTAAACAAAGATATAAAAACATAGAAATACTTAACTAATTAGTTCTTATACATCTGTGACTTTATGCATTCATGAGGTCGACTTTAATATAATAAAAATTGAGAACAAGTCAACTGAATCTTCTAACTTCCACACGGATTGATACGAGCCGCTGCGCTTCAGTAGAAAAAAATATTCCTTAGGATGTGCAATACAAAATAATAACCTAAAATCATCTTACAGATCGATGAAAACTATGCTACTGGATGCTTTATTCTTCCTTGAAAATCTTCAATCTTCCTATTGGTATGGATGAATGATAGTGTCCAGATCTAATGATCTATTAGGGTTGCCATCAATGACAACACAAAGTGATACACGCAGTGTCTCTTTCCAACAGAGTCAAGTGTGCCCTTTGTAAGAGATAAAATACGCAAGTTTAGAGCAAGTGTGCCCTTGTCAATAGTCAAATGCTTAGAAAAATGTCAAATGTGCAGTTCATAGTGTCAAATGCATGGTTTTCAAAGGCAAGTGTATAGTTTTCTTCACAGGCAATTGCAAACATTTCTGGGACATTGTGTGAAAACTTCTCCAAATGTGATTCTGGAACCTGCAACTTTAAAAATGGCTCATACAAACATTAGTGTAGGGGACCATGGTCCCACCAGGCATACCAAAATGTGTGAGGGGGAAAATCATAGATATAAAAACAAGAGAAATGTACTTGAAATCAGAATCTAAGCTAAGATCAAGAACACTAATCTAGATTTAATCCTACACTTATGAAATGAAACTAAGCTAATGAAAACATATTAGGAAATCCTATGATTACCAAATTCAATGCAAAAGAAAATCAAAGTGTTACCATCTCGTATCGGAGTGTGTTCACCTGATGTTGGGTTGTTCGTATCACTGTGAAGCCTCCATAGTTTGTGTGCAAAAGCTTGATGCTTGAATGGTTGGTTAATCAAGAAATGTATTGAATCTCTAATGGTGGTTGTGAATGTCAACAGTACTTCATTGTGCAAATGATGTTGACTCTTCGATATTATTTTGGGAGGAAAGAGATTTTTTATATAGAAAATGAGATTTGAAACAGACGATCAATATCATATTGTAGAATATCCAGATTAATGGTCGAAAGGTGTGAGGGGATTTAGACAAGAATAGATTGTGTAAAGTAGATTTCACAATTTTTGTGATTGAATAATAGATTGGTTAGTCAAGATTTAGATTGATCAATCAAGAATTAGATTGATCAGTCAGGATTAAGATGGATTAGTTAGGAAATAGATGGTTTATTCAGCAGTTTAGATTGATCAATCAGCAATCATAATTTTCTCACTCAAAAAGTGGGTGAAGATAATTGATTAATTGATTTAATTCATTCATTCATTTTTGCAGTTGAATGTGCAAATCAATTTTGACTTTTGCAAACAAATTTGCATTAGTTTGATTTGATTTTTGATGTTGTTTTAAATAGTTTGATTTAATTATTCAAATTTGGAGGGAAAAGTGACTTAATTAAATTATTATGATTTAATAATTCAATTACCTTAGGAAAATAAGGTGATTTTAGTGACAAAATCAAATAATTGGCATTATTTAACTAATCAAGAAAAATTAAAGTGAGATTAGGACTTTATTAAATAAATGTAATTTATTTGATTGATTGAAATTAATGAAACGTGAATTAATTAAATAATATATTATTAAATTAATAGCGGAAATAGGATTTTAGGAATTTATTAAATAAATGGAATTTATTTAATTAGTCAAAAATGATGAAAAGGTGAATTAATTAAATAATGTCATATTATTTAATTAATAGGGTAAATTAGGGTTTTTAATGTTGTTTGATGCTATTTACGGTGTGTGATAGGTGTTAGGTCAATTTTACATATCTAAAAGGGTACACTTAAATCAATTGATAATATAATAACTAAAATTCATTATTCTTTCATTAACTATTTATGACTTAATAATAATCTACAGTATAAGTATTATCACATGATATATGTATATATATATTATTTTTATCCTTATCCTCAATATATATATATATATATTATTTTTATCCTTATCCTTATTTTTATACTATTGAGAATACTGCTAGAAATATTTGAAAATCAAATATCTCGTTGAATATTTACGATAGATAATTTCAATAACCAAATTTATTATACAAGAGATATTTTTACATAAGAACTTAAATAATTCATCCTTGAAACCAAGAAACTAAAAAAACTATCATTCAACTCAATCACAACTTGATCATGTATTATCCATTTAAAATATCTTTTGTCAACATTATTGTCATCACAAAAATCTACACCCTATTGAATTTAGAATTCAACAATCTAGTGAAACATGGGAATGATCGCAAGGTGTGGGTACCTTAAATGAGACCAAACCTCTCAAGAAGGTTGGCTTCCTGATGGTTATCACCTAAACTACTAAAAAAAAATTGAAGGTAAAGGGAGAAAGAATGCTAAAAATGGTAAAATCGAAAGCATGAAACGAAGTGATACACCAAACTTAAGATGGATAATGAGAAACATAAATTAACACTTGGCTTCAATCGATGGAAACTATGTTTCCACAACCTGTTACAGTGAATATCTACATAAATATTTCACTAAAAGGTCAATCACAGTAATTAACAAAAGGAAGACAAACTTCACAATTGGAAACTATAAGCAATCTTCTGACACAATCAGCAACCTACATTGATTCTCTAATTGCAAAAAAGGTATAAAATATGAGACAAAGCTAAAAGGAAATTATGAAAATCTCACAAGTAACTTGATCAATCACCAACATCCACAAAGCTTCAAGAACAAGTAGGCAAGAATTTTATCACCAAAATACTCCAAGGTCTACATTGTATTCCATATCCAAAACTGAGTTACAAAGCTTGCAAAAAAATTCACTATGGACTCCAAAAGTCACTAAGCTGGAAAGCAGCAAGTAAGAACTAACTCAATAATGAGTTACAAAAGTGACTAAGTAGACCCAAAATAACCTGGGTCGGATGCACTCAATAAGCCTAAAATCTATCCCCTCAATCTCCATGAAATGTGCTCCAAATAAGTGAAAAAGTCATCAATGACCAAGTGTCATAGGATAAGTCATCAAACAACCCCTAAAAAGCTCAAAACTTGGTCAAAAAGCCTAAATCTCCTCCAACAAAAATAAATAACCTCCTAGATGCTCTCTTCATGTTTTCCAACTGAAAATAACCTCCCTCCAATCGTGGCATGTCATCAATACAATTCACTCTCCATTTCTCTGCCCAAGACTTAGTCATATAATACATGTCTCTATTTTCTTGCATTTAAAGGATGATGACTCAATTTAAATGATTTATAAATCATCATTTAAATTAAGAATTTATAATATAAAGTAATGCAAAAATATAAAAACCCCCAATGCATCAATATAAACCCCTAGAAAATAGGGTTTACTAAGTCAAAAAATGACTTGGACATGCCTAAATCAAAACCCATATTTAAAAAACCTAAGTCATAAAAGGAATGCAATATACAAGGCATAAAGTGACCCACGGGGTATTAGTTGCACCATATATTTTAAAAAACAAGGCAAAAATGCCAAGTCTCCATCGGCATTTGCATTAGGGTAACAAACCCTAAATGAAAACAAAGGCAAACAAAATAAAATTTCATCTCATTTGTTTCTGAAGCTTCAAGAAGAATCTAGGCCTTCCAACAAAGGTTTCTATGGAAGCTCGAATGTGTATTTCCATGCTGAATCCATAGCTATATAGAGGCATTTATGTGAAATCTGTCAATTTTCACACTTGGTAGGTAGGTAGGTCATTCTTGAGGAAAAAATTAAGTAGAAACCCTTTTGTTGATGATTGTTTAGGCCTCTCAGGCCATAGTATTTTGTAACCATTCGCAACAGCATATGTTATTCTCTCTGTGATTTTCTCCTTCATTTTCTCAAGTAGCGGGTCCATCATTAGGGCTCATGGAATTCAATGGAGATTTTGTAGTTTTCCTTGAATCTGTGTTTTGTATATTCTGAACTTGCTTATTTCATGGCCACCTTTACTTTCAGTAACTCTTCATGGTTGAGTGATTATCTTTTTCTTTTAGTTTCAGACTAAAACCCATGAGGGTTCCACCTCCAGGATGTGTGTATATGCTTTATTTTTCTCTCTAGAGTTTGTAAAAAAAAAAACCTTTCCTTCACACATAGGTCGTGAGCTCTTTCTGCTAGGGTTTGTATTTTTCATTTTATTTCTGGGTCTACACTATGCAAGATTATAATAAGAATGATATTTCATGAGAGGCATGAACATTTGGAATAATAGCTATCTCAGTGAATATCTTATGAAAAATATTGTTCTGAAGTAAAAATCATGTACCCTCACTATACTCTATTTTTTGAAAATGTACTTTATCTAGTGGGCTACGGCCACTCAATTTGAAAGTATTTGAACCCTTTCTCAACAAAAATATGATTTTTTTTCAAAAACAACCCTCAAGGGTTCTTTGTAGAAATTCTAGACTTTCATATATGTGTTTTAATGAGAAAACATAAAAACCCAAAAGGGTTTCTTATTTATACTTGTTTGTATTTTGTGATGCACATTACTATCTGCTCTACCCTCTTTACAGTTTCATAGCTCAACATACCTTAATGCATTCATCATGTTAAATATATTCAATTAGGATTATTTCCTTTATGAGATTTTAGACTATTCTAAAGTCTATTCTTTGATTAAGAAATATTTATCACAATGTATCATTTTGTAGACCTGCATCTGATGCTTCATAAGATTTTTGTAACTACACTTTCTTTATTCTGGAGTATTTAGATTTCAGATCTCACCTCATTTTGACCCAGTTCATACTTCGCTATACTTAATACATAAATATATTCTTCTAGTGACAAGTTTTTGTCCATTCATCATTTGGAGATGATCTTGTAGCTTTTAATGGCATTGCCCCTGTATTCATTGTATATTCCCCAAGAAGGTAATTACATAAGACTGTCATTTAATAATTGCAAACCTATAGCTCACTATACTCTCCTACCTTGTGAAACCCTCATAGTCAACTCCCTTATTTGGAAAACCTTCTTCATTCTATAGTCTATATTCTCCCACATGTTGTCCATAGTGTAGCATAGTATCCTTCTTGTGCATTCTTTTCACACATGATTTTCCCTCTATCTTTCACTTTTTGTTAGACCATAAGTAGTGATTTCAATCATTAACCCTTCAAAGGAAAAATTAAGAGAGGTTGAAATGTTCCTAATACACCTAAGAGATTATTTTCACTTTTTCACTGTTTATATCCCTAACCTTCACTAGATGCACTATCAATGAGTCTATGTTCCTAGCACTAGAATATGATTTACAAACTTCTTAACTTGGACTTCCATACCTCCTTTTGTATCACTGACCTCTTAACTGCCACTGCTTAATAAAAACTTTTCCTGATGACCATGTATGTGCATAAGATGTTATAGTGACATTTAGTTATCTTTTCAATTGTCCTTAGCTTCTTCAAGTCATAGGTGTCACTTCCTTCCTTGAGTTCAAACCTGACAACTTCTCAAGCCATTGTCTTTTAGTTCCATCTGATTGCAGCCCCCTTGACAATGTTGTTAGGCTTATTTTGATAAAAGAACTAAACCCTTTTTATGATTGTCTTGGAAAAGCGACATAACTATTCTTTGTTCAATAACAGTATCATGAAACTTTTATAACCAGTTTTTGCATCATGCATATTTTGTGAAAAAAATTATTATTAATAAGGAAAAACCTTCATAAATAAGGTGATTTTTCTTATCAATATAATCATGATATATGAAGCTTGCCTCCAATAGTTTCATAGCTGATTCTAGCTAATCCAACTTGTGATTATCCCTCTCAAATAAAATAGGAGGGCAGCATGTTGAGCTCAACCCTCATGGGAGCCACACTTAAACCCACATGCTGAAATTTGATAAATTAGATCAGAAACACAAATGCACCTGTATCTACACATGAAACAAACATGTTAGTGAAATAATGTGTACATCTTAGGTATTTTTTATGACCTCAATGGTTTTTTGGGACACCTAAAGTGTACATAGCTTATTTAATGCATATGGAGACCAGTATATATGTGCATAGGTGTATTTTCATGTATGGTTTGAAACTTTTCATTGCTTAGAGTGTTTTTCTAATACCATTGCTTTTTCCAGATACAAGACTAGGAGTGGTATGGAACTAGGAAGGACACGAGCAGCTCGTGGAAACAACAGGGAAAGACGACGCATCCAAAACTAGACATTCTCAGGCAATGACTGTTTTCTCTCTTTACATGCACATTTACTTTTTTGTTACTTTACCATGTATATGCTTTTATTTATTTGCATTGAATCAAGTAAGGTTAGTCTCATTGATTTTGTGAGACAATGTACATTTCTACATTCAATAAAGATTATATTTTGTTCAGAAAATATTTGTGTAAATCCTTCTTTTGTTACATGCATATGTTTGGATGTAGTCATTTGCAAAAAATGTAATATTTTTATATTATTTCATTTATGCATTCGAATGTAATAAAGGAAAGATTAAAATTTACCCCTCTTTCTCAGTTTAAAATAAACAAGCTCTACCTAATTGAGTTGTAAGTAAAATCTGGTAACATTTTGGCGACCTCTTCTAAGTGTTTGCTTGCTAAACACTATTAACCAGTTGCCTAGACCTATCCTTGGGCACGGAGTCACTCAAAAAATAAGCTCATGACTTAGAAAATAAACTTAGAACTTTTTTAACTCAAGATTGATTGCATGAAAGACACCCTGGCACTTATTGAAAACAAAATAGCAGAAACAAAACTAACTAACTATGCTAAAACAACACTTAGGGAATGAAACTTGCATCTAAACTATACTGTAACAACACATTTTTGAAAGCATAAAACCTAACCTAATATGCACAAAGGTAGATCATACCTCAAAAAATCATTTGACATGTATCCCATTAATTGGGATAGGCAAGATTTCTCCATCCATCTTTGATAACTGGAATACATTGTGCTCCTTGCATTTAGTAATAAAAAATGGGCCACTCTAGAAGTTGTCAAACTTCATATGCTTACCTAGCCTACTTTTCAATTCATCCCATTTTAGCAAACATCACCTTCTTTGAACACTCTAGGAGTTGTTTTCTTATCAAAGACTCTCTTTGTTTGGAGTTGATGATACTCCAAAGACTTCATTGCCTTTTCTCTTGTCTCTTCTAGCTCCATGAGCCCAGCATATCTAACGGCCATGGGATCCTAATCTTCAAACATCTCCAATTGATGAACAATGTCAAGAGCTGGAAGATCTATAGATAAAGGCAACCTTGCCTCTTTACCATAAACTAGTACATATGGAGAATTTCCAACTAACCTCTTAGGATTTATTCTATCTACCCACAGAGAAGATTTCAATGTGGTATGCCAAACTCTCTGATTCTCCTCCATGGTCCTTTTAATAATCCTAATCAGATTCTTGTTAGTGCTCTCAACAAAACCATTACCCCGTGGGTAATAATTAGAAGAAGTATTCAAATGAATTACATTCTTAGCAGCCCAATCACTCACTCTTAATCCAACAAATGCTAAGGCATTATCTAAAATAATTGAGTTAGGTACTCCAAACTTGGTGACTATATCTTCATAAAAGCTCAAAATACAAGATCCATTAGCTTCTTTCAAAGCTACTGCTTTTGTCCACCATGTAAAATAGTCAGTTGTTGTAAGTGCCCACCTATGACCAGCACTGGAAGGTGGATTTATTGGTCCAATAAAATCAATGCCCCATCTCATGAAGGGATGCTAAACCTAAATTGGTTGAAAAGGAAAAGCTGGCAGCCTCTCTTTCCCTGCAAAAATAGCACACTTAACACATTTTCTTGCCCAAGAATGGGCATCCTTGAATAAGCTTGGCCAATAGTAGCCAGCTCTCATAATTTTCCATGCAGTTGTTCTTGGGACAAAATTTCCCCCTACAGTTCCATCATGGAACTCATGAACCACCTTTTATGTTTGATTAGTGTCAATACATCTTAACAAAACACCATTCAAATATTTCCTGAAAAGAATGTTATCAATCAAGACATATGGTATTGATTGCAACCTAAAGTATCTTCTCTTAGCTCTATCTAAACCTAGTGGACATTCACCAATCTGTAGAAAATAAGTCATATCTTGAACCCAACTTGCATTTAACACAGGTGCATCATCCTAAATCTCACTATCATTAACCACAATAGCATTTGTTTCAACTTTCTCATCATGACTAGACCCTGCAGCAAGTTGTTCACAAAGCCCTTTACCTCTAACAAGTTTTTTGATCTTGATGTCCACATCATACTCCATGACTTTAGTGATCCATCTAGCTCTCTTCTCATTCAGATCCTTTCTCAGCAAAAATTGTTTAATACTTGGGTGTGTAACCATCCGATGAATCTTATTCTTAGAAATCCAAGTTTCGAATTTCTTCAAACTCCTAATCACAACAAGTGCATATTTTTCTACAAAGCTATATCTTTGCTCATAATATCCCAGCCCTTGACTAAATAAATCAATTGGCTACTCAAACCCATCATCATTTTGGTGTACTAGCATTGCTGAAATAGAATCTAAACTGCCAAAAGTATAAAGAACAAAATCCTTAGAGAAATTAGAATTTACCAAAGTTGGAGCAGTTGCTAAAGCCCCCTTTATTGTTGTAAAACTGCTTTTACCGTCTTTGGTCCAGCTAAAAGTGGCATTATTTTTTAACATTGTAGTTAAAGGTTGCAAAAGATATGCAACATTGGGTATGAATCTTCTAAGAAAATTAATTTTGCCTAAGAAACTCTACAGCCCTTTCTTATGATTGGGTAATGGCAACTCTAAGATGGCTTTGACTCTCTCAAGATCAATGGTGATCCCCTGTTTCGATACTATATGTCCAAGAATCTTTCCTTCATGGACAAAAAAGACACTCTTCTTTGGATTAAGGGATATACCAAATTCCCTAAATTTTTCAAAAACTTGTTTCAGATGTAACAAATGCTCATCAGCATTCTTTGAGAATATTGTGACATCATCAACATAAATGAGGACAATCTTATTAATCAAACCTTGAAATTCCATATCCATGGCCCTCTAAAATGTGGCACTAGCATTAGATAAACCAAAAGGCATTCTCTTGTAGGCCATAGTACCCCATTTGGTTGTAAAAGCAATTTTAAACTGGTCTTCCTCTTTGACCAATACCTGGTTATAACCAGAATAACCATCTAATAAGGAGAATCTCTCAGAACCATCAACTACCTAGAGGATCTTCTCCATGAAGGGAAATGGGTAATGATCTTTCAAAGAAGCTTTATTAAGGTCCCTAAAGTCTACACAAAGTCTGATCTCTCCATTTTTATTTCTAACCGGTACAAGGTTAGATACCCATGAAGTATGTTTAATAGGAAACATGATACCTCCCTCAACCAATTTGGTCAATTCTTTGATCATGAGAGGCTCTAACTTAGGATTCAAAGGTATTTGTTTCTGCCTAACAAGCTTGGCATCAGGTTCTAATTCAATAGTATGTTGGGCAATATGGCGATCAAAACCTTTTAAATCAGAATATTCTAATGCAAATACATCATGAAACTCTTGACATAAAGCAACAAAATCTTGCTTATCTTCAACTAAATAGACCTTACCTATGTTAAGGAGCTTACCTTTGAAAATATCCAACCCTTTGTAATGTTCTTCCTTGATCTGCAAACCAACTTTACCCTTCTTAAGCTGATCATCAGTGCTAAAAATGGATTCTAAGGTGACTAGACCCTTGGGTAGCTTGTTTGTCTTTAGTTGTATGACCTAATCATCATACTGTTGCTCAAGTTTCTCTTGATTTACCATAGAGAACTAAACTTCTTCAAGTAGAAAAGATAGAATATGCTCATCACAGTCAAACACTTTCCAGTGAACGTTGTTATCAGGAATTGATGGCCTAACTACAACCTTCACATACTGTTGTATTTTCTCCTTCTTGAGATCATTTTGAATGTCAAACTGTTCTCTAATATATGCAAGCCTATTTGCATGTTTGTTCAGATTTTTGGGAACATAAACCAAGTTAAATGCATTAAACTCTTCAATCAGATCACATACCCTATTTTTGTAGGACTTTGAGGCATCCTTCTTTGCAACACTCGGGCCTCTCACCTGATTGATGATTAACTCACTATCTCCATAAACCTTCAGATATCTCACTCCTCTTTTCCTTGGCATTCAAGACCTTGAATAAGCCCTTCATACTCAGTAGTGTTGTTAGAAAAGGAAAAAGCAAAACAAAATGCAAAAAAATACTTCACCTTGTGGGGACATAAGCATTGCACCTCCTCCTACTCCATTCTTACTCCTAGAGCCATCAAAAAACATCTCCCAAATCTCATCTTGCTACTTTAGTAGTTGATCTGTACTCTTTTCAAGGTTTGGCACCTCTGCATCAGGTTCACGCACCACATAAATTCCCATACCAGCATCCTGAATATGATCATCAGGGTTGTCCACCACATTTTCTACTACCCACTCATGTAACAGCACATCAGGAACAACTTCTACTTGCAACTCTTCAGTAGCAGCAAGTTCATTGTCATCAAAAACAACACAATTTGTGTTTGTAGCACTAGGAACAGCATTAATCACACTTGGAATGTAAGGCTCTATGTGGTCTCTGGCCAATTTTTCAAACTTTATGGTGACCTTAGTCCCATACCTAGTTCTAAATAGCATGTGTGACCAGTCTGAGGAAAAATACCCTCCAATCTTAGTAGTAAAATCTCTAGACAAATACAAGGCAAAAAATGGAGCCAAATCTATAACAAATACATCCTGATGTATGGAAAAATTAGGACAGGCATGTAAATTCAAGCTTAAATCCTTGATAACACCTACAATGTTAATAGTTGAACCATCTAGTTGAAGAACCCCCTTTTCTAATGGTTGATATGTCAGTCCTAATTGGGCTGCAATCTTTTTGGGCATGACTGAGCTACTAGCACCGTTATCCACCATACAATTATGAACTAACTTATCTCCCACTATCAAGGAAACATAAAATGGAGGCTTAACTTCCTTACCTTGTTGCTTGTTGGGTTGTTGTTTGTTGTCTTGATGAGTTTTTGTTAAAACAGCTCTAACCTGACCTATTGATGGCTCATCAGTCACCTTTAAACTTGATAAAGTAGATTGTAACATGTCTTTTTGGCCTACGATACCTAATGAATCCCATATTGACATTGTTACATTCACCTTTTTCATGTTATCAATTATATTGAAAGGCACATTTGGATTTACCTTTTGATGAATCTTTACACCAGCATGATTCACCTGCAAGTGTGGTTGCTCCTTGGCAGCTCCTTGAGAATCCCTCTGCAAAATGTGAGGCACTTGAGAGGTAGATGGTTCTGCAGCTGCTACTTTCCCTTTATCAGTTGTTTTCTCAATATCAAGAGCTCTTTTCTTTGCTCGTGTGTTTTCTGCAACTGGAGAATCATCTACGTTAACTCCACTAAATTATTGTCCTTTCCAATTCAGCAGAGTAGTGGCATTTGTAGGCTACTCCTGTTGTTGTGTAGATTCATTAGTAGGTACAATATGTTGCGAAGCTGAAACATTTTGCACCATTAACACTTGGTTGATGATCATGTTCAAACATATGGCTTGATCATGAGGTTGGTTGCAAGAGAAACACCACTCAAATTTTGTTGCAAGGTTGTTCTGAACAGGGACAAGATCCTTGGCTGCACTAACAGGAGCAAGGTTGTATGGTTGAAAAGGCCTCAAATTCACATTCTACCTTGCCCCTTGATAATTGCCTTGATAGGTTTGTCTATTCCCCTGAAATTTCTGACCTTGATCCTGATATGACATACTTGACCCTTGATTTTGTTGTTGATAAGGTGGTCTGTTCTAAAATTGTTGCTTCTTAATGCTTACTAGTTCGTTACCAAAAGTATGCAATATATTTTTAATCTTTTGCTAACTATTTCTAATCTCCTACAACTCTTGAGATGATCCTAGAACAGATATGCCTTGGCTGATAGTAGCTGGTAATCCAGGGATAGCAGGTAAAGGGGCAAAAGGAGGTATTTGTAGAGGCATAGAAGGTTGAATTTTTGGTAAGATCGGCATTGGGGGTCTGGGTGCTATCTTATCAACTTGTATTAAACTATTTTCTACCATAATAGTTATCTCATAGGCATCAAGTAAAGAAACACCCCCCATAGATTGTATCATAACTGAGATATCACTATTAAGTGCCCTTAAATAATATAGAAAAAAATATTATGGGGAAGGCCTTACCGCATCAGGGATTTTGTATCATGTCTTCTGGAAGGGATAATTAAAATCCATCATTTTCTCCTGAGGAGCCCTCTTAATTATGGTTAGTTTCTCCACACCAGTGATAGATGGTCAAACCTATCCTAAAAATTCTTATGCAATTTGTCTCCTAACTTGTCCCATGTTGTAATGGAATCGACTGCCAAACCTCTGAACCATTGCAGAGCCTTCCCCTTAAATGAAGCAGCAAGCAATCTCATTGCAACGTCCTCATGGGTAATATGATGGACTTCACAAAGAGAAGCTATGTCCCTAATATGCTCAATGGGAGTAGTCTGATCCTCCCCTATGAAAATGGGTAAACTCTTTAAGGCATCCATAGGTATATCATTGTGATGTGCAAGATTCAAAGGACTGCCTCCATTGAATGCAACAAAAGCTTGATTCCTCACCATTTGTGCAACCTAAGGTGAGTTAACTGATACAGCAACTAAGGGTATTAATACAGTTGTAATTGTTGGTCTAAATCTAGGCGGTGTTGACTAAACTCTTTTTGATGAAATGGGAGTTTGTTGTACAGTTCTTCCACTTCTCCTAGGTGGAGATAAATATAAGTATTCAAATAGTTCAACACTTTGTCTTGTTTGTACTTTTCTCATGTGTTGTAACAACACTAGTTCTATTGTCCCTTCACTTCACAGAGTCACCAGATATGCAAATGTAACCTATGAAAAAGCCTGAACTTGCTGGTTGCATATCAAACTAGAAAAATCTTCAAAAATGTGTCACACCAGGTGTGCCAAAAATTGTTATCACTAAAATCTGCACCCTATTGAATTTAGAATTCAACAATCTAGTGAAACATGGGAATGATCCCAAGGTGTGGGTACCTTAAATGAGATCAAACCTCCAGAGAAGGCCAACTTCTTGATGGTTATCACCTAAACTATTGATTTGTTTTAAAGGGAAAGGGAGAAAGAATGCTAAAAATGGTAAAACTAAAAGCATGAAACGAACTGATACACCAAACTTAAGATGGATAATGAGAAACATAAATTAACACTTGGCTTCAACCGATGGAAACTATGTTTTCACAACTTGTTACAGTGAATCTCTACATAAATATTTCACTAAAAGGTCAATCATAGTAATTAATAAAAGGAAGACAAACTTCACAATTGGAAACTATAAGCAATCTTATGACACAATCAGCAAGTTGCATCGATTCTCTAATTGTAGAAAAGGCATAAAATATGAGACAAAGCTAAATGTAAATTATGAAAATCTCACAATTAACTTGATCAATCACTAACATGCACAAAGCTACAAGAACAAGGAGGCAAAAATTTTATCACCAAAATACTCCAAGGTCTGCACTATATTCCATATCCAAAACTGAGTTACAAAGCTTGCAAAAAATCTGACTATGGACTCCAACAGTCAAGAAGCAAGTAAGAAGTCTAGGGAAAACTTTAAGAAACCCCCCCCCCCCCTCGGCTAAGGTGTAAAATCTTGGCGAATCTTGTATTATTCCCGATAAAAATATTAATTTTATTGGCGAATTTTTTCATTTTTCGGGAAAAAAAAAAATCCCAATTGGCGAATCTTTTACAATAGCTAGAAGTCTATAAAAATCGTGAAAAAATGCAAAAATTTAAAAGAAAAAAATATTTTTCATTAGCAATTAAATCCTTTTCAAACAATTTTTTTTTTCTGTTGGCGAATTAACCCTGGTTTCAAAATAGAAAAAAAATAAAAAAATGTTGGCGAATAAAACCTTTTTTCAAATAAAAATATATATTTTCATTGGCGAATTAAACATAATCTCAAACTAATAAAAAAATTTAGTGGCGAAATAAACAGATATACCAATAAAAATTAGTGTGGTTGGCGAAAAATATCAAATTTCGGGACTTATTTTCCGTACATTCAAATTCCTTCATAAAGAGTCTAGAATGCGAACAACTGTCAACAAATTTATTATTTTTGTAGCCAGATGTTAGTACAAATTAATATAATCTATGACCGTTCGATGAATTTTTGATGGACGATTGTAGTTGCATTCCGGAAGTAAATCTCTAAAGCACTAGACTTGTGAATTGAAACCTTCAGAATAGCACTAGAACCATTAGATGTGGCCATGTGGAAATATCAAGGCTTGTCACTCATCACTCATTCTATCTTTTCAATGCCTCGATGTTGTACATTTCATTTAATTGAAATTCTCGATCTTTTTGAAGAAAGTGTAGTTGTCATACTGCTAGTGCTGGCAGTGGCGGCAATTAATGTCATATGTGATATGAACATCCGAAGAAATTTCTTGGACAACTCATAGCTTTAATGAAACAAGATTTGTAATGATTTCATATCGTTTGAGTGGAACTTGTGATTTTGACAGCTTGTTAGCTTGAGTTACAGTTTGTGTGTAGCCAGACATCAATCAAATTAAATATTTTAATTATACACGAATCGTGATTATCAAAATACCCAGGCTGGTAGTGGCACTGGTGTCTGGTGGCCCATAAATACGGATAGTAAATAGTGGATAGTGTCACAAGGGTTTTCATTTTCTAGGGTTAATAAGGATTCAGGAAGAAGATGATGTGGTATTATTGGGGATACTGTAAATTCTCCTACCTACAGTTATGTAGTTACAGAGTAATCAGTAAAAGATGAATTTCCTTCAAGTTCAGAATGGGTGGAATTAGAAAGAAGTTGATTTTTTTAACCTGACTTCTCATACAGGTTTTGAATCAAGATGAGGAGCTCTAATGGAGGTAAGTTCTATACCAGTGCATGGAAGCTACGTGCAAATTATGGGAGCATATTTCCTACTCCTCTTGTATCCTCACAGCTCCCTTTTCCCCAGCATGGTTGGCCTAGCAAGTTCCATGCATTTATTTTCAAAGACACATTTGTATTACATCTTCTGCATGACTCTGGTTCTCAAAGGGGATAAGTACATTTTGTATCTTCACAGCTCCCATTTCCCCAAAATGATTAGAACCCCCTTTCCCCTAGCATGGTTGGAATTGGGCAACTCCCTTGTGTTTAAACTTAATTTTTAATGCCACATTTGTATTACGTTGTCACGAGCAGAAGCTTGGAATCATGCGTTTATTTTTAGAGTTACATTTGTATTAAGTTGTCACCAGCAAAAGCTTGGAAATTGGAATTAATTTGCAATCCATTGTAACAAGCAACGGCTTGGCATAAATTATTAAATTGTGTAAATGTAAAGTGACACATTGACATATGTTATTTATACAAAATGGGAGCTTACCTTCTCTACAGCTACTCATCTTTAAAAAGATATGTAATAATGTGACATTGAAATTTAGCTGCAATAAAATAAATGGTTGTGTTGTGCTATTCTTCGTTATTCATTTACACTTACAGTAAAGAGTTATTTTATGAGTTCAAAACTTCAGTGTCTATTTATATTAATATATTCAGTTTTTTTCCTTTAATAAATTAAGTAATATACTTTATGCAATAGGCACTTGATAATTCATGGTTATATCGGGCCATTGGGGGAATGCAATCATTCGTTCCACCGATTTTTATGTGTTACAGCGATGTGCTTACTTTTTTTGACTCTATTGGTATATCAGGGAGAGCACCTTATGAGTCAGCCGAATAGAGTATTGTTACACCGATACTAGGTCGTGAGCTATTTTCTTTGGGCCATCAGTGAGGCTATGATGGGGGTTCTACCGATGAAGCATTGTTGGGCCGATGGTATTGAATTTTGTTAAGAATGGGGGAAGGACTACGAGTACAAGATTTAAAATGCACAAAGCGATAGGCTTGCGAATTTAAACCTCCGGAATTACCCTATAACCGTTAGATTTAGAAAGATCAATGGTTAAAATTTTTCAGCTTTAATGTTCCAATTTCAAAAAAAAAAGCATTTAAAGCACTTTATACTACTAAGTGTCAACTGTCAAATGATTTTTTTTAACTTTAAGTAAGAGGGTCAGCACACGGGGAGATTTTTTTAAGTCATTTTCAACGTTAAGTTACCGGCCCCTTGGCCTTTATGTTAATCCTAGAGCACAAAAGTTTAAAACAACTTTAAAACACATGTGTCAATGTGTCATGTTTATTTTTTTAAGTTAATATCATAAATTAGTCAAGTTTCAATCGTTGGATGATCATTTGATGTATGGTTGTATTTGCATTATGGAATGAAATGCACAAAGTGATAGGCTTGTGAAATTAAACCTTTAGAATCACCCTATAACCATTAGATTTAGAAAGATCAACGGCTAAAAATTTGCAACTTTAATGTTCCAATTTCGAAAAAAAAAATGAAGCATTTAAAGCACTTTATATTGCTAAGTGTCAACTGTCAAGTGAATTTTTTTAACTTTTAAGTGAGAGGGTCAACATACAGGGAGATTTTTTTAAGTCCTTTGCAACGTTAAGTTACCGGCCCCTTGGCCTTGATGCTAATCCTAGCGCACAAAAGTTTAAAACAACTTTAAAACACATGTGTCAATGTGTCATGTTTATTTTTTTAAGTTAATATCATAAATTAGTCAAGTTTCAATTATTGGATGATCATTTGATGTATGGTTGTATTTGCATTCCGGAATTAAATGCATAGAGCGATAGGCTTGCGAACTCAAACCTCTGGAATCACCCTATAACCATTAGATTTAGAAAGATCAATGGTTAAAAAAATGCAACTTTAATGTTCCAATTTTTTTTAAAAAACATTTAAAGCACTTAAGTGTCAACTATCAAGTGATATTTTTTTTGCTTTTAAGTGAGAGGGTTACCACATGGGGAGATTTTTTCACCTTTGCAATGTTAAGTTACTGGCCCCTTGGACTTGATACCAATCCTAGTGCACAAAATTTTAAAACAACTTTAAAACACATGTGTCATGTTTATTTTTTAAGTTAATATCATAAATTACTCAAGTTTCAACCGTTGGATAAACATTTGATGTATGGTTGTAGTTTCGTTCCAGAATGAAATGCACAGAGCGATAGGCTTGCGAACTTAAACCTCCAGAATCACCCTATAACCATTAGATTTAGAAAGATCAACGGTTTATAATTTGCAACATGTAGACTTAAGACGTTTGATTCACTTTAATGTTCCAATTTCGAGAAAAAAAAACACTTTATACTGCTAAGTGAGGGTCAGCACACGAGGAAATTTTAGTCTTCACTCTTCAGATTGCTCATTGCAGTGCACCACCTAGTTTTGGATTCCACAGTTCCACTTCCAACAAATCCATTCCAGTTTCCACTACTGTCAACATTAATCTCTTCAAGAGTCAGGACTCAAAATCCGGGTAAGTGAAAAATTTGTATGGCTGTGTTTCATTGTTTGACATTTCTTAAAATCTTATTTTGTCAAACTTTGAAGTTTGGGTTTAGAGACTTAAGAATTAAGAAAAATTAAGGAGGACTAATAGGTATTAGGGAATTCAAATTTCACAACCTCACATTGTATAAGCATGTCTACCACCAGTACCACTAGAGCAATGTCCGATAAAAAAATACATTATGCAAAATTGTTTAAAACCCCAGGTTTCACTGATGGGTACCATGATATTTATGATCTTGAAATATATGGTAGCCATACCTCAGATCTTAGATTTTCATCTCAGAATAAGGCTGCAAAGCAAACGCAAGTTAATAGTATTAATACACCATGGGTAACTGGATTAGGGTGCATGATGTTACATGAGGTTTTCCCTTGCCTAGAATTTATCATGGTCTGTGCCAAAAATTATGATGATAAGAAAAGAGAATTTTTTAATAAAGATATCCAACAAGAATTGCAGAAGAACTTGGAAAAGTGTTGGAGTTTACAACCGAAGAATTTGGAAATGACCACATTGACCTAGAAAAGCTTGCTAGTGATTATGAAGTAGTGGAAGAAAAGGAGAAAATTGCTTTCTTAAATAAAATAGTTTAGGATAGAAACAAATTGAAAGGTGATCATAAGCCTCCTTATAATTTGGATATTTTTAAACCATGGGTTCATGATACTATTTCCATGCTAGCATTTTTCCTCGATCTGGATAGCAATTTGGAAGTGGGTGCAAGCCTCCTTGAAATGGTATTTAATATCCATTGTGGTGTTGAACATGTCAAATATAATTATATTCAACACATTGTAGAATCCATGCATAAACAATTTTTAATGATTAAAGAAGGTTCCCCCAAGACATTTAGGTTCACAACCTACTTGTGCTATCTTTTTCTATTCAAATTTAGAGGAATGTTTTTGACCAACAAGCTTCAAATTCAGCCCTATAGTAATGCAAAGGAAAAGAAAATGGCTACATTATATGAATGGACCACTGAGATAAGGATACATGATTCTCAAAGGAACTCCAGTCATTTTTTAGACTAATTTTTGGCTCCATTGCATCAAGCAATTACAAATACTCCAATTCCTAGATTGCCTATGTCATGTAGAAACTGCATGCAACTAGGAAAAGAAATACAATTGGTTGATTGGTACTTAATGGAAGAATATATTGTGCTAAGATTTTATGGATCGGGAGTACAGCCATACAAACTTCCAATACATGTGACAGAAAGGGTTTTTGCATTGGAATATGTAAAGTCGATGCAGAGTGTTGATGAACTACTCTTTCTCAGTCAGCAAAAGAAGACCTTATTTCCTTCTTTACCTTTTTCATGTGGAGGGTTCACATTCGAGAGAAAAGCATTTAGTGTGGCACATAATCTTTTGAATTTTTTTGACTTTGATGCTATCTGTCATTGGTAGTATGATCCATGTGACATCATTAAATCAATGATTGTGGCCAATATGAATGTTGCAAGTAGAATTCAACATCAAAGTAAACCCTTGCTTGAAAACTTGAGAAACGAGGATTCTTGGGATGAGGTCAAAATAGCAATGGAGAAAAGTGCTATTGAGAATGGTATTTATTTTGAACAATTGTCAGCAAAAATTATGGCATTGCACCGAAAGACAATCAAGACATCGAGGTTCTCTAGAGAAGGAATTTATAGATAAAAATTGGTCACGATCAAAAATTATTGCCTTTTGGTCTATGAGGAAGGACCTAGGCAATCCAAGAGCTCTTACAAAGTATGGAGCTAACGAAGAAGATAAAGAGTTTAGCAAATTATGGAATATAGAGCATCCTAATGAACATGGAAACAAAGAAAGTGATGATGAATCTAATGATGATAGTAAAGAAGTAGAACAAAGCCATGCCAATTACAAACCTAGTTTAAGTGAGGCCACAAAAGAAGCATATGCTTCAACATATACTTTAGGAGTATCCATACTTGAAAAAATTGGTTATGAAGGTGGTCTTTTGGGGTCCCAAAGACAAGGCCTTTGGATGGTAACAAATGTTGAGCATAGAAAACCAGTTGATAAATCTGGCCTTGGGCTTGGAGGTGAAAAAGTAGACCAAGGGCATACAAGTCAAACTCATTTTTTTATAGCTTATAATCCTCATCCTCATGGTCAGATACAATCACAACTAGGACATGCCCTTGGTGGATAGCTTAGTGCAACTAGGAGTGCCATTGGTGGCGATGGTATGGGTAGTAGTACTAGTAGTGGTCAACATGTGCTACAATAAAAATTTACACACAAGAGGAAAACAATACAAGATACCACAGAAACACCAGGTGATCAAGGTAGTCAAAAGAGGCAAAGGATTTTGACAGGTCCAAGTCACACTATCAGTGGATCCACCATAAAGGAGTTATTTCCAGGCACTCCCCCAATTCCAGTTACTGTGGTTGTGACATCATTAGAAACTGCAAGTACTCCTATTCCTTTGTTATTCAAGCATTCCATTGTTCTTGCCTCCCCAGGTTATGATTTCATTGAAGAGTTTAAAAAAAATCAGACTTGAATAAAAAATAAAAGAAGCAACTGATGGAGAGTGTGTCTGTTGTAACTTCAGAGCCTGCAACAACCATGGTATTACCCACATTTGACATAAATAAAGAATTCATGGAGTACATAATTTTTGTTCCCACAGTTCAAAACAAACCAACAAATCAGATGGATCGATCTAAATACCAGGTAACCAATTTTCAATTGGATTTTATGGCCTAAAAATACTGACAAAATTAATGTATCAAAGAAGAACAATGAATTGGTGTACACGTCATTGCTAAAGAAAGATAGAGAGATGAAAAGGTTGCAGACCCAAATAGAAAAGTTACACTTAGACCTAGCAAATGAGAAAGAAAAGAGGAAAGTAGCATATAACAAGAGCGATGAATTAGAAAAAAGAATAAAAAAATTTGTCTCTACATCAACAAGCAAATAGGATAAACCAAATGAGAGAGAAGTGAATGATCTGAAGCGAAGGCTAGATGAGAGCAACAAGAAATATGATGAGGAAAAATCCACTTCAAAAAAATTAATACTAAGCATTGCGAATGGAAATGCACAGTGGGAACAAAAATTAGAGAAACAGAGAAAAATAAATGAAAGATTGGAGACAGAGCTGACAGAAGCAAAAGAAGAAATTAAGACTTCTCAAAATAATTTATTTGCATTTTGTAGAGATATAGTGAGGCATATGAAACAAAATATCTGGGATGAAATAATGCAGAGGTTTGATCATTTGTGTGACATTTAATTGATTGATGCTATCAGACAACATTATAAGAAGCTCAACAAATATTTAGTGAACAACAAAAATGTGTTGGAATTAAAGAAATCTGCAAATCAAGTTCTACAAACAGTCTACAAAGCTAGTGACAATGATTTGAAATCAAAAGGGATTACTAATCGGATTGAAACCTCAATGAAGTTGCCATCTATCATTGAAAAGTGTTTGAGAATGTGTGGAACAAAGGAATATTTTCATTTGGTTGCAGACAAGATGAAGGTGGTGGATGAAAAGGTAAGGAACTTCACAGAGCTTGGTTTTCTAGAGTATTTTGACACAAATGACTGATTCATTAGAAAGGATGGTTTCAGAAAGAAGATGGAAGGTGCAAGGAAGATTTATTTGGACCAGTTTCCTCATAACCCAAATGTGAACTATTTGGATTCCATCAAAACACTAATAACCTTGAATGCAAAATTGACTGAAGAATTCAAGACAGGTTCCACTTTCAATTACAATCATGAAATGTTAACAAAACTTCAAGTCCAACAACATCAATTAGAACAAATGGAAATTCCACCACCTAAACAATGGAAGTTGCTAGAAAAGGTGATACAATGACTTGATTTTTAATTTTCAATCTTTGATAATATGAGTTTCCTAGTTCCAACTGAGCTTTGTGCGGACTTTTCTTTGGGCATTGGCAATATTTTGCATTGCCAATGCCAATATGTACTTCATTTGAAAATCAATTAAAAATCTCAAATTTTGACTTCAATAATGTGATGATGTTCAATTATCTGTATTATTTATTTTATCATTTGAACTATAAGGTGATGAACTGTTAGCTCATTATATTTACTTATTGGTAGAGCTTCCAAGTTATGGATGTTGAACTGTTAGCTCATTATATTTACTTCTTGGTAGAGCTTCTAAGTTATGGATGTTGAACTTTAGATTTTTTATGTTGGGACTAAAAATCTTGATCATTATCCACCAACCTACACCTCACCCACATCCCACATATTACAAAAATACACTACATTTGATTTTATGATTAGCACAAATTGCAGAGATTTCTGTGACAAGATCCATTTTGTGGCCCACATTACTACTTGATCATGTCCATAAATAAATCTAAAACCCCATGGTCACAGCCCCTATTCCTGAAGAATTCAAATTCAATGTACTGACAAATTAAATGTACTTCCACACACACAATTTGAATAACATAAACAACCACTTTGGAGACAACCAAATAAGTTAATAAATATAAGCATATGAATCCACAAAAATTGAACACTCAAAAGAAAATCAGTAATTATGTGTAACCTTCTCCATTGTATTGATCTTCAAAGTTCAAATGATATGCATTATAAAAATAGTTTATGATATGAGATGGATGGGCGAATTGGTGCAATCTATTATCTATCTTCTTACTATTTTCTACTCTAAATTCTAATTAAAAATGATGTGATGATCTCCTATTTGGGTCTTGATTTCTCTTATATATGAGAGGCAACAAGCTACAAACCCCTTACAAAAATTCATGACGTTTGACAACTAAACATAACTCAAATTATAAATAAAACAATATCGCAGGTGAATGCACTGATCCGTTAATCTCCAAGCAGAAGCTCGTGACCACCTAAGATCTGTTCAAAGCTTCTACTCCATGCTAGGGTGCTCATCATGTTGTCGGCTGGAATTCTTACTCTAAATCTGATGGTTGTCCCATTGAATCTGATTCCAACACATCTACAGTTTGGCTAATAAACAGATTGACTATAGAGAGGTGATTGATTTACTCATGTTCAGCATAGGTGTCCACGTTAGAAATTGCCTCTTTCATATCATATTCCATAGAAATTATTTTTTCAGTTGCTTATGAGTGTTTTGTAAAACCATATCCTCATCATTTATTGCTTGCAACGTAGTAGTTAGAAGCCCAGCAAGCTCTTCCTTCCAATCATCATATTCTCATAGATTTCCAATGCCATTATGAAGTGTCGGGACTAAATCAAAGCAGTCGAAATCTTCCCTAAGCCTATTATGATATCCATTATGTGATTCTACCAACTTGTTATGTGTCAACAATATTTTTCCTTTCATGACATTCTTATCTACAAGCTCCTTTTTTTTCTCCATCATTCTAGGTTGCAATCGTTCATTCTCCACCAATGCAATGTCTGTCTTTTTGAATACTTTCCAATATTCATCAACACATTTCATCATTTTGTTGAATCTTTCTTTTATCATTTCAGATACAGTGATATATTTGATGGTTTTCACTTCTTTCTCCAATTCTTTGCATTTCCCTTGGGATTTTAGATGGCAATTCTTCTAATAGGCTACATCAGCCAATGGATCAAGCACTCTCTTATATTTTTCAAGCCATGGGGAGTACAAATTTGATGTAGAGGAGCAAGATGTTCTTTCTCTCTAACTTGCTAGCTCCTTCTTCAATTTGTCATTTTTCTCAATCAGTTTTTTGATCTGTGCTTTGGTAAATTTTGCCACATTTATGTTCAATTCTGTTGTCTCCATAGGGTTGGTATCCCCTACTCGTTAAACCAAGATATTTCCAAAAACTTGGTTTGGATTACTAATTATAGTAGGTATTTTATCATGGGGATACAGTGACCAAATAAGCAAGGTGGCTTTGTCTAGGTTGTACCTAGATCCTGAATAAATTTTGTCACATGCTTCTTCTATTAAGTTCATTGTCTTATCCCCTCTTTTTTTGAAGCTATAAAATACAATTGAAGAGCTAATATCCCACCCTAGTAGGAGCAACATTCCAGCTTCTTGAAGAAATTCCCTTCCTCTTTCAAGAGTGATGGACTCCATTTCCTTATCTACCTCCCTTTTCAATTCCTCTAGAGCGGTTTCCTTCTGTTCAGGAGTGATATCCTATATCTTTTGTCTCATTTTTCTGCCTTTATATTCATAAAAAAATGATTTAAATTTAGAAGATTTAACAAAATCATAATCAAGAATAAACTCTTGTCTAGCCCTGACCCTCACATCATCAGATAGTTCATTTGATGCCTCAAATCTTACAATATTCTGCTCTTGAGAGGGCTCGTACTGTACAATCACAGGAGCACTTATTTTTTTGACCTTCTCACCCTCTTCATCACCCTGCTCTTCTTCACTTATATCAGTATCTACAGAAAAAAATACCTCAAGAGTAGGCTGTGAAGGTATGTAATGCAAGGGCTCTATGTCTTCAGCTTGTACTCCTAAATAGGTTGCATGAGGTGCATCATAAACAACTAGGGGAACATCCTTTACCAGTTCATTGACATGAGCAATGAGTTGCTCAATTCTTGATAAAGGATCATGTATCTCACCAAATGCCTTTGAATAAGATGGGACATTTTTTCTCTTCCATTCCTCTACAAGAATAATCTTGTTATAGGCAGCCATTCTTTCCTTGGTGGAAGCCTCATCATGGTTTCTTATGACATCTTTGATTGAGAACAAATTTTCATACCTCGATAGCCCCTGCGATAATCTCGCCTTGTGAATAAACCCTTCTGCATCAAATTATTTCCTTACATCACCTAGAGGTAGTTTGTATTGTGCTGATTTGCCATCAATTTCTCCATATCCTTCATTGGCAACCACTGTAAAGTCTCGAAAATATAAGGTGTTGGGCATAATTGATTTTTTTCTATGTTGTTTGAGGTGTTTGGAATCCGATTTTGTCAATTGCCTCACAATTTCTAAATAAGAAATTCGGTCAGGAACTACTCGTGGCATCAAGTGTGGAGCCCCTTCGAAACCATAAACCCTTATCACTGTACAATCAAGGAAAGCGTACCAGTCTCCCCAGTTATGATTCACTTTATTTCTTTGGTCATTTTCCTTTGGTCTTAGAAATATTTTTACTTTTGGGGATAGGTTATAATTGCACGGATATCCCAAAAACTTCATCAATGGTTTTACAAAAAATTCTTCAAAATAAAGGTAATGAGACCTACCAAATGGGTTGTCCCACAATGAAGTCCACATTTGTACAAGTTTAAAATCTCCATTTTCATATGTATCTTTTATCCTTAATTCTTCACTCCAGACCCCTCTGAATTGTCCCTCGTACAAAATAAAATGCATAAGCAAAGAATAGTGTTCAAAATTAATATTATCACTATTATTTTTAATCTTTTCAAGCCCTCGAGTTAGGGCATTGGCCAAGTAGCTAGCATAATCAAATTTTCTGGCATCCTTGCTCCGTATGTCTACAGCTAAGACCATTGGGGCAATCAACATGAGAGGCAGAACCTCTACTCCCAAAACTTGACCAGCTGAATAATAGGTGTATCGGAAATACTCTTCGAATAAATCTTCATGGAAAGGAGGGTTTTCACTGCTACAGAACCTCCTGAGTTGGCCTCCTTCATCCTTGGGACTATGCAAAGGTAATTTCCATCTCTTATAGTTGGTATCCATGCAGCGATACTCTGTCAAGAGATCTTTGACCGTGAATGATAAATTCAGTGAACACTCTAACTAAAATACATTAGAAATGAGATCCCTCAAAATAACAAGCATGTCAACCCTACCATATGACTAAATAGTTATTTTCTTGGGTTCATATCTGATAGAAATAGCATTAATTAGCTTTGTATTCACAAACACATTGGGCACCACAAGTCTTCCTAGGTTTGACATCCATGGATTGCAGACTGGTTGAAACCTAAATTGTTTTCTGTAATGGTACATGAAGAGGTCGTATCCTCATTGCGGTGTCCAAATCTCCCCTAAGACCTTATGTTTTTCCCATAATCAATCCATGGAAGGATTCATTTGAGCACTCCTCTTGGGTCTCAACCCCGATCTAGGGCATTGATCTATCAGGTCTTCATTTAGGATTCTCTTAGGCTTTTTAATGTCCAGTTGATCCAGAGTCTTAGTCTTTTTTGGTTTTCTATTTTTTAGCTTTGGGTTTGTCTGTACTCTCTTTCATTATTTAAATCTTAAGCTTTTGATGAAAATAGCTTCTCAGCTAGGCCTAAATTACTTACGTGAGTCTCTCCGAGTCGCCTCCACAATCCACTGGTCTTTACTGCGTTAGAACTCCAATTTTTTGCCTTTCTGCTTCTACCCTAAGTGAAATCTTCCAGGATTTTGTAACAACTATGTGATCAACTTGTGATATAATTCACTTCAATTCTGGTTCATAAATGCACCATCCTTTGACCGTCTCTCAGTCTTGTCATCTAAGAAGAACATTTATTTTAAATATCTTGAAGTTGACGATGCCCCGGGATGTCACATCAGTCTTTCACCGATAGCCACCCTCTCCACTGATGGACACCTATCCTTCATTCTATCTATGGGATGCCAGATAATTTTTCCCGATGGACCATAGTTCCCCCGATATACTTTATGCATTCGATAATTCATGCCCATAGTTATAATTCATGGTAAATTTTGTTGACAACTTGACTCTATCAGTATATCGGGAGAGCACCTTAGGAGTCAGCCTGATAGAGTATTGTTACATTGATACTAGGTTGTGATCTATTTTTATCGGGCTATCAATGGGATTGTGATGGGGGTTTCGTCGATGAAGCATTGTTAGGTCGATGGTATTGAATTTTTTTAGGAATGGGGGAAGGACTACATCACTACAGAATTTAAAATTTGTTTATGGATGCAATGTAGGCTATAATATGGCTCTTGTCACATAAATTTCTACAATTTGTATTGCTCATAATTTATGAATCATAAAATCAAAGTGTCATATATTTTTGCGATTATTGATATGTGGAAGATAAGCGGGGTGGACTGAATGGAGGTTGGTTTCTTTGTAAAGAAAAATTAAATTTCCTTTTAAGAGATCAAATTTAAATTTTAATATCACAATATCATGGATGATGGAATATAATATAAAATATCATCAACTACAGTTTGACTTTGGCATATGATTCATGAAATGCAATATAATATAAAATATCATGAAGTGCAATATAAAATAAAATATCCTGAAGTGCAATGATTCACAATTTATTTGAATAAAATATAAAAAATGATCAACTACGGTTTGGAATATGATTCATGTAGTGCTTGAGTGCAATATAAAATAAGATATCATGAAGTTCAATGATTCACAATTTCAATGTTCATTGAATATAATATAAAATATCATCTACTATAGTTTGGACTTTGGAACAATGGAACCGATTCATGAAGTGCAGTAAAAATACCTAAAACCTCCTAATTCTCTTCCATTTCCCAAACGAAGTCAGGGTCCTCAAACTGATGCCCATCTTGAGATAAAGTAAAAGAGTCATCTTTATTCTAAGTCTTCTCTTCACTTTCTTTGGCATGTGTCTCAAATTCAACATTCAGTGTGTGATTTTTGTCAATTTCAATATCATTGTCATCTGTCCCAGGCCCACTGCCACCAGTACTGGCGTTTGGAATTGGAGAGTCTGTGTTGCACAACCCGGTCCCTCTTCTTTCACATGTGGACCTCCAGATTGTGAGTGCCCTTTCAAAAGGAATTTTTTTGACATTATACACAGATCCTTTCATCCTCAAGCAATTTTCCAAATTCTTGTCAAGTTTGTTTCTTAACTTTGATTTCAAAAACCCCAATGTACTGAAAAGTCTTTCATCCTCCACCAACCCCAATATCATTGTTTGATAGAAATTAGCAAGTTTGAAATGTTCTGACATCGAACCACGCAATATTTCACTCTAACCTAAGCTTGTCCAAACCTTTATTATTGATCCCGGTTCAAAGGCCTTCTCCTTCCGCATGGATTTATACTTTTCCCTCATAGCTATTGCAAAACTCCTACATTGTTGTCTAAGCTTATTTTCATTTAAAATTCCTTCTATTGTCTGCTCATTGTATGTTACCTCTTTTGAAAACTGTTCAATCAAGATTTTTACTTGATCATGAAAATATTTTGGGTTATCTGGGTTTACCCAAAATTGAGGATACATAATACGCATGGTTTCAAGTATTTCATGTCGAGGGAATCTTTCATGAATCTTTCAGGAAAGATATTTTGTAATTTCCTTCAAATTATCACTAACAGATTTAACAATGTCATTAAAATCTTCCTAGTTAACAGGTACTTCTCTACTAGAGCGCCTAGTTGTCTTACAATGGTACATTGGTATCTCATATCCACTTACACAGATACATAAGTGTATGCTTGCATTAAACTGTAAATAATTATTAGGATTATTCAAATCAATAATTTTCTGTCACATCAACTAATTTGTGCCTTCTTGTGTTAGATCTAGATATAGATGATTGAGGGCCAAGCATGTAGGTTTACGTAGATTGGCATATTCATAAATATACATAGTTTTGTCTTGGGCTTTTTTCACAAGATTTTTCATCTCATCCAGCATGGGGAGAAGACTAGCTAAATTCAAGAGTGTCTCTATATCGCTTAACCTATGTAAGAGGTCAAGAGCTTTGTCTATTGTGATGTGATGCTCGTACATCACTCCAATCAAGGATTGATATTCTAAAAGAACTCGTTGCATTGGTCCATGCAGGGAGATCCATCTGGTATCGACATCCTTGAGAAGCTTGTTTCTAGGTGTTATACCCTCAGCAAAATGTTGAAATTCAAGGAAATGTTTGGGACTTCGGCAAAAGTATGCATGGATCTCACAAACTAGATTTTCAACTTTTGATACTGTAGGAAACTTGCTTACAATTTTGAATGCTAAATTCATTCTGTGGACCATGCAGTGAATGCCAAGCATGTATGGTGCACAAGTATTTTGTAACTTTGTGCAAACACCGCTCCTTTGACCTTGCATCACTACAACTCCATCAGCTCCTACACACACCAACTTTTTGGCATTTGTCAACTCATCCATACCTGCAATTTCATTCAAAGATTTCTTGACTAGTTCAAATAGATTTTGCAATGTTGAACTATCCTTCATTTTATGAACATAAAGAAGATGGGCTTGGCGAACATGTTGTTCTATAGTATACAAATTCATACAAACCCAAAAAGTATTGTCTACCATAGTAACTTCATTTAAAGATAATGCAATGAAATTTGACTCTTTTACTTTCTCCTTTAAATCTTCCTTTTCCACTACAGCAAGATAGTTCGCCCAATCTCATCCAGCATTTACTGACCAATGTGAGAAGGGAAAGTGGGGAACACTCAAATAAGATAATAATTAAAAATATTATGGGTAGTCTATCATAGGACGCCCCCTGGAAAAAATATAAAAAACAACACTCATCTGAACAGTTTTTGACAGATTTCTTGTTGCCATGGCTTTTCCAAAATGAACCTCAAGTGTACCTTCACATTTTTCAATCTTCGACATTCTATGGTTATGCTCTCCATAATCCGTGACATACTTAACATGAAGGCATTCTTCCTTTGATTTCCATCGTATGACTGATTGTTCCTTTATGTCTATGATTTGTTTTTCGTAAAATTTACTGATATGTTTTTCTATAGTGTCAAGCTTTAGCTGCATCGTCTTGTCTCTTCCACATTTTCAACTACAAATCTTACATTTGACCTATGTTTCCCTTTCAATACCATTTTCGTTTGATACCCCCACTGGTTCAAGGAATGGGTACTTCGACAACTAACCAAGTTGAAAATTCCTTGTCATTTCCCACTCGTGCCCCAATTTTGATTTGCCTTTTCTTTTCTTGCTACCAACATCATCCTTATCCAATTCAATTATCTCATTTTGGCTAACAAGGGTATCCCTTGGAACATCTTTTGCGGTATTTCCATCCTCATTTGATACATTTTGATTTAAGTCAATGACAGTCTCACCTTGACCTTCCTATGGCAGTGAGGTATTGTCAATGCCATCTTCAATAATATTTGGTGGAAGAGTTGATGATGTAGCTCCACCTTGATCTGATGGATTAGAAGCTTTGCCAACTCCAAAGTAAGACTATATGGTAGCTCCACGTTTTGGGCGTTTTGATGGCCTCCCAATCTCTTCATTACCCTCAGGAGTCTTACCCTTGCTACTTGACATATTGATATCTCACTTCAAGTAAAATCTGGAAAAAAATGTCTTCTTGTTTAAGGACAGACCGATAGAGAATATAGATCCCATTCCCTACTCAAAATCATGTTTAAGACTGAAGCAAGAATGGAAAACAGATAAAGATATCTTATTATTATAACTAATAACTAATAACAGTATGAAGAAATGATCACTCACCTTTGAGTCTACGTTTTTAGGTTTCGTTGACTTTTGAATCGAGAAGTAGAACCTCAGAACCAAACAAAATGTTTAAGAATAAATAACGGTTTCAATTGTATTTATATCAATCCATATTTGGCGAATTTTGCGGGATTTTTAAATGGTATTTTTTAAATTTGGCAAATCATGTGTGCTTATACAACGATACTTTGTAATTTTCAAGGCGAAATGTGTCCTCAAATGTAATTATTTTTAAATATTATTGACAAAATAGGTCCTCATAAGAAACTATTTATAAATTTTAATTGGCGAAATGGGTTTTCACAAGCAACTATTTGTAAATTTTAATTGGTGAAATGGGTCCTCATATAATGTTGTTTTAATAGTATTGGTCAATATGTTGGTGTTTTATGACATGCTCCTCGGGATTCTAGGCGAAAATATTAATCGGTCAATTGGAAACATGTAGTTTGTTATGGAAAATTCATTACCTAAACATGCCTCATAAAAATAAATCATCAGTGAATGGACATGCATTGGACCAATAGTTCATGAAATTTGGGCGATTTAAACACCCTTTTGGATAACGGTAAATTTGTCAATTTCGATTTCCTCGATTCCTAGAATTCGCCACTAAAATTTTCCCTAGTAAGAACTAACTCAATAATGAGTTACAAAAGTGACTAAGTAGACCCAAAACAACCTGGGTCGGATGCACTCAATAAACCTAAAATCTAGCCCCTCAATCTCCATGAAATGTGCTCCAAATAAGTGAAAAAGTCATCAATAACCAAGTCTCATAGGATAAGTCATCAAACAACCCCTAAAAAGCTTAAAACTTGGTCAAAAATCCTAAATCTCCTCCAACAAAGATGAATCACCTCCTAGATTCTCTCCTCATGTTTGCCAACTGAAAATAACCTCCCTCCAATCTTGGCATGTCATCAATACAATTCACTCTCCATTTCTCTTCCCAAGACTTTGTCATATAACACATGTCTCTATTTTCTTGCATTTAAAGGATGATGACTCAATTTAAATGATTTATAAATCATCATTCAAATTAAGCATTTACAATATAAAGTAATGAAAAAATAGAAAAAACCCCCCATGCATCAGTATAAACCCCTAGGCAATAGGGTTTACTAAGTCAAAAAATGACTTGGACATGCCTAAATCAAAACCCATATTTAAAAAACCTAATTCATAAAAGGCATGAAATATACTAAAGTGACCCACGAGGTATTAGTTGCATCATATATTTTTTAAAAACAAGGAAAAAATGCCAAGTCTCCATCGACATTTGCATTAGGGTAACAAACCCTAAATGAAAACAAAGGAAAACGAAAGAAAATTTCATCTCATTTGTTTCTGAAGCTTCAAGAACAAGCTAGGCCCACCGACAAGGGCTTCTATGGAAGCTCGACTGTGTATTTCCATGCTGAATTTGCAGCTATACAGAGGCATTTATGTGAAATCTATTAGTTTTCACACTTGGTGGGTAGGTAAGTCATTCTTGAAGACAAAATTAAGTAGAAACCCTTCTATTGATGATTTTTTAGGCCTCTCAAGCCATGGTATTCTATAACCATTCTCACCCAACTTATGTTATTCTCTCTGTGATTTTCTCCTTCATTTTCTTAGGTCGCAGGTCCATCATTAGGGCTCATGAAATTCAATGGAGATTTTGTACTTTACCTTGAATTTGTGTTATGTAGATTCTGAACTTGCTTATTTCATGGCTACCTTTACTTTCAGTAACTCTTCGTGGTTGAGATTTTAGCTTTTTCCTTTAGTTTCAGAATAAAACCCACGAGGGTTCCACCTCCAGGACATGGGTATATGCTTTATTTTGCTCTCTAGAGTTTGTAAAAGAAAAAAATCCCTTTCCTGGACACATAGGTCACAAGCTCTTTTTGCTAGGGTTTGTATTTTGTATTTTATTTTTGGGTCTACACTATACAATATTATAATAAGAATGATCTTTCATGAGAGGCATGAACATTTGGTAT
This sequence comes from Sequoiadendron giganteum, assembly GCA_007115665.2. NCBI lineage: Eukaryota > Viridiplantae > Streptophyta > Pinopsida > Cupressales > Cupressaceae > Sequoiadendron > Sequoiadendron giganteum. The sequence goes on along the minus strand of CM021102.1, from coordinate 487,890,873 downwards.
AATAGCTATCTCAGTGAATATCTTATGAAAAATACTGTTCTGAAGCAAAAAACTTGTGCCCTCATTGTACTCTATTTTCTGAAAATGTGCTTTATCTAGTGGGCTACAACCACTCATTTTAGAGGTATTTGAACCCTTTCTCAAAAAAAAAATGTGATGTTTTTCAAAAACAACCATCAAGGGTTATTTGTAGAAATTATGGGCTTTCATATCTGTGTTTTTATGAGAAAAAATAAAAACCCAAAAGGGTTTCTTATCTATACTTGTGTGTATTATGTGATGCACATTACTATTTGTTCTACCCTCTTTACAGTGTCATAGCTCAGCATACCTTAATGCATTCATCATGTTAAATATATTCAATTAGTATTATTTCCTTTATGAGCTTTTAGACTGTTCTATAGTCTATTCTCTAATTAAGAGATATTTATCACAATGTATCATTTTGTAGACCTGCATATGATGCTTCATAAGATTTTTGTAACTGCACTTTCCTTATTCTAGAGTATTCATATTTTAGATCTTACCTCATTTTGACCCAATTCATACTTCACTATGCTTACTACATAAATACATTCTTCCAGTGACAAGTTTCTATACATTCATCATTTGGAGATGATCCTATAGCTTTTAATGGTGTTGCCCCTGTATTCATGGTATATTCCCCAAGAAGGTAATTACATAAGACTGTCATTTAATAATTGCAAACCTATAGCTCACTATGCTCTCATGCCTTGTGAAACCCTCATAGTCAACTCCCTTATTTGGAAAACCTTCTTCATTCTATAGTTTGTATTCACCCACATTTTTTCCATAGTGCAGCATAGTATCCTTCTTGTGCATTCTTTTCACACATGATTGTCCCTCTATCTTTGACTTTTTGTTAGACCATAAGTAGTGATTTTAATCATTAACCCTTCAAAGGAAAAACTGAGAGAGATTGAAATGTTCATAATACCCCGAAGAGATTATTGTCACTTTTTCACTGTTTATATCCTTGACCTTCACTAGATGCACTATCAATGAGTATGTGTTCCTAGCACTAGACTATGATTTACAAACTTCTTCAACTTGGACCTCCATACCTCCTTTTGTATCACTGACCTCTTAACTGCCACTGCTTAATAAAAACTTTGCCTGATGACCATGTCTGTGCATAAGATTTCATAGTGACATTTAGTTATCTTTTCAATTGTCCTTAGCTTCTTCAAGTCATAGGTGTCACTTCCTTCCTTGAGTTCAAACCTGACAACTTCTCAAGTCATTGCCTTTTAGTTCCATCTGATTGCAGCCCCCTTGACAGTGTTGTTAGGCTTATTTTGATTAAATAACTAAAACCTTTTGATGACTGTCTTGGAAAAGAAACATAACTGTTCTTTGTTCAATAAGAGTATCATGAAAATTTTATAACCAGTTTTTGCATCATGCATATTTTGGTAAAAACAATATTATTAATAAGGAAAAACCTTCATAAATAAGGTGATTTTTCTTATCAATATAATCATGATATATAAAACTTGCCTCCAATAGTTTCATAGCTGATTCTAGTTGATCCAACTTGTGATTATCCCTCTCAAATAAAATAGGAGGGCAGCATGCTGAGCTCAACCCTCGTGGGAGCCACACTTAAACCCACATGTTGAAATTTGATAGATTAGATCAGAAACACAAATGCACCTGTATTTGCACATGAAGCAAACATGTTAGTGAAATAATGTGTACATCTTAGGTGTGTTTGATGACTTCAATGGTTTTTTGGGACACCTAAAGTGTACATAGCTTATTTAATGCATATGGAGATCAGTATATATGTGCATAGGTGTATGTTCATGTATGGTTTGAAACTTTTCATTGCTTAGAGCATTGCTCTAATACCATTTATTTTTCTAGATGCAAGACTAGGAGCGGTACGGAACTAGGAAGGACACAAGTAGCTCGGGGCAACAGGAGGACAAGATGACATACCCAGAACCAGTCATTCTCAGGAAATGACTAGTTTCTCTCTTTATATGCATATTTACTTTATGTTACTTATCCATGTATATGCTTTTCTTTATTTGCATTGAATCAAGTAAGGTCAGTCTCACGTCTTGTGTGAGACAATGTACATTTCTACATTGAATAAAGATTACTATTATGTTCAGAAAAGATTTGTGTAAATCCTTCTTCTATTACATGCATATGTATGGATGCAGTAATTTATTAAAAATGTAATCTTTTTGGATTATTTCATTTATGCATTTGAATGTAATAAAGGAAAGATTAAAATGTACCCCTCCTTTTCAATTTAAAATCAATAAGCTCTACCTGATTGAGTTGTAAGTAAAATATGGTAACAATTACTACTCACAAATATGAAGTAAGCTTCACTTAACTAAACTCATTCTCACCATGGAGGTATAATAACCTATACTCAACAAATAAATCTAACATAAAACTTATGAACTATCTATTTTTTTGTTACTAGGTATTAGAAGATCGCTAGATGCTTTATAGATAATTGATCAGGGGGCCTTGCACATTTCTTTCTAACACATTCCTTTCTTTCTTGAATTTTGCTTCATCAAAAGTTCAAATGGTTTTCATAACTAGGGCAGCTCCCAACATAGTTCTCAAAACCACCCATTTCTTCGAAAGAATACTTGGCTTCTTTGAAAAGTTTACTATTTCACTCACAAAAGCCACTTTTTGGAATGGTAAATGCTTACCAGAATCTTGTTGAAAGTCGAAAAGGTTTTTAGAACCTCATCAACTTCTGAAATTGGTTTAAAAACTAGTTTGAATGTTGACACAATTTTCATTCCTTTTTGTATCCTCGCAATTCGAATCACTTGGATCCATCCTTTCTCCTTTCAAAGCTTTTGAGATGCCTTCAACCAATGAGCCATTTAGAGTTACACCTATTTCTAGGAACCTTGTCAGCTCTCGTCAAGGTTTAACTAACCTCGTCAAATGCTAATGAATTGATTCTAAGAGTACAAACACAATAGAGAATAAACCAAAAACTTGTAGACATGACACAAATAATTCTTACACTTGGGACTAGGGTTTCAAAAATTTATTTGGCTCTCGACAAGGTTTGACTAACCTCGTCGTAGGTTGATGAGGTTTTACAAACTTTGGTACAAACTAATAAAGACTTCTAACACTTCAAAGATGATTAATGGTTGGGAACTTAAAGTAGATAATAGTAATGACTAGACTTGAATAATTACTTTGAGAACTAGGACGCAAAAGTCAAAGCAACATCATAAATTCTCATACTTGACATAATCAACAGAACAATTTTCTCAAAATAGATAGATCTAAAAGATAATAACAATATATTACTTAAACATAAGAAAAATAATATTTATTCAAAGTTTTGGGCTTAAGATCTCTACATGACTACTCAACTAACAATAAGTAAAAATAAAGATTTTGATGAAAGAAAGATAATATTCACATGTGAAAAGGAAATCTTTGAAATTTTATTGTAATTTAACATAATAAAAATAGACAAAAATTTAGAATTAGTGAAATGAAGTTGAAATATATTCCTTGCATTCAAAATTTGAGAGCTCAAAGATTGTGCTCAAGAATTCATCTACAATATATGTGAAATCATTTTGAAATGGAAAGAAAAAGAAAAAAAAAAAGATAACCCTAAAATAAAATGAGATAAGAAGTTAGAAGAAAATGATCTTTTGTTTTTACAAGATGATTTCTTATATATAACCTTTCTTTTGTAACTCCTTGAAAAGAAAAATTAAAAATAAGCTTTATTATTTTTGTTTCTATCATTATAAGAACAAACTTTAGTTTTAAGTTATTACAAAATAACTTTATATAAAGTCGCTTCAAAAATAAAGGATAAACAATTATAAAATATCATTGAGGAGCATATTTATCATTTTCTTGACAATGAGTGCTAGCTACATCTAATGTTGAAACTTATTATTGTGATGAAGCTATTTTAGCTTTGCAATTCCTAATATTTTTTATTGGGGTGCAACTAATTTTTCATTTGGTATTGATAATGCTAGCCCAATCAATAAATTGCTCTCCATGACATATGACTAATAAAGAGACACTTCCATTTTTTTAAATTATGTACAACATATCAAAGGTTTGATAAATTCTAGCTATGGAGGAATTACATATACATAGAGATTTTGAAACAGACTGAATTGATTTCGGTATATATATATATATATATATATATATATATATTGCATTTGTCAACTTGTATATCACAAGACAAGGCCAATAAAAAAAGAAAAGAAAAAATTATTGAAAAAAGGGGTAAAGAAAAAAGAAAGAAAAAGTTATTGAAAAAATAGGGTCAAGAAAGAAAAAGATGAAGAAATTAAGTACAAAAGTGCTTATACAAAGTATGGTTGATTTTGTAAATAGAGAACTTCTCATTTCTATAGAAAAAGTGGAGAAACCTTATAGACAACCCAAGATTCTTGTGGAATATATTGCTCTACAACTAAAGGAGAGAGTTGAAAAAAAAAATTGAACTAGCTGAAAAGGAAGATGCAGAAGGTATTAAAATAAAAATTAGAGGTTGTCTTAATGGAATTGAGAAAGCTCGTAAACAGCTATGCAAAGTATAGTAACCCTACAAACCCTTTGAGCTGAAATTGATTATTGTTATTTTGTGGTTCAAACCGTCCATGAAGTATTGAGAATCAAAATTTGGATCTTTGTTTAAGATGAGCAATATCTTTCTATGATTTGACCAATTATAAATCTTAAATTCTATAAGATCAAATTAAATAATTAAATATATTGGAGCAGTGTTATACTTAATTTGCAACTCATTGAGATCAAGCCCGCAAACTAAGATCTATGAAGGGATTTAGGCAACTAAGATTTCCATTTCTTCGATACCAAGATCCAAGTATGTGCCAAAGTATTGAAGCATATATATTTTTTCTCATTGAAAAACTAATATCCAATAGTACTACTTGTGTCTACATATTCTTCCCTAACAAGTAATCAATGTGATTCCAATTGAGGTGTCATCCAACTTGGCTACCAACATATCATCAACAATTTTGATCTTCCTATCTTTTGGAGTATAATATTTAATGCATGCTAAGATTAGATCCATACATTGGACTATCACATGAAAATCAATTACATGGGCTAGCCCTCTCTTAAAAGTTATTTATACCATTGGAGATCTCTCATGTTCATTCTATTCTATAAATCCTAAATATTTGCATGGCATGGCTTTGTATCCCCAACTTTTGTTAGTGTGGTTTCTAAGACCGACATAAATTCAAAGCCCTAATACTTGAACTGCATAATTGCCACTAAAATAAATGAAAAAATTATATTGGCTAGGGTTTGTAGTAGTGTCAAGATGAGTAGGTTAGGGGCTAACCTAGGGTTTAGAAAAGTATGAAAAGAATAGCCATATTTCATAAAAATAGAGTGTGATGGAAAAATGTCCTTTTAGATAAGGTTTATCAACACCAAGAAATTCTCCTACTTCACGTACCTAGTAGTGCAAATTAAAATAGCCCTTCAATAAAATCTCAAACACAAAATCCTTTTTTATAGGCTAGAAAATGTAACCATGGAGAAGAGGAATTGGAGTTTCATATGTTCAAGGGTTGTGCAAGAAATTAAAACCCTAAAATTAATGAAATTGAGCCAACAAATTGACAAAGGGGGTGTGAAGTACATCTTCACTATTGCACAATTGTATTCTAATGAAAGCAATAGTTACAGAAACTCAACATATGCTTTGGCAAGAGATCACTATCCACAAGGTTTTTCTAGGGCTTGAATGGAAACATTATTGGCAGTTTACTATCGAAAAGAAACACAATTTCCTTTATTTATAGCTTTCACAACACATTTAGGCTTTCTTTATGTTATTGAAGCCTTTGAAGATTATGAGAGCCCTTGAAACTTTCAACTAGGTTTTTACAACCTATTAAGTTTCTAAACAAGACATTTTGCACCATTATCTTGTATTTTTTCAAAGATTTGAATGGTTGTCAAAACTACCTCAAGCCCTAATGTAGGTTTTGAAACTTCTTTGATTCACTTTGTTTTTTTGTTTTTAAATTATTTTTGGCTCCAAATATGATTTTGAGAACTCTATCAAATTTTGACAAAAGTTTCAAAACCTTTGCTACTTGCCACCCATTTTTTCTTTTACAATATATGTTGAAGGTTCACTTCGTTGGCATAACTCAATTGGCTTTTGCAAAGTTTTGAAAACATAAAAAGTTGTTGAATAGGATAAATTTTCAACTTAAATAAGTTATGAAAGTTGTGCTGAGTGCCACTATGGTTTGGAGAACGGTATCGAGTTCCACATAGGTTTTGAAATCTTGCCTCTAGGAATTGTCTTTTCAAAAAGAAAACTTTCAAGATTCTTTACCAAGGGGTTGAATTGGTTAAGTAAAAATAAATATTATGATGAATTCAACTCTTAATTTGGAAGGAGGGTAACACTATCCCATAAACAAGCTCAAAGGGAGACATGCCAATAGACCTTTTGGTGTGATCTATCTTCCCAAAGTGCATCAAAGAAATTTGTATTTATTTATTTTGTTATCATTGACCAACTTGTGAATAATGGTTGTAAAGTTCTTGTTACCTAACTCTTCATAACCATTTCATTGTCAATAGTGATTTGATGAGTGTGATACCAAGATGCCATACTTATAATAAAACATAAATATCTTTAAAGAGTAGAAATTTGAAGCATTATCATTCATTATCTTATGAGGGCCTCCTAATCTTACCAGAATATTTTCATTAATGAAATTGTGTGCCACTTTGGAGCTAGTTTTTTAACTAGAATCACCCAAATCCACTTTTTGAATTAATTAGTAGAAGTTAGTACATGAGTGTGGAAAATGTTAGAGGGTGGGTTGAGTGTGCTTATGAAGTTTAAATCTCACTATTGAAAAGGCTCTTCTATCACAATAGGTCTTAAGGATAGGGAAACAAGCTTAGCTCTTCCAATAAATTGTTGGTATGCTTTACATTTCGCCACCTAATCATAAGCATTCTTGAACATGCAAGGCCAATAATAAACATTTCTCAAAAATTTAAAACTAGTTACAATAACAGAAAATTACTTGACACGTGCCTAATTATGAAAATTTCCAATAACTTCAATTGTTGTTCTTTGTCCACACAATGCAAGAATGAGTCATGTATACCTTTCTAGTACAATGTATTCCCCCATATGGCATATTTGGCTACTTTCACCCTAATATTTATTTTCTCTTTCATAAAGAGATGTTGAGGGAATTCTTTGTAGGTGAGGAAATAAGCAATGTTTGAGAACCATTTGTCTATAAGTCCAACAAAAGGGAGAAGTGGAAGATTTCTAGATTCAGTTAGTTCCTTTTATCTTTTGCTTTCTACTATGACTTTACTCGAGTATTATTCTCTTACCAACTTTGTAGGTTGAATATCTATATCATACTCCTACACTTTACTAATCCAAGTACCCTTTTTATTAAACCAAATCTCCTACTAAGAATAGTTTTCACTATTGCATCCCAAACATATACAATTGAATGTGAGTTCAAGATGTAAAATATGAATTGTTTAACAATTTTTACTACAACAAAGGCATGTTTTTCAATCAAATAATAGTTTATCTTTTGCTTCTTTAAATAAATTCTCATGAAGGCTACAAGGGACTCAATTCCTTCCTCAATTTTTTGAAGTAGTATGGCTAACATAGTGTGGTTAGAAACATAGCAGAAAATAATTAAATCTTTCTAAAATTTGGGATGGACTAAAATAGGGGCATTGGCTATGGAAATTGTAATGTCATTAAATTCTTGTTTACCTTGATTTCTCCAACTAAATACTACATCATCATTCATCATATTTACAATGTGTCTTGCTAATTCTAAAATAAAAGTAAAAAGTCAGCACAGGAAGTCAACTTGCCCAAAAAATATCACTCTAGGTTAACTTGTAGGTAGGGTAAGCTATTAAATGGCTTTGACCCTCTCTAGATCAATTCTTATCCCTTCTTTCAATATTATATGTCCTCTCAACATCCCTTATATAACACCAAATATATATTTCTTTGAGTTAAGTGACAATCCTTGTTTACAAAATCATTGCAAAATAATTTCCATGTGATTTATATGGTCCTCCCTCTTTTTAAAAATGTGATTAAATCATCTAAATACAAAATAATGATTTTATTCATGTCAACAAATGATAGCTCCATAGCTCTTTCAAATGTGGAACCAACATTTACCAAACCAAATGGTATTTTTTTATATGCGAAAATGCCCAAGATTTGGCAAAGGCAATTTTATACTAATCTTTGTAAGTAATGTTGATCTGATTGTATTCAAATATATTATCCAAAATTGACATCATTTTAGATCTGAAAACCATTTACAATGCATGATCCTTAACAAGCAAGGGATAATTAGTTTTCAAAGAGGATTGCTTAAGGCTGCAAAAAACCACACACATGAATCTCACCATTCTTCTTTCTTATAAGCACAATATTACCTATCTAAGTGGAATGGTGAATGGAATAAACAATAGATAGTATTTTGTCTATTTCTTCAAAGATCACATCTACTACCTATATAGTGTATTTCCTCTATTCCTATCTAAAAGGTTCCATACCCAGTTTAAGGGGGATATGATATCATGATTTTTCAAACATAAGATTCTTCGAGCCATTATAACACCACACAAACACATCCTTGTACTAGGTTAAAAGTGAGATCAACTTTTATTTTTCCTTAGGTGTACAACACTTCCCTATGCATACCCATTTTGGTTTTTGTTTCAAAAAAATATCAACTTTCTCATATTCTAAAGAGTTGTTTGGTTTTCCTTGGGTTTTTCTTTTGATATATCTATCATGCTTATCAAATAAGTTTTCCAATGAAACTAAAACTTTTAGCAACTTATTAATTATAAGTTATATGACCTATGTATCCTCTAAATTTTCTTTGTTTCCACTTTCTTGAGAATCGTGTGTGCATTTCCTAAAAGACAAATCACTTCCTTCAAAATATAGATTCATAAATTTCTCAACTTTTTCTAGAAATGATATAATTTGTTGGTCATTTTTTAAAATCTCCTAATGGTTTGCATTATTTGGAACACTTGGCCTATATATAAGTCTAATGTTTTATGAATCTTTTCTCAAATTAGGATGTGGGAGGAGAGAAGAAAAAATAACTAAGCCATCTACCTTAGTATTTTAGTATCTAGGGACAACTTCAATAGAAAAAGCATCAAACCATTCAATGTTATCCCAAACCTATTTTGATAATGTCTCAACCTATCATTCTTGACCTAAAACTCTTTTTTAACCTATCTAACAATTAATTCAGCATTACCCAAACTTTTAGCTTTCTAATTCCCTTTTATTGGGCAACTTTTAAACCTAAAAGTAATTCCTCATATTCTTCAATATTATCGGTGCTTTCAAATTCTAGCTTGTTAGTTATTAGGAGGTTATCACCTTTAAAGGAAATTAGTACTACCCATGATCTTAATCCTAATGAAGAACAACATTTGTCAAATTCTAATGTCCACAATTTAGAAGAGATATTTAGACATGTAGCCTTAGGTATCTTACTTTCTTTTTCAATCATCAGCATATAAGTCCCAATCCCTATTTGCTCATAGAGGATCTCAAATCTAAGATCTTCTAACCTGATTGGTGTGTATTTGTCTTTGGTCTCAACATCTACGTGAACCTTTTTTCCATTCATAGGAATAAGCACATGCGACCAATCTATTTTTATCTCACCTCCTAGATCTCTAGAAAAGTTTCTACTCCAAATCAAGCCATAGTTAGTAGGGCTTTTAGCAACCAAAATGGTCAATTTCACCCTCTTATAAGGTTAAGCAATAAGAGAAACTTGAGCATCCTTGATCTGCCAAACCAAGGGGAATTTCTTGAATTCATGGAGTAGCACTTACCTAGATATATGCCAAGTGTGTTGGCGAATTTTGTGGGCATGATGCTACTAGAGGCACTAGAATCTATAATATACTATTTTTTAATTAATGGGAAATAGATTTTAATGGGACCTCAAACCCTTTTACAATGAAACATCAAATAAACACCAATTGACCAACAAAAAAACAAAAAATAAAAGTTTACACTACAACCACATTGTCATTGGAATAATCCCAACTTCCATAATACTTGAACCCTTGCAATTTGCACACCCTTAACCTAATGATGGGATTCCAAGATAAATTTAGGAAGACCTCTCATCCTTCTTTCAAAAATTGTCCAAGACCCCAATTGTTTGGCTCCTTCGAGCATGGGGAGAAGAGGGAGTCCTCAATTGATGGCTCAACTATAGACACCTCATATGAAGAGGAAGGTCTACCCAAAGATGTCAAATGCAACACAAAATTCATAGACTGATCAAAAGCAAGATCCCCCCACAGCCCACAAACTAGGTGGGACCAAATATAGAAGTCTAAATCATATCCAAAAGAAAAGTCCTAATAGGGGTGACAACATTGCTTGAACCATACCCCCTCCCCAAGGGACTCCACCATAGGAGGAACGTCATCATGAGATTCATCCACCAAAGAATCAGACACAATAAAAATATCCACAGTCAAATGATTAGGAAGGGCATTTGTCTACCATGTAGTTGAGCCTGCAATCCTACAACAAGAGCAGGAGAACTTAAAAGCATGATGTATAATATCAAAGCACTATCTACACTAGATTGGAAGGCTCTCATAATCCAACAATTAATCCATGTGTTATCCTCAACCATCAAGACATCACCATGAAGAGACTTAGAGATGTCAATGTCCACCAAGATATAGGCAAAATTAGAGTGGTCGATGTTATACATGGCTAAAACTATAATATAGTTGCTTGAACTAAATTTGGATATATACAAATCAACATAAAATGGATTTGGATTTTCATCAACAATGGCACATATTTAGGGTTCAACAAAATGAGGTGATAGAGATGGATCTACTATACAAGGGTCATATTGGTTTACAACATTGATAATCCTAACACGTGTAGAATTTACATAAGGGTTAACACCATTCTTGTCATATTTTACCAACCTGCCTAATTATGTAGGGTTCAATTTCAAATACTCAACTTTGGAAATTTGATTTTTTATTCTCTTGCAATGCTTGATAATATCAAACAAATCAAAAGTGCTAGAACATTTTGAATAAAGGTGTGCCCAACTAAGTACCTAAATTAGCCTTGATAGTGCTAGCTAAGGGTGAAGAGGTAGATAGATAAGAGATGTAGGTATCCTTCCTCATAAGGATGTTCTTAAAAAAAATATTGGTTGCCTTGGCTTTTTTCTTTCAATGGTATCTTTAGTTTGATTCCCATAACCTTTATCAACCTTTCATTGTTGACTTCTAGAAAATACAACACAATATTGGCTTCCTATGTCAATAATAATATCATCACCACAATCTAGATCAAATTCATACTCCTCGAAACTCACTGCAATCTAGATGAAATTCATACTCGCAAAAACTTATTGTAGATTCCTCGTACCTTCTAGATCACCCTTACAATTTATGACTTCTTCAACCACTTCCTTTCTTATGTACATTTGCATGAACCTATTCATTTTAGGACATGAGCCCTACCATAGTTTATTTTGACATGGAAGTCACACATAACATTATTAACACAACCCTGCTTCTAAAACTTTCAATAAGTTCCTGATATGGGTTCGGTTGCCTGATCTTCCCCTCCACTTATGGACTGACCCTCTTCTAGAGGAAGTTGGGGATGCCCTTGGTGATTTCTTGCTGGTGGATGGAGAATCCTTTGATATTTTTCATTCCACCTTTGCCCGTATACTGGTTGAAATGAATGTTTCAAAAGGGTTGCTTGTTGAGATTGTACTTAAATCTGTTAAAGGATCTTGGATCCAATATATGGACTATGAGGGGATTCCCTTCCGCTGTAGAAGATGTTTTAAAACAGGTCATATTGCTGCACAATGTGGTTTTGAGAAAAAAGCCATGAAGGCTACATAGTGGAATGGAGCTTATCAACAACATTATACAGTTGAGAAGAAATATGAGCAACACAGGATTTTTTCAGAGGTGGTTGCGTCTAATTCACAAGGTGTTGAGGTATCCACTTGGGATGTCTCAAATGTTGAGGTTGTTGATGTTGCACATGATTATCAGATTGTAACCCTGAAAGGGCGAGAGATTGGGTCTCTAGTGGCCACTTCTGGTGATAGCGCTTTGGCTATCACTTCTGGTGGCCTATCCGATGTCTTTGCCTGCACGCAGGAATAATGATGAAATTTCTGAGACTGTAGCTGCAGACAAACCTTGGGAAAATTGTGAGCTGACTTGGCATGATATGGCAGTGCAAGTGGAAGAAGGTTGGATTATTGTTAAGGGCAAAAAAGCTAAATTCTCTCGGCCTTCTTTTGATATGACTCTTCGTTCCCACAAGAGTAGTTCTAAATGTAAATCTTGACGGGTCTTGTTTAGGGGTTGGTTTTTGGCTGGCTGCAAGCTGTTCTTTTTGCAGCCTTGTTCATGTTTGTAAAGGGTTTCGGGTCCCTTCAAAACCTATTTTTACCTGAATCAAAAACATTATTAACACAACCACTAGTAGATAGTGCTTCAATGGCTGGCTTTTTTGCAAGAGGCAGTAATCTTACATGTCTATTATTGTTATTAAGAGGAACATAATTACTTCTAGAGATGTCCTAATGTAAGGGTTGTTGCATTTGAGTAATTTTCTTCTTCAATGCAATCAAGTCACTATTAAGCTTTTGAACCATATGATCCATTAAAGAGGAAGTAGACATGGTAGAGGTTGTTGTCTTGCCTTTCTACAGCTCCCTCTCCCACTTCTCGGTAATGAGAAGACCATCTTTTATTTCTATAGCCATGGTCTAAGCTACACCAATATCAATAGCCCTAGCTTCTCTCAAGTAGAAACTAATGTCAAGTGATTGTGCATTCATGCAAAATCATTTTTGTTTCTACGTGTAAGACTTTTTGCCATATCAAATAGTGGAGCCAACAATAGTGTACTACGACAATCATAGTTGCATCAAGCTCTATGAAAATCTAGTATTTCATTTATCATTCCAAGCATATAGACAATTGGCATCATTTCATCAAAGACAAAGTTTAGAAGGGAACAATAGTTCAATATGTACCCTCAAACGAACAAGTTAGTGACATTTTGACGAAGCCCCTCGCAAAAGGGTGTTGAAATATAAACTTTATTTAATTATGAAGAGTCATGTCTCTTATAAAAGACACCTATCCATATATGTATTTAAGGATCTTTGGATCCATATTTTTCAATATAGAAAATATATATCAATATTTTATGCTCCCCAATTATAGATGTGTGACTTTGATAGTGTTGGAGTGGAAGAGTAATGTGAAGATATTTTGAGGGTGTCTTGAAATATTCAAAAATTGTCTAATTCTGCTGCGCAACATACCGTCCCATGAAAGAGCAATGAAAGATTATTTTTGGCCTTTGATTGCATATAGTCGATGTATTAGAAAATGCATTGGATACTAAGCCTCCAAATTCTGTCAAAAGATATTTAAATGTGTGTGGAGGAATTTTTATATGCTGCATTAATCATTCTGAAGGAAATTTGCACCAAAAAATCCACCATGTAGACGATCGCAGAGATTCATTTTTAACTTCTACGCCTAAAATATATATTTTAAGGCGTTCAAACTGAGAAGAAAGAAAAGTGCAATGTAGTCACTTTTACCGGTGCTCATACAACCAGTAGACGCTAGTACCCCATACATCTATTGCTTATTGCTAGAGAGATATGCCTGTGTAAAAGGGAGTTATAAAAGTAAAATAAAATAATTGACTCTTATGTGCGCTAGGATAATAGCTGGAAGATTTTAAAGTAGTCGGTTCTGAGATGGTGTTGAAGGCATTAATATTATTGGGATTGACTGTTGAACCCAAGAGCAATAGCATTATAATTAGTTTGAAAAGGGTGTTGGAGAAACATACATTCATTTATGCATGAGGAGGCACATTTTTAAAGGTTTGTCTGCATTTCCTTTACCTAAAAATAATTTTGGTCATTAGCAAGGTTCAATTTTAGCATGAAAATTTATCTCTGTTGAGGATTATGATTTCTTTGTAAACATTTCATTTAATATGGTGGATAGTGGAAATAACTTTCAAGGATTTTAGATTTTGAAGAGGTTGAAGTTTTCAAGAAAGATATCAGATTGAGAAGAAAAATGCATGTGATAAAAGACAAGTGGGAAGAGATTGTAGTTTTAGAAGAAAGTCTATCTAGATTTGATCAAAGAAGAAAAGAAATTATTTTCTAATGGGAAAAGTTGGTAAAATAGAAAGGAAAGAAGATAAAAACTTAATATGTATGAATAATACTTTGGAAGAAGAACTTAAGAAAATTAGAAATAAAAAAGAAGAGTTAGAAGCGGAAAATAGGTCACAAAAGGAATATCAAATTTGAGAGAAGAAAATATTTTGTTCAATCAATTACTTGAAGCTTACATAAATAAGAAATTAAAAAAAAAAATCAATGTCTAAAGTCTAAACCTGCACTATGTAACATGTCGTGTGATACAAGTGATTTGCTTTATTCATTAGATGAATTGTTTGATAAATGTGATATAGATAAAGCCTCTTTTGGTAATAAGTGTAAGGAAGACAATAATATTATTGAATCTACAAATCCTACTAGTCGTGAGGATAATGAGAAAGGATGTTCTTCAAAGAATGTCGGATTTAAGATAATGAAAAGAATGGGATACAAAGGAAAAAGTTTGGAAAAATATGGACAAGGAATTATAGAGCCTATTGAGCCAATAGTAAGGTCAAAGAATGAAGGCCTTGGATATGCTAGTGGAAATAAAAATGATAATATACGTGTTACAAGTTCAGACAAATTGTTTCAAGAAATACAATGCATACAATGTTCTCGTTGTCATAGAAATGGACATAAAAGAGAGATGTGTTGGGATCTTCATCTTTGTAGTATTTGTGGATTGAAGACCCATTTTTGAGAAATTATCTTGGAACAAAAAGTGGAAGAAACAACCTCTAAAAGATAGTATACAGATGGATTGTGGGTGGATTGGTGTATCTAATTGGAAAAAGGTCACAAATATGTTCAAAATATTGTACAAGCATAAATATTCTCATGTCAGACAAAATAACAAATCATGTAAGGTCAAATATCATTCTAGAAACCATATAATCTAATCTATGAATTTTGACTAGTATAAAGGCTACTTGAATTCTATCCATGTAATGGTACGAGATTTCAAGTTGGAGCATTCATATATGTAAGAACTTGTACAGTTGATCACAAAGATCTTTGTTGAATGGTTGCAGCATTGATTGCAAAGATCGTTGTTGAACCTAAAAGTTGTACTCTTGATCGCAAAGATCATTCTTGAATGGTTGTAAAAGATTTGATCACAAAGATCATTGTTAAAATTGATCATAGAGATCATTGAAGTTTTTGGTCACAAAGATCATTTTTGAAGTTGATCGCAAAGATCGTTACTAATCGTTGAAGGATTTGATTGAAAATATCATTGTTGAAATTGATCGAAAAGATCATTGTTGAAATTGATCGAAAAGATCGTTGTTGAAATTGATCATAGAGATCATTGCTAAATTTGTGAAGTTCTTGATCATAAAGATCATTGGGAATGTTTCACTTCCTTTATTGATATAACTATGGAGAATGTTTTACTATGGATAATGATGGACAAAAACAAACAAGGCTATTCAAAAGAATGATAAGCTTTTAAACTTTCAAGAAGGCATTTGTGTTAAATATTCTTCATTTGTACATGGGTAGCTAATAAACCTATTTGTTATAGGTAGCCCCCGTCATCTAGTTATGTTGTGTGATATAATAAAGTTTATGGGGGGTGTTAAAATATAAACTTTATTTAATTATGAAGAGTCATGTCTCTTGTAAGAGACACAACTATCCATATATGTATTTAGGGATCTTTGGATCCATATTTTTCAATGTAGAAAATATATATCAATGTTTTATGCTCTCCAATTCTCTATAAAGGGGAGTTTGAAATGCTAGAGATAGCTTGGGCTTAATAGAGAACACCTTCCTAAAGATGTCTTAACTTTTCAAATGTGTTGTTTGGTTGTTCTCCTATAGCTTGGGCTTGATGGAGAACACCTTCCTAAAGATGTCTTAACATGTTTGGTTGTTCTCTATAGTTGGGCATAAGAAATCTATTTCAATTTTGTGTTTTTGAACTTTAGCTAGACGCTGCAACTTTAAGATTTTGTTTTTTTCTTTTCTTTTTTTTTCTTTTTTAGCTGAATGTTGGACTCTTCTAGCTTTTCGTATATGTATAGGGATTTTAAATTCATGAAGATAAGTTGTTATGTTTCTACAATAAAGCACTTTGTCTTTTGTTTTTTGCTTTTGTTTTGTTTTCCTCTTTTTCGTATTAGCCTATGCTACAAATGCGGTGTTCCAATTGAGGTGGATGTGTGTAATGCCCAAAAAATTCTCTTAATCTATAAAAGAGATCTTGAGTGCATAACCTCATGTCCCCATGCGGCTGCTTAACTCTATTTTCTGCTTAAATTAAGCAGCAGGGGTGTTCCCATGCATAAATTTTATTTTTGGGAAAAGATAATTTGGAATCTTTTCCTATTTTAATGGAGCAGCTACTATTTAGGAATTGAAAATAAGCTGTGAAAAAAAGGGGGGCGCTGGAAATAAGCAACAACTGCATATTTATAAAAATCCACGTGGCTCCACAAATATTTTTCCCTCTTTTAATATTTGATTTTCTTTTTTTTTTTTCTAATTTTTTATTGTACAAATTATTATTAATACTATTAATACAAATTTAAGCTGGCTGCTTAAAAATAAACAGAAAAACTAAGCATTCATGGGACCATCAGCTCCACAAATAACTCCTAAATAAGTTGAGCAGTGGCTGCTAGCCAAAATAAGCTAAGCAGCCAACATGAGGTAACTCTTTAGCAGAAAAATATAGAATATTAAAGAACAGTGTTTGAGTGTAATTCAGTTTCATTTTAATAAAGTTTGTTGTTTGTATTTTCAGCATTATTTTCAGGTGACCGTACTCAAATCTGCTGTTTTTTATTGAAATTTCAGTTGTAATTAGGATTATTTTTCTGAGTGCAGAAGAATATGCTTACCATGGTCCGAAAATTAACAATTCATTGATGGATTGACTTGATTAATGTACCAATTAATTAACCTTATTAATTAATTAATTGAAAAGTTGACCCTATAATGGATTCAATAATCCAACCTTTAACACTCAAATGGCGCACTTAAGATCTCGTCGATAAAAGGACTCCAAATTTGACTCAAGGCTAGACCTTCATCTGTATTTGGATTGTCTTGGTGACAGACGATCTCATCTGACTACTCTATTTTCCACTTCATGCAGTTACTTTCACAGATCGCCTTCACAGTTTCCAAACAAATGTGGCATTCTATACTTCTACTATTCATGCCATGTTCTCCCACTCTAGCTGTGATTGTTCTTCATGTCTCTCCTAAGTAGACTGTTTCACAAGCTCTTCACTCAAGCAAGAACCTGTTTCTGAGTCCCAAAGTCTATATTGTCCTTCATTAATCCTAGAAGCCCTCAATTATTCTGTGGGAGGAAAACTGATCCAATGTTATGTCTTCTAAGGATCCTACATATACTGCAGGATATTTTTTACAAATACAACAAAAAAACTCCCGGTTTCTCTCTTCTTTGCAGACTTGTAAGTTTTATCTTTCCATAGCTTTCTTGAAGGACCTGTTACTGTTTCCTGCACAATTTAAATACCTTCTCCAGGTGTTCCAGCTCTTGATTTACACGACTGATATCCACTGCCCTTGCAAATCTTGTGGTTAAGGTAGGGAGAATATCCACCTTTTGTGACTGGAGGTGACAGGCCTCTGCGTGAATATATATTTCTGTGTATTTTCGACATACCTTTAGCATAGATCTGCTTTCATTCTTAATAGTGTTTACAGAAAACTTTATATTTTAATTTATGGTGGACAGTGGAAACCTATTCCTTTCTAAATTCTTAATTGTTTCATTTCTTGTCCATAAATAGGAAAGTCAAGCCAAAAAACAAAGGTTGACCATGAAAAAATTTCACGGTGGAAGCAACCATATAATACATATATCTGAAAATGTTCAAAATTTATCAAATATAATGTTTAAATAGATGTCTTTGAAATCATCAGGCGGGAAAAACATTGAGACTCAAAATAAGAGAAAACCAAAAAAGCAGATGTACGTGAGTCATCTAATTAATTCACCCGGATGGAAATGATATGCCTGAATTTGTAGAATTCAGATCCATGGCTAAGCAAAGTCAGATCTGAAAGCATTCAGGAGACTCGACTCATGTGCTGTTTCCCTGCTTTACGCTTGTTCAGCAAAAATGAAAGCAAGCTCTTGCTTCTAGCAGGAGGCTTGCAAATGTCTAGTCGGTGACTGTCAACAAAGGGCAAACGCAGTGATGGAGATTTGAAGATCTTGGAAGACTCCTGCTGAAAGAACATATGCCACTTTTATCAATACGAAATATTACTTTTAGAGATGAGCATTACTGTATTTGCAAAGGAACATAGAAGTGCAAAAGTAACATTAAATTTGATGTTATTCTAGAAGCAAATTTTTAAGATCCATGAAGAATTTTATTCTACGAACCATATTAGAAAACTTGTTTGAAAAAAAATGATGAGAAAATCCATTACAGTCAAATCTTTTTAAAACAACAATACATAACCTCAGAATTTCTAACAGGCTTGGCTACAAATGAGTGATTTCCAATTTTTACACAGGTCACTTGATCTTGTAATTTCACTTAAGACTGTTCTCAAAGGAGACTCGAAACATCAGAATCAAAAACATTATATAATGGCACCCAGATACATGCTATTATGTTTGAAAAAATATATGTTTTCACTCCTTTTTCAAATGTATTGTTACTTGCAACTGTTTCCTTTATAGTAAGGCATAATTGCTGTACATCAGTTACCAAAAGGTAGTAATTCTATTAGTTATTCATGATTTGGTTGGTTCAAATTGCTTATGCCTTTATAAAAGTAAGTATAATACATAGGAGACTCAAAGAGCTAAGATCTTGTTTTGCCTGTTCACTATGATAATCTCTCGCTATACTATTCTAAATGCTTCTATGAAGATATTATCCTATGTTCTGTTCAGAGACATGTACATATCTTAAGTCTCTCCATTCAGAGAAGGTACCATATTAAAGGCCTATTTAGGACCAAACCTGCACATTTTATTATATCCATCTCTTTGACATGCCAGGAGGGATAAATGCATCTACTTCTTCAGCATTCAATGTATGAAGCCCATAGCAGCAAAAATTCTTTGGGGAAAAAATCAGCAAATCAAAAGTATAATAATTTTAAAAAAAATCGGGAAAAAATCAGATTTTAAAAAAACATAATAAATTGTAGAAAAAGATAAACTTTTCTTTTTTTTAATTTAAGGGCATTTCCATAGCATAGAGATATAAACCCATGAATTGTAGAAAATTGGAATTTGTTGTTTATATTCATATTGTTGAATACATTACATTGCACAAAGCATACTTCATAATGCATAAATAATAACTAGATGGTTACGGTTCATAAAATTTCAATTACAATATAGTTTGTACAAAGTCAAACTATAAACTAAGTACAAAGTTCCAAAAAATTAAACGTAGAATGACTCTTGCTACTACAAATAGAGCTATTCTAGAGGGTTGTAGGTCTTGATGATAAAGCCCCTGGTTTAGAGCCTCTCCTAAGTTGTTCAACCTCATGACTATCCAAGTTGGCCTCTAGGATCGCAAAATCCTTAGCCTCGAGAAAGTCATTAGAAAAACAGCGTTCCTTTGCTAAGAAGACATTATAAATTACAAAAACCATATTTGTGATTTAACAGTATTTGCAATTTCTAGAACAATGTCAAAGAGAACTATATGAAGAGTGTGAAAGGGAAATTATATGACAAAGGAAGCAATTGCAAAGTTCAACTTAATAGGTTTTGAATCAAATAGCTCAAGATAGAATAATAGAAAATGCTTTTGAAACAAAATCTTAAATCTCGATAAGTATGATGGAGTTAAAAACATCGATGGACTTTGAGGTGATAATCTGAGAGATTAAAGGTATAAGTTTCAATGGAAAATCAAAGCACGAGTAACATTCTCTTTCAATGGAACAGTTTCAGCTGAAATCTATTTGGATCGTTAAAGAGAAAATATATAAGGCGTTCTTCGGGAGGGATTAAGATAATCCTACAAGACTAGGGAATGACTTCTCTCAAGGCATGTATTAGTTTGTCTGATAACCTATTTAACATGCATGGAATGCTACACTGTATATGCCTAAAACATTCATGTACTGCTATTGTACTCCTTCCAAGCCTTCTAAACCTCCATGGATATGACGATCCTAAATGGAATGTAGTTCTCGAACAAGTGCAAGACATGCATTTAAGCAGTGAGTTTCACCAATTAACAAAGCATTAAGCCTACAAAATATAAAGGAAATTTAAATATAACCAAAACAATCCTTCATTTTGATATAAAATACTGCTACAATTCATTTTTTTCAACACTACAATCTGATTTTTATCTTTCTGATAGGAACCATTCTGCTTCCAGTTCAACAATGTCTGTATACTATCATGTCTATACTTATGCTTCCCACTTATTATACAATTATCACTACCCTGCTTGCTTGTCATTAAAACTTGATGGCCAATGTCACATTGAAGCTCCAAATTATCACACTTCATCAGCATATGAAAAGGAAATTTGTCCCAACCTAACCTTGATAATCTAAACAAGCACCTTGGTATTATTGTTGACAATTGAAATGTTAAAATTTGAATAGTCGGGATCATAAGCCAATAGAGTTTCATTTCAGTTTTGGCAAGTACTCTTGTAAGGTTCAAATATGTTAAAGAAAATAAGATAGAAGTCTTACTTAGTTTTTGGATATTGTCTACTATTTCCCACTAAATTGTGTCTTTGGATTTATACACATGGAAAACATTGCTACCAGCCTAAGGCAAATGACAAATGTGTGGAATATAGAGAAAAAAGTGACACATCCCTTAACCATTCCATGTTAATGTCCTTAACATCAAATGTAGAAGCATACCAAAACATATCTCTATTTTAATGTCCTTAACATCTATTAAAAATAAACGTCCATTCAAGGTTGCCTACCTGTGATTTGCCTCAGCAGCCTGATGAAATCTAGCAAATCTTTGATGGTGAACCACACCCCAATGGCCAACGCTCAGTTTTGTCTTAAAAATCAACGAAAAAACCTGACTAAATAGCGATTTCACATAGTTAGGGTTTCAAGATGGGTTAGTTGGGCAATTTATTGGCAATTTTTATGCAATTTGTTTTTGCAATTTAAACCCTTAAAAATCGTTGAAAATCACAGCTGATTACATCGGGATTTTTTGGGGAAAAAATCATTTTGGCCAAAGTTTTTTTAAAATCAGGATTTTTGCGATTTTTTGAGGATTTATGCTTCTATGGTATGAACAAACATTGGCTAATATCTTGGACCTCTATCTAATTGTGCATTACACATGAATCTGTCAAAAACCAGAACAACTATGACTCTATCAAATGACTACTTAGTGACTCTTTAAATGGTGTATCATGTAGTCAATGGTACTTCAGCATTGACTCTGAACAAACAATTTTTGAGATGGTTTCTCAAAGTTCCATGGCAAGGCCCTGTCAATGCTTCAAATAATTCCATCAAACATATATTCTATAGATAATTGCCCTCTAATAGCAAGGTCGTCTCTGATGATAGTATCAGATTAACTACATCAGATTCTAAGTACCTTTGCAATATTTAGAAAAGGGATCAGGTATTCATGATTGTAGATTCTACCATTATGTAGCTGCAATAAATGTTATTTTGCCAATTCAAATTAATCTTTGTTTTGCATAGAAAACAGCATGCAAAGTCTTTAAATGGCTACTAAAGGAGACCTGAATGTGAAGGATTAGATGTCTTGCAGAAGAATATGAATTTACACATGCCAGATGCCATAAATATTGGGAAAAAGTTGTCAAAAGACTTTTAATCATCTCATAGTCCATTAGATGATAAAAAGTAAAACATTATTGAAGGGAAAATCTATATCTAAGAGTTAATATCGACGAAGTTTGTTGTACACCTTCTCCAAGCTTCTAACAGCAGGGGGTGACCACATAACAGTCTTACAATGATTTGACGGAGTTTTCTTTTTTCCAGCGAAGGCAATCCATAGTTCTATGCCAATCTTTGTCCAAAAAAGGTGAGCAAAGTTTCAAGAAGCTATAGCCTTCACGAGTAACAGGATGAAATACACCAAATGGAAGCATACCACGATAGATAAGAAGGCTTATGCATTGGTTAAAAAAATTATTAAAATTTTTGGCACTACATTGGAACTCAGATTATTTGCTTATGTTCCACAGCCTATGGTTAAGGACATCGCAAAAGGAGTGGGTTGGCAGGAGCTTAAAATCATGGGATATGAGCTGTCCTTGTTTACAAGAATGAATTTATTATCACACATATTTATCCATATCTGACACATGCAATTTTGCTTTATCTTATTGGTTGAATCTTCATGTAAGCCATATTTATGTATGCATAAGTTCTTTTGTTTACTTATCCTTTTTGGTATTTCAATATCATTGATAAACAGTATTTTATAGCATAACTAAAGACAGTTAAACTAGGTTGTCAAGAAGGAAGAAAAAATTTGGGCCATCTTACGGAAGCAATGAAATAACAGTAAAAATGGGACAGTTTTTTTCCATTTCAAATCACACCAACCATTCAATTGGAGAATCCTGTGAAGGATAAATTCTTAATAACTACAACTCTAACATACAGATCTAGCAGTTTCTGCTCTAGGAAAGCTTGTTCTACTTAAATCCAAAATATTCTACACAACTTCAATTTTTTGAATTACTCAAAAATATCAGATACTTGAAATGATCTAAGTTATTCCGATTGATTTAAGAGGCCTGATCATGCTGACTTGAGAACAGTTTCATACAGATGGCCTTCTCAGAATCAACAAACATGCACATTAGTGATAATAAGCACAAGCATAAGCGAGATAACTTGGAAGGATGGATCATAGGGACTCCTACCAGACCACAAAGAATCAGAACATCAGGACCATTCATATATAGGTGTCCCTTTATATTCATAGTTGTAAGTTTTTCTACCCCAATCATGATGATGATGAATAGTTATGAATTGGCATGTTTATCTAGTAACTAATGCTCAAGATATTCATTTTGGTTTGTCAGAAGAAGTAACTTTGCTACTTCAACTTGTAAGTGATAGTATATCATACTGGTATAATCATATTTGTCATGTTATGTACTTTCAATAATATCCCAAAACATATTTCCAATGATATATTGCTCTTTTCATGTTTCCACCTTGATTTTTCAATTTAAATCATGTTTTATCTAACACTTAGAGTAGATTTTGGGGCTATAACGTAGCTTACTAGATTTTCACAATGCATTCCATTAACTTTAATACTGTCTTACATCTTTTGATATCAAGGAGATTGAACCATAGCATCTCCCCCACCCCTACCCCCCTCTTGGAAATTGTCTCCATGATGACAGGGTCTTTCTGCATTTAGAATTTGTAAGGTCTTCTTTAGATATCAATATAATGAGTTGTATTGCTCTTCTTATTGATGTTTTTTGAAAGGATGTTTCTCAGCATTTAGTTTTGATAAGGAGATGCATTTTAGTCATGATTTTTCTTATAAACCATCCTATTTAAAGATGCACTTTTCTGGTAGTTTTTCTCATAAACCATCTTATTGAGTTTAGTAAGACGTGCATCATACCTCAGGAAGAATTTGTGAATCTAATTCTTAATCTAATTTTATAGTCAATCCAGAATATGTTACTTTGGGGGAGGAAATCATGCCAATTTTCAAGAATAGTTTAGTAGTTATTGGAGATCTCAGGCAATAATTTCAGCAGGTGCTCCAAATCTTCCTGAAAGAGACCCCTTTCAAACTCTATGATCTGCAATCGCTTGGGATATTCCCAAAAGAATTCAATAAAGCATATCCCAAAAGATAAAATGCATTAAATGTGTTACTCCCCTAATAATTCTCGTCAGTATATGTAAACATAGGATCATGCAGTAGCTAACATGTAGCAAACTAGCCTTTGATAGTCAAACGATAAATTGTGCAATTGCTAATTTCTAAGTAGTCAGCTCCATTAGGACTATGGGGATGCCCTAACCTAATATTATCTATAAATAGAGGCAGGTAATTTGTTGTAGAGCATCATTCATAGAATTATAACTTCCTTAATATGTTTCTACTTTCTGGAAGTTGCCCCGAGAAGCAGCACTGCTTTCATATTTCTATCAGTTGGTATTTCCAGCCTCACACAGTCACTTATCAGGTTTGCAATATCCTGCATTACTGTCCACATATTCAATTGGATAAATGTTATTAATATATAAGTGTTTGTTATTGGGTGATATTGCTGTTATTATTCTGAATTCAGTGTGCTATGGAATAGAATAATTGCTACTGTAATATTTCCTATTACAATTTATTATTGTCATTACAAGTGGTATCAGATTATAAATCTTGGCAAAGTTATGCAGCACAATAGAGGAAACAGCAACAACTGCAGAATAATCTTCACTGTGTCTACCTAAAAACATTCCATAGTAGATAAATATTTGTTACATAGATTTAAGTTTTGCAACAACAATGATAAATACTATCTTTTATGTTACATCAAGTTTCCAAGCAGGGATGACAGGGGATGGGGGAACACATTTCTAGGACAAATGTTTTGGGAGGCCAATTTTTAGGGGATTGCAGGGGACAACTATTAAGAAAATAAAGTCAACCCCAATGTGAGTAAGAAGGAAAGTTACAATAAGAATGGTAGACTATAGATACAAAACAAAAAAAATATTCATCCATTCATATAACACCATGTGAGACACAAACATTCATTTCTTATTCATATAATTATAATCCTTGCACTCATTGTCTCTTCATACTACAAGCATAGATATACACATCAGATATGCTTGGGCACTTACACATATTGTCACTATTACATATTTTCTTATTCTACACTCTTATTCCACCATCTGTATCCTGTTACATTTGTGGTTTATTGCATTTCTATTATAGCTCACCAACATGTCTCTAAACTCAACCATGTACAACTTCAGCCATCAAGAGGTACCACAAAGCATCTAATAATGTTGTAACATACTTTTTGGTATCTACAATAACCTCTAGCTAATCTTCCATCGATGGGGTATCTATCATGATTTAGCTTATGGCACCTTGCGGATTTTCACCATCAACATCCATTAGGCCGGCCTTTTGGGTTTTCAACCTAACAAAGATTCAGTCATTCTTACGTGTTTTCAACTAAATCCATCAAAAATCCTATCAACAAAACCCAACCACAAAAGATTCATCCATAGACGATAATTGTGAATACTAACTCTTACATGATTACTTAGGCAATCCATAGGTTTGTGTAAATTTAATCGAGGTATCTCTATTACTCTATCCATCTTGTCTTCCTCTATCACTGATCAACGCTCTATTCTTGAATCCTTTGGCTCGCACAATCTTGCATCTACCCAAAAATTAGATATTTTGATATCACACACAAGCTCAATTTGTGCAAGCCTTGTGATGTGGGATTTTGTCCTGTGCTCAATTAATTGTGCTTGTCAAGTTGTGTCAGGCACTTTTGGTGTTCCCTTATACCATGTTGTCTTTGGGAACTTTTGGTTTTCTCACACGCCTTGTTGCCTATTAGTGAACACCCCATACACATCTTTATCAAGCGCAAGTCTTATTGCACTAAAAACCCACCAAATGATGACCACCCAACCTATTCCCCATGTGCACACACTTCATTGTGGTCAATCAAATGCCAAATGTCAAGTGGTTGGTCTTTTTGTCAAATTGTCAAATGACAATTAGATTGTTTGGTAGCATGTCAATTTTGGATAGTCAAAGAATGTCACTTCGGATTTAATGAGGAATGGTTAGATTATTCTATGTCAAACAGCTCCCTATTGATCTAACTACCCCTTCTACACATTTAATTCAAGCACCAAGTCCCATCCTACATCACAATGCAAATGGCATGGGCTATATATAATAGATCTTTAGTCATTTGTTGAGGTTATTTAGGTTGTTTAGGCTGTTTAGGCATGTGCTATATATACTAGAGCTTTGGCCATTTGTCTCTACAAATCTCTCTTAGTGTTAGGTAGCATAGCATAGGGTTATGCACATTGGCTCCCTATTGTATTCTTTCATTATTCTACAATTTCATTTGGCTTAATGTGTTTTCCTTTGCATTCTTCTCATTGTTTATGTTGTATGCTCTATTCATGCCCCTTGGTTGTTCAATCAACCCACTTATGTGTTGCATCAATCAAATATCATAGCTTAGTTTTCTAATCCCTAGAGGTAAGCTCATGAGAGTTCCATTAACGAAGCTTTTGTGCATAGGATGTTGTATTATAAGTGAACTAAAGGAGATGGCTCATAGAGTAAGAATAAGAGGTGCAAGAAACCAACCAACGGCCAACATTGCAAATCTAGTTGATGCATTAGGATCCATTCAAACATGACTCAATACCATCAAGGCTACACAGAATAAGTCCTATGGCAATGGAGGATATGAACAATGAAGGAGGTCACGACGTGTAAGGAGGTCCCACACATGCAAATGATAGATTTGAGGACATCTTGATGGAGAAAAGATCATTGATGAAATGATGAAGGTCAAAGCAAGCCAAAGATTAATCTCCCATGCTACATTAGAAGCTTGAATCCAGAAGAGTTAATTGACTAGATTGTTGAGTTGGAGAGATACTTCATGATTGAAGACATAGAGGACCTAAAGAGAGTGAAGTATGCCTCCAAAAAGTTGAAAGGGCATGCTTCCTTGTGACAAGACTCGATCTAGAAAGCCATGCACAAGAGGGGAAGTGCAAGATCACACAGTTCATATGGTGGCCAAACTGATGAATTTTTTTTCCCGGTCATCTACAAGCTGGATCTATACAAGAAGCTCCAAAACCTACAACAACGAGAGACATTTGTGGAGTACACAAAGGAGTTCTACAAACTATACATCCACACTAGATGTGTAGAGGATCACACTAAGAAAGTGCCAAAGTATGTTAATGAATTGTGCATCTCCATTCAGGATGAGATGTGTTTGCTAACCATTCAATCCATTGAGGAAATCTACCAACTCACACTCAAAGTGGAGTTTCCCTATAGACGATAGAGTGCACATAATAGTGGTAGGGTGAAGGACATGAAAAGTAAGAGTGTAGGAAGACATACCCCTATACACAAAGAAAGCACAAAAACCAGTGGTGTCGTGTCAAGCAAAGAGCACTAGAAGATCTATAACCAATGTGGAGATAGAAAGTAAAGTTGTGGGAAGGGTTTTGCAAGTGCCTATTTCAGATGTGGTCAAGAAGGTCTGCATATTAGCATTTTAATTTGTCCTTTTCAAGACAACTCAAAGAAAAGTAGTGTGTTAGGAAATCCTCCCTTCAAACTTGTAGGGGAAGCTCCCTAAGTTCTATTCTACTCCTAAAATCTAAGACAACAAAAAATATTTCTACTTATGAAGACAAGAACTACACAAAGTTAAACACAACACAATGATCACTTAAAATTTGAATGAAAATTTTCACAGTATGTCTAGCATCAACTCTCATTACAAATTATGTGCTCAAAGCACTTATTCATAAGCTCTCAATATGTAGCTTTTAGAGATAAAATATTAAAGCACAACTTTAAAGCAATAAAATCCCTATCTACAAAAAAAGAGGAAATAAAACTACTTCAAAAAAAAAAAAATACATTAATTAAATACAATTTGTCTAAAATAGGCTCTCATCTTTTACTTAAAAATAAGCATAGGTCAAAAATGGAAAATAGCCATAAATGTCTATTTTGAACCATTAGCATCTAATTCTACATCTAAACTTGGCATATCAATGATCTAGTGATTCTGGAGATAGTGTTCTATCCTTTTCTTATGCAAACCAAACTTTATCAATAAACTCTCTGATTAGCAACTAGTGGTTTCTATGCTAACTCTTCTTTCTCCAACTATCACTAAACAAAGCTTCTACTCTTCACAAATAATATCCAAAATTTGGGTAGTTTGAGTTTTTATGCTCCAATTAAAACTGAAATTCTCATTAATTCTTCCATATTGCTATTGTTAAAAGCTAAACCTCATAACTACGTTACAACCAGTTGCTCAAATTATTTTCACTGTATCCAAGTTATCTTCTGTGAATGTGAATGAAAGAGGAGTGTGAAAAGATAAGTACTTTTCCCTGCAATATTAAATATCTTGCTCTACTATTTGCAACGTATCCATGTTTTCCCTGACAACTTTTAGAGCAAGATTATGCATCTCAAAGAGAAATTGGTAACTAGCTACCCATTTAGGAATATGATAATTTTGATAAATAGCTATTGCTCCACTCCCCAAAACTCCATTGGCTCCGGGCTGGGCAAAATGCTACCCCATGATGAAATACTACCAATCATAGAACACTTCAATGCAATGGATTGTTGAATGGCATCTTAGATATCCCTAAGCAAAAAGCATAAATCGTCAATTGTCTTTAAATCATCCTCACAATGATTTCCAATCCACAACCCAATTGTCCTTCCATGTGACACTAATTCTCAACCTATTGCTTTTGGGGCCTTTCATCAAGCCTTTGGTGGTGCACTTGTTCTTGGCTTTGATATCAAATTCACAAGATGAACAATGTATACTCTCAAATACCTATTTTCTGCCTTCAACCTTGCTTTAACTTTGCCATCCTTTTCTAACATTTCTTTGGCATTTCCTTATAGAAAAGCGCAACAAGCCAATACTTCATTGCTTGCTTACCAGTCCTATGTTGGCCTCTAAAAACTGAAAATCAGCAACCTACACATCTTGGATGTTTTTATTTGTGAGAGGAAGATTGGTTTCAACAATAATGTTCCCTTCCTTATTCTTTCTTAACCTTGTCTATCTCTTGATTTTTCTCGTCTTTTCTTTTATGATTAGGTTGGAGACTATGCTCAACTTAAACAATTGTGTAGCAATCTCTCTTCCCTTCTTGTTTAGAGTTTCTTGTATCCATTCTATAATACCTGTACTTGGTTCTAGAATATCTACCTCCATGGTTCTAATTTCTTCACTAGGCTGAACTGTTGGAGTAGGAGATGTAAGAATAGGCTATTTAAAAGCTTTGAGAACTATATCTGGCTAAATAGGAATTGGGGCTGAAAGAGTAACTACTATTGCTTCAAGAACTAGAGAGGTGCTTATGTGAATGAGTGAAGACTTCACCTTCTTCTTAACAACTAGTTTCAACTTTTCAAGCTTCGAAATCACTCGAAGCTTTCATCTTTTTCTTTTAATCTTCAACTAGGATCTGTCTCTATACTCCTATCTAATTGTCTTTATATTTTCCTCTTGGCACTATCTACTTGTCCTGCTAGCTTCCTTTCTAGGAAACCTCATCTTTTGTCTGTCACTGCCTTATTCATCCAATCATTGAAAATGTTGTTTCTTACTAACCAATTAACTAGTATGTTTGGATATCTCCCCTTGACTAAACAAATCAAGGAGAGAAGCAATCTTCACCTGAATCAACCAAATCACTTGGCACTAGCTTGGAAGTGAATTCCCTTAGTTGATCTAAGATAATTCGGTTATGTTTTCATATTCATCAAGGCAATTTGTCCAGAGCCATCATTTATTTGGAGTAGAACACCTACTTTTGTGATAAAATTTGAGGTTAAGGTTAGACAATTTAGTTTCCATGCTCCTAGCATTTGTGCATTTGTATGGCCCTGTAGAAACCCTTGCCCAAGATTGGTAGTTTTTACAGTTTAATTTGTTTGGGTTGACAATGTAAACATGTTGTCAAATAATAACAAATCACATAATTGTACTTAATGTCCAGGACTAGAAATAGTTTGTAGCAATATGAAGATTCTATAATATTTTACTATTGTCAACATACTGAAATAAGACATTCTTTATGCCCATGCTGCAAATGCCATTCATTCATCTACAGATGTAATATGCATGCAGATTGAAATATTACATAAGTTAAATGACATATGGAAGGCTTCCTCTAACCCTCGATTCACTTAAAGAACAATTATAATTTAATTGATTAACTTGTATATTTCTAATATGAATTCTGAATAATGAAGTCTGATTCAATTATTAGTTCAATAATGGGAATTAGACAAGCAAATATAAAAGTTGTTTTAAATTTATTAATAAAATCATGCTATTGGATATGCAAGAGGCTTAGACCTCTATTAGTTCACTATTCCTGAATTTGTCTTTATACTCCTGCGAATTCCCTGGGCGCTATGAGTATTAACCGATTGATTATGCATCCTTAGCCTTGTGATAGGTGATCGGCATGACCCCCCCCTGCCCCCCACTTGGCTGGTCGTGGGCTCTTGAGAGCACTCAATCTGAATTTGAAAATATAAAATTACAAATCTTCCATATCTCTTGGATGATCTACATCCCTCCTTATATCGCATTCGAGTGGGCATGATGTGAGGAGTTGTATCTCTTCACACATGCCTCTTAATTAATTATACCTTTAATATCATTAAATGGTCGGGTCTTCAATTATTGAAGTGGCTGTAATTAAGCATGTGTGTGCTCCTTTCATGGATAATATATGTCATAGAAGAAGACAAAAGGGGCGGCGGCAATCTAACTCCTACAAACAAGCCCGATAATGATTATTCCTACCATCAATATGCTTCGTGAATGCAAGGCAATAAACATCAGCAGCTTCAGCAACGACTTCTAAATAAGACTTGATTTGTCTTCCACGATTAGATCTGTTGAACACCCGGAATACTAAGAGGAGGAGTGAATTAGTATTCTTTTAAATCACTTAACCATTTAAGCATTCAATCCTCATAGTATATCCAACTTGTAGTAATGAATGAAAGCATGAAAACAACAAACAACATCACATAACACACTAACACCGAATTTTTACGTGGAAACCCAAAATGGGAAAAACCACGGTGAGGAATTAGCTCACAATATATTATAACCAGTTATAGTATATTAGAGAAGTACTCACTGTAGGTGGACTCACTGCCCACTGAAAGATAGAAGAGATAGAAGAGATTATGGCACACAACCAAGTTTTGAATTGTTACAATTGCTTCTAACATATGCATGAAATACAGATCCAATGAAGCTTAGAATATAGACTTTACACACTTCATATTGATCTGACTTAATACTCTGCTCTACTTTGCATTCGCATCCACACACTCTTATCACATGTCACCACATCGCAAAACATCAAAAAAAGATCCTTCATATATATCCGCTTCATTGACAACATCAATTAGGTTGGCCTAATTAGATGTAATATACAAAATGTAACTTGTCAGCTTAAGATTCATACATACACGCTTTGTGCCAAGATTCAAAACTCACAATAATTCAAAATAGGTCGGCATGGACCTAAAATAGCATCCACATAATAGATAAATACATATTCAACCTCCGCAACACACAAAACTCATCAGGTCGGCACCGATAATGACCTAATATCAAAATTTTCCAACTATACACTCACATTCGGACATGCGGACCTCCAAACTCTATGCCATCTGGGATACACACACTATTGACAGCTGTCAACCTTCCTACATAGCCTTAAAGCTAGATTCCAATCCGCGGAGAAGTGCGGATTCACCAAAACACATGCACTGAACTAGAAAACACCCGATACTACCAAGCCGAACTTATGTCACTCAACTTCATAACCAAAAACCAAAACAAGTTGAAACTCTAGAATTATGTTCCTCTATCAACCAACAAAATTGTATTAGAAGCGCAGAGCAAGATCTTAATCAGTGGACCAATGCAGACCCAAAAACTGGATGTTTGTAGACAGAATTTACCTGTATTGACACTTGGTCAATTTCTATAATAACCACTTTCACTGGATCAAACCTTCTTGCAAAATTGCCTTTCATAATCATCCTCAAACATGTTCAAGTCATCCAAACTGACATACACAATGGTCTTCATACTGGAATACAATGTTGACATCAATGACAACACTGCAATGCATAACTGTACACCTTGTGCTCATCCCACCATGCTCATGTTGCCAACAAATGCATCAATGACAAACTCCTTATTCTTCCAACAATCTCCCCCTTTGTCATTGATGGCAACATGCCAAAATTATATCCAAAATTATTCCCCCCCTTTGACAGCAAGGGGCAAATGGCGCATACAACACTTTTTCTTACATACCGGATCACTCCTTGACAAATATATACATGTATACAAACTGAAAAACTGAACTGACTCCCCCTAGGAGTGTTATCCAACAAAAATTTGAATTGAACATCTAGCTTATACCATCCACATATTTACATAAGAATCTGAAACAAGAAACTGTAATGTATAAAGCAAAAGAAATACTGTCAACCAAAGGAAGTTGACTCTTGGAGCTTCTCAACGTGGGCTTGCCACTCTTGCTTCCCTCTTCCCCTATCCTCTTGGTTATTCTTCCCCTTCTTTCATAGTGTTGGGTACCGGATTGAGCTTTGTAGCCTTATCAGCACTCACCAAGGCACTGGAAACAGATATGAACTTTGAGTTCACCAGGTCCCTGAGATTTTTGAACTGCAAAATGATCTCTTCTTTCCCTTGCAGTTGGAAGAACTACTCATGTAAATTCTCTATAGCTTACCTTGTGCTTCCATCCAGGTCATGTGTCGGATCATAGGCACTGGAAGCTTTGTCTATCTAAGACTCAATTGAGTCCATTTCATCCTTTATGCTCTTTGTGGCCCTGGGCCACTTCATGCAAAATTGAAATAAGGCTTTGGCCTCTGCCACATAAGCCTGCGCACCCTTGAGGCTTTCTTGAAATTTACTGTGTGCATGGGCACACTTCTCTGTTATCTCCAACAACCTCGTCTCATCCATTTTCTTATCTAGCTCTTTTCTAATTTTTCTTTATATCTGGAGGCATATTCTTTGAAATAATTAATCAAAAACTTCAGGTTTTCCATACTGGATAATGAATTATCAATGGTTGCACCGAGTATGGCCTCCTGTAGAACCTTCACAACCTCCTCAACTAGTTCTCCACTCTTCTGATGAGTTTCAATTATTTCCTTTCGAACAAATGCGTGGAAGACATCTCCCAGTTGAAGCTTGTGGAGTAGTGAAATCTTATCTAGGTCCACATTCCCTTGTTGCATGGGTAATTGTAGCAACTGAGTAGACACAACAAGCTAGAACTGCAATTGCATGTTCAATAGATTCTTTAGAGAATCTTCGGAGGTTCTGGAGGATTCACCATTAGTCTTTCTGCTCTCCTTTGCAGTCTTCTCTTTTGACTACTCCTCCTCACCAGTGCTAACTGGTGTCTCTACTTTTGTCTTTCCTCCCACATCACCGGAGGCATCTTCCTTCTTTTGCTCATCATTCTTCCTTGTATTGTCTTCACGAGTAGTTTGTTTTGTGTTATCCGAAGGGATGACTATCTTTGATTGGTCTTGTACACTCTCAACATGTGTTTTAGTTACCGGAGGAGGAGTAGAAGTATCCTCCTTTACAGTATCTTCTCTGTTGGCTGCATCCTTTTCAACATTTTTCTCAACTTCTACATTTTCTTTTGCAGTTTCTTCAACATCCGAAGGAATATTATCCAGTGCATTCCCTTCTTTTGTCTCATGCTCATGTTGAGCACCATCATCATGTACATCTTCCTCAACATTCTCATCCGAAGCATGCATTTCTTCTTTGTTCTCCAGGGTTGTGCTAGGTTTTCCGCTTTTTCAACGCTCTCCTTCTAGAGGCTCTCGAGATCATTTTGATCTTTGCCCATAAGGGTTGTCACCCTTTGTTTTGTTCTAAGTTCCTTGTTGAATAGGGTAGCCAATGTGGCTTTATTTTCTTCAAAAAAAGAGCACTAATCTTCACCAATGCATAGGCCTCTTCTTCTATTGCTTACTATCTTCTCTCAATCAAAACATTCCATAATTCTGCAGGTAATTATTTCTCTACATTCCTCATATCAACTTCAAGAACAATAATGTATTTTATGATGGCTTCAACAATGGTGGCCTTGTCCACCTCATCAACCTCAGCATATAGTGTAGTAGTTTCTTCTAACACTTCATTTTGTACAATACCATTGAAAAGTGCATCAAGTTTCATAGGATTGTCAGTCCTTACCGAAGATTTCTTCTTTTGCTTCTTCTCTTCTAGTGTCTTTTTCCTGCTTGCTTTTGCCTTCTCTCTCATGTGGATAACAAATGCTTTCTTTTCCTTTTCTACTCCTTCCTCTTCATCGGTATCCACAATATCAACTTTTTGTTTCTTTCCACTAGCTTCACCTTGTGATTCTGAAATGTGCTAGCCAATTTTTTCAATTTTTAACACATTAATTTTACCCATTAACGTTAGTGAAATCACAAACCAGCTGAAAGGAACCCTTTCTCTTCTGATCAACCCAGATCCCAGTATGGGCAAGGTGAGAGCATACTCGAAAGGGGATCGTTAGCACAAATTTGAGACTGCTGGAAAAGTACATTGGAAGAAGATAACAATCACTCAACCACTTATTCAGCGGGAGGACTGGAAATAGAAATTACATTGCTGAAAGTAACAATCAACTCAACCACTTATTCAACGAGAGGACTGGAATTAGAAGTACAATGCTGAAAGTAAATATGCAACTCGACCACTTATTCAGCGGGAGTGTGTTGACGGCTCAGCCGATCAGCAATATGCAAATGCAATACAATGTAGACTGAGCATGACCAATCTCTTCCACAAGCGTGGGAAAGCAATGTAATAAGAAAGATAATAAGACAACTGACAGTACTACTGTTCAGCTTTACAAAATGATAGAACTCCTGCCAATATCAAAGTATTACAATGTCTCAATGCTGCAATCATAGAATATGCATCACCTATCATCAAACGACTCAACCACCACTAAATCCCAACTCCAAAGACAACTTCTACAATCTGATTTCTGACAAACCAGCAACTGAAATGCACAAACCAACAACTAGACAACCCACTAAAATGCATAGAACTCACTCAAAACTCATCCCAAAGACACCAAACCAAAGCCATAAGAATTATAGAGAATAGGCACCCAAATCCCAAGCAACAAACTGCAACCTAAACCCATGAATTATTTTTGCACGAACGCCAAAGCATCCCCAGCATAGTACGGCCCTCAAGAAGGGCGATTTCTTCCTCAAAAATCACACCTGATAATAAAATCTGAAATTCAACATAGAGGGGCGCCCAAGGCTGCAAAACTCATTTGTCAAATACCCATAACCAAATAAAATTCACCCTAAGACATATGAGCAAAAACGACAATCAGCTATACCTTACCAGCAACTCCAAAAAATTGACAAAATGCAAGAAACTCAACTACCATGTGCTAAATTTGTTCTCAAGGATTAAGAACAGCAATATCTCAACTAGTTGCTATCTTTCAAGCAAGAAGTCAAGCCAAGCTAGAAGGTATGCATTCCTCGAAGCAACTTACTAACCATTCTAGTAGCATAACTTTACTGTATATATGAGATCCTGAACTAAGAGCCCAATGCTCTTATTTATAACATTTCCTGCTCCAAATTCAAATTCAATCTCCCTCCAAATGGACGCCAAAACCAAACTCAAATTCACAATGCCCATTAGTGTCATTTGCATTTCATTTCTCCAAGTCGTCCTCCTCCAAGAAGCATTATACTTTATTAAAATATCAATAAAGTATATTATGGCGTCCAAAATAATAATAAAGTGAAACACTTTATTAAACTGATTTAATCCTCCAGGCTAGGCATCAAAACAATAAAGTGAAATCTAAATATAATTGACCACTTATTTCTCCAAGGCGTCCAAACATGCCTTTTAAATATTTCACTTAAAATAATATTCTCATCAAATATCAAACTTGCCAAAATAATCACCTCAAATGCTAGAGACCAACTGAATATACTGCCCTGCCCGAAATAGCCATAATACCAAGTTGTTGAAACACTGCCAAAAATAGCACCAAAGGTGTTGGAGACCAAGCTGCTCAAATTGACCTACCAGATATAACCACTGAACTAAACTGTAGAAACCCTACTAAAAATAGCATACTACTAAAAGCATTGCTAAAAATAGAACTTACTAAAAATAGCATACTGCTAAAAATAGTAAATTGTTCCAAACTCATTTTAACCACAATCCGAGCAGCCGTCGTACTTACTAAAAATAGTAAGTCCGGAAAAGTTCTCTGATTCAGTTGCATGTCATACCACTGCGAAGCTCTCTGAAAACCCAGAAAGAATCCCGCAACCAATATGCAGAACTCCAACATGCGAACACCTGAATCCTCAAAAGAAACCTCCAAGTAGTTGGAAACCCTAATTTTGCCTCTGACTAGCCTACTAGCATCCAGGAATAGGCTAACAGTCACTGGAAGGTGTAGTGCTAAAAATGGGGACATTACAGTCCGCCCTTCCCAAAATTGCTTGTCCTCAAGCAATACCACCACAACCCCAGAAAATTTGAAGCTTATCCATACCAACCCGAATACGCTCCCTAGGTCCCATGTTTGTCTCAAAAAGGAACCACCATGCTGATGTTCCACCACTTTGATCACATCAATGAAAACATCGTACCAAAACTGCACTAACCTCCCTTGTGACTCCCAAATGTTACCATCCAAGAATAGCCTAGAAGGACTGAAATCAACACCTTGCAGCATCTCACGCCCAAAAGACCCTGAGTCATCAATATCAACCATACTACTATCTATCACAATCCAGGGCAACGAGAAAGATAGTCTACTCAACTCAATACAGTAATCCTCAGCATATCTTCGCATGGTGACAAGCAGAGCCACAAGAGCATATGTGACTTCACCAATTCTTCTTGCAAAAGGGAAAGCAATCCTTTACAAGAGCTCATCGAATTCATCTCCATCACTTAGCAGGGAGCCACTATGCCTCAACTGAATTATCCTGATACAACCATGAAGACTGTATAAATTTCTCACAATCCCAACTCCAAGAGCCTCATAATGATGAACCAAGGTAATCGAAGGCTCGCTGCCCCAAGCATGAGTACACGGGAAAGCATAGGAATAGTCACTGGGAACAATTTGAACACCTCTCGAAGACGGATTTGGATTGCTTTGAATCATCACCTCTTGCATTTGAGGCCAAAAATCAATCTTGAGAGGAGATTGTGAAGTCCGAAAATAAGTATACCCACTGCCCACCATGACTAAAATGATTGAATTATGATCTGATTTAGGGGTGATCAGCATTCTAGAAGATGAGCTACTGCTGCTATACTGAAAATCATCATCCCAATTAATGCATCTACTCAAGATTTCTCTCCAATCCATTTGTCGATGAGCAAACGGAACCATCAAGTGGCTGGTAATGAATGTAACAACACCAAGAAATTTGATAATTTGATTCATATCTCTCCAAGAATTCGTCTTTCCACAAGTTTTTAGCTTGATCAACCCCTGTTGAGGATCCCAAGCATGGATACCCAACTGAAAATGATTTTCAATACACTAAGAAGAAAACTCGACACAACCCCAAGTGCTAGTCAAAACCAAGTACATCCTCATGAAATCGGTATCTCCTCTAGTGAACCTCTGAAGCCTATCCATGAAAGCTTCAACAACAATGGAGCATGGAACAATAGACGTATTCAAATCCAACTCCCAAGATAGACTAGAATGAGCTGAAGCATCTCTCAACCAAAGGGATGGATTGTCAAGTATGCAATCAACATGTTTTGGTCCTTCTTTCTCCCATTCTTCATGAGTAACTAGTTTGAAATCTTCACTCATTGCTACTGTAATGGAACCTTGAGCAGCTACCAAACTATGTTCGGACAACATCTTGATACCAAGGTTGTAGAAATCATTCTGATTCAACACTTCCCATGTGGAGACTTCATCCTCCAACCTACTTATGCATTTACTATCAAGCAACCTCGGAAGATTACTAATCACAAAGTTTGGCACAACCTCATGGTGTGATATCAAAACATCCATAGACTGGAAACTGTACTCATTCTCATGCTTGGTCACTTCACATGTTTTATCTTCAATCATAAAGAGAGGGTTATCATAAGTTTCCTCTGCACCCACTTCAAAGAGAGGATTGTCAAAAACTTGGAAATCATTCCTTTCATCTTGCTGCTCCAAATCTGCACATACAACTTCTGATTTTCTTGAGATGCTTTCAAGATCAAACTCCTCCTGAAGACTATCAAGCTCTCCAATCACTTGCCCAATCTCTTCAGCTCGTTGTGCAACCTCTTGCTCCTTGAAAATTTTGAAGTCAGCAAACTGGTCTTCAACATCTGTTAGAGCCAATTGAGTTTCTTTTAACATGTCCCTTGTTGATTTGAGTTCCATAGTGAGCTCATCAACCTTTCTCACTTCCTTGGAAAGCACCAATGGTCTCCTTTGCAACTTCAATGGCACGATCTTGATCTTCAATCACGTGCATGTACTCGGATTTCAAGGTCTCCAACGAGTTTCTGATAAGTTGCAAGTTGGGAAGAGCAACTCCATCTTTTACTCCTCTCCACCTCTCTTCAAGTTGAGTCTTCCAGTAGAGTTCTTCAATCCCACTGTGTGTGCGATCAAATTGTGATAGAACTCGCACTTCTCTTTCAAAGAACCCTTTGTCCTTATCTACCTTCTCAAGAATATGCAAGGATGGTGAATTGTTGGTTGGCTGATCTTCAAAATCAGAACTTTGTTTTGCGTCTTCATGATCAAAGGTTATGGCAGCCCCTTCATAGCTTGCAAAACAATCAGAATTTTGAGCTTCATCTGGATCAAAGGGAAAATCATCCCACACAGTTTCTTTGTTATCACTAAATTCCTTCACTCCTGGATCCCAAGTGCTAGGGGATTGACTGTTTTGATCAGCAGAGAAGTGTTCTTCGTACCCTTCTTGGAGTGTTGACTCTTTAAACAAGTCACCTCCCAACTTACTTAAACTGATATCTTCAAAAACAACTCTCTCCAAGGTCGTAGTTTGATACTCAAACCCCATGCTACCCATGTCACTATCATTGTATAAAGAATCATCAAAGTTGGCTGCTTTGAAAGTTTTATCATTCTTTTCTTCAACGGACCTATCATGAGTAGGTGTGTTATTGATTTCATCATTAGTAACCCTATGCACACCAAAGAAATCTTCTTGATTACTTGTCATGAACTCTTCATGTGAAAACTATTGAGGAGTTTGGACAGCAACCAAAGGAGAATAATTCATCACTGAATCTTCAACATGATCTTGCATGAAATCATTGGAATCATCACCAACATCATCACTATGGTAACGATCATAAGTTGGTTCGATGACACCACTAGTGTTTCCTTCAACTTGCTCTTCTTTCGCGAACTCATCCCACACCACAGTTCTACCAACTTTTTCAAAACTCTCTGTCACCTGCCCTATCTTCAAAAGTGGCTTCAATTTCTCCTCACATTGATCAAGCAATTCTTTGATCAGCATAGCAGCAATAGGAGAATCATTTTCTTCACGTTCATATGCGTCCAAGAGGAGAGATTGGACATTTGGTGGAACTTCATTAGCCTCTTTAATACTAAGAACAAGAATTTTCTTCACAGCTGCAACGACATTCTCTTCTTGTTCGCTCCAAGTGGACATAAAGAGGTAGTGGAACAAGTGATAAATCTGATCATGCATCTCCAAGTCTAATAGCAAGTTACTTGTCCTGAGATCTGAAAATGTCTTTAAGATAGTAACTTTTCTAGGAAATTGATTGCTACCAGTTTCATCAAGGTCTTGGAAACTTTCCACAAGCCTATGTAGAATCTTCTTCATAGTTTCATCATCATAAGGCATCAAAGGTGCAACAATCCTCATGAGTTCACTAAGGCATGAAGTAACCAGCAAGCTGATTTCTTCATCAGGATGCCCAATCCAATAAGGATGCATCAAATATGTCACTGCAGGAGATAATGCCTTATTCAACAATTCAGCAGATGATTGTTGGACTTGGCTCAAACAACTTTCCAACTCTGATAATAAACTAACTTCTTCACCCCTTGATTGACATTCTTCTTTGAGTCTCGTTCCTGCAACAAAAAGGGACCTTGCCAAACTTCTTTCTTCTTCAAAAGCCATAACCGAATGTAAACTCTCACGGTGCCTAGTCCTCAGAAAACGCAACATATTCGAAGCTTCTGAGAGCTAAACTGAACTCAAGTGAAGAATCTGATTTCTTTGTCACTCATTTGTCCACTGTCCTCTGTCTTTTCCACAAGATGGCAGAATCTTGGCTCTAATACCACTGAAATGTGCTAGCCAATTTTTTCAATTTTTAACACATTAATTTCACCCGTTAAAGTTAGTGAAATCACAAACCAACTGAAAGGAACCCTTTCTCTTCTGATCAACCCAAATCCCAATATGGGCGCAAGGTGAGAGCATACTCGAAAGGGGATCGTTAGCACAAGTTTGAAACTGCTGGAAAAGTATATTGGAAGAAGATAACAATCACTCAACCACTTATTCAACGAGAGGACTGGAGATAGAAATTGCACTGCTTAAAGTAACAATCAACTCAACCACTTATTCAACGGGAGGACTGGAAAGAGAAGTACAATGCTGAAAGTAAATATGCAACTCAACCACTTATTCAGCGGAAGTGTGTTGACGGCTCAGCCGATCAACAATATGCAAATGCAATACAATGTAGACTGAGCATGACCAGTCTCCTCCACAAGCATGGAAAGCAGTGTAATAAGAAAGATAATAAGACAGCTGACAGTACTACTATTCAGCTTTACGAAATGATAGAACTCCTGCCAATATCAAAGTATTACAATGTGTCAATACTACAATCATAGAATATGCATCACCTATCATCAAACGACTCAACCACCACTAAATCCCAACTCCAAAGACAACTTCTACAATCTGATTTCTGACAGACCAGCAACTGAAATGCACAAACCAACAACTAGACAACCCACTAAAATGCATAGAACTCACTCAAAACTCATCCCAAAGACACCAAACCAAAGCCATAAGCATTCTAGAGAATAGGCACCCAAATCCCAAGCAACAAACTGCAACCTAAACCCATGAATTATTTTTACACGAACTCCAAAGCATCCCCAGCATAGTACGACCCTCAAGAAGGGCAATTTCTTCCTCAAAAAACACACACCTGATAATAAAATCTGAAATTCAACATAGAGGGGCGCCCAAGGCTGCAAACATCATTTGTCAAATACCCATAACCAAATAAAATTCACCCTAAGACATATGAGCAAAAACGACAATCAACTATACTTTACCAGCAACTCCAAAAAACTGATAAAATGCAAGAAACTCAACTACCATGTTCTCAATCTGTTCTCAAGGATTAAGAACAGCAATATCTCAACTAGTTGCTATCTTTCAAGCAAGAAGTCAAGCCACGCTAGGAGGTATGCATTCCTCGAAGCAACTTACTAACCATTCCGACAGCATAACTTTATTGTAGATATGAGATCCTGAACTAAGAGCCCAATGCTCTTATTTATAACATTTCCTGCTCCAAATTCAAATTCAATCTCCCTCCAAATGGACGCCAAAACCAAACTCAAAGTCACAACGCCCATTAGTGTCATTTGCATTTCATTTCTCCAAGTCGTCCTCCTCCAAGAAGCATTATACTTTATTAAAATGTCAATAAAGTATATTATGGCGTCCAAAATAATAATAAAGTTAACTCTTTATTAAACTGATTTAATTCCTCCAAGCTAGGCGTCAAAACAATAAAGTGAAATCTAAATAAAATTGACCACTTATTTCTCCAAGGCGTCCAAACATGCCTTTTAAATATTTCACTTAAAATAATATTCTCATCAAATATCAAACTTGCCAAAATAATCACCTAAAATTTGGAGACCAACTGAATATACTGCCCTACCCGAAATAGCCATAATACCAAGTTGTTGAAACACTGCCAAAAATAGCACCAAGGGTGTTGGAGACCAAACTACTCAAATTGACTTGCCAAATATAACCACTGAACTGAATTGCAGAAACCCTGCTAAAAATCGAACTTACTGAAAATAGCATACTGCTAAAAATAGAACTTACTAAAAATAGCATACTACTAAAAATAGTAAGTTGTTCCAAACTCATTTTAACCACAATCCAAGCAGTCGTCGTACTTACTAAAAATAGTAAGTCTGGAAAAGTTCTCTAATTCAGTTGCATGTCATACCACTATGAAGCTCTCTGAAAACCCAAAAAGAATTTTGCAACCAATCTGCAAAACTCCAACATGCGAACCCCTGAATCCTCAAAAGAAACCTCCAAGTAGCTGGAAACCCTAATTCTGCCTCTGACTAGCCTACGAGCATCCAAGAATAGGCTAACAGTCACTGGAAGGTGTAGTGCTAAAAATGGGGACATTATAGCTTCACCTTTCCTTTTGCGGACCAATTGAGGTCCTCCTTTTTCTTCATCCTCCACGTTCACACCTAAGTACTGCTCTTTGGTTGCCTTTGTCTTTACTCTCCTTTTCACCGTGCTAGTTTGATGTGCTTCCGGAGCAGCCTTTTCTTTCTCAGGCCTCTTTTGCTACTTTACCGGAGAGATCTTTTCCTTCACCAGAGCACTAGTTTGTTTTGTAGGAGTACTTGTCTCCTTCCTCTTTGTTCCACTGGATGAAGGCACAGTCCCGAAGGACTTCTAAGCAACTGGAGGAGTGGTAGTTGCTCTACCAGATCTCCTTACACTAGATGAGCTTCCTAGAGCACCAAACTTAGCCTTAGCTGCCTCAACTTGTTTCGGTGTGAGGCCCATTGCTTCTGCAAATCCATTTTCTCCATTGTCTTCTTTATTTATGATTGTCTTTGGTCCAGATGGACCTCCATTGATTTCTCTTCATAAGTCCCATACCTCTCTTCAGAGGTGTCCTTAGGTTTGCTCAACATATATTCTGCGGACCCCACAATCTCTTCCTTAGTGATATCATATCCCATTTTGGGGATCCATACAATTTTGGGCTCTATTGCTTGTATAATGCATTCATCTTTAGAAACCATGAAGATGATATCCTTCTTATACTTCTCAACCATCTTTTGAGGAATCCTCTCCCTTTCTTGCATCCTCTTTTGAAATATTGCAAAGAATGCCACAAGGGCATCTTTGCGACCTCTCAAAAAGTCTATGATCTGGTGTGCTACAAGTCTTCCTTTCAGCCATACCACACTCTTTGTACCGGGGAATTCTTTCAAGAAATAGAATAATAAACATATGATTAAAGTTCCAAATTTAAAAGGATACCTGGATTCCTTTGTTTTTTGTAGCTTCTCCATGAGTTGCTGCCTCAATAACTCACTGGTCATAATCAGCTCCCTTCTCCAAAATTCCATATGCAGTGTTAATGGCAGTGGCTGAAACAAATTTCTCTTTGTTTGAAAAGTAAACCTTGTATCCAATCATCATTGTTGCATACTTCACAGCAAGATTTCTAATGTTCTTCACTGTCAATGCCCTCTTGTCATATGTCGCACCGGTTAGTTCCATCACAACTTCATTCTTTATAGACTTAAGTAACGGAGCGGGTCCGGTTGAACATAACCCTGTAACTTCCCTAATCACCTCCTTTGTGATCAACTTGAGCATATTTGTCCACACAAACTTGTCATGGATGCGGCTCAAAGCAATCCTTACCCAAGCATTGTCATGGAAAAAGTTGGGAAACCCTTGCCATACATTGAATCTCTTCACAACCAAAATTTGATACTCCGGCTCCAATGCAAAGTCCTCACCAATGAGCTCAGGTACCCACACATCTTCTAGTTTGGAATGGTCATACTCTTGTAATTTTCCATAATATATATCCTTATGTCCTCTGTGTGCAAGACTCCATAATGAACCCTAGAGAAAGCACCTTTCAGATCGACTTCCGTGGATTTGTCGAGATGTTTCTTGAACTTAGGTCAGGGTCTTTCAATGACCTCAATAACTCTTGGAGTTGCCATCAAAACAACTTTCAGAAAAACTAGGGCAAGTGAAAAACTGTAAAATACCTTTTACTTCGCTCTTTTGCTAGGGTTTCACTCACACCACCACTCAATCACTTCAAACGCACTTCATTGCTCTTTGTCTACTCTTCTCCTCTTGAAAACTCGATTGCAAATGAAATTTGATTAAGTGTAATTACTTATAAACCTTTTGCAGTGACCGAATTTCGCATTGAATACTCAAACTGAAAAGCTGGTAAAAACCCTAAATGTCTGCACAGTCAACTTCAAACACTCCACGATCTTCTGCATTAAGATATTTTCTATCGAGATCTTCTCCAATAGTTCAAATGCATTGATCTACACCACATACCCTCATGCTGAAGCATCAACACCATTTCTTTGGCAAGGGAAGAAAGATTTTCATTAAAGCTCCCTCTGAGCCAAA
This sequence comes from Sequoiadendron giganteum, assembly GCA_007115665.2. NCBI lineage: Eukaryota > Viridiplantae > Streptophyta > Pinopsida > Cupressales > Cupressaceae > Sequoiadendron > Sequoiadendron giganteum. Next base: position 487,846,221 of record CM021102.1, on the reverse strand, counting down.
TCTCTCAACTTAGTTTCCGGAGGAAGCATCTGCACCGAATGTTGGTGTAGACTCATCCGTAACCTCTGTCTCTTTCTTCTTTTTCCAAATCTTATCCATCTCCTTTGTCTTTGTCGGATCAACTTTTTGACTGGATCATTCTTCTTTACCGGATTATCCTTCATTTTTCTGCTTCTACAAAACTTTGAAATGTGTCCAGGTCTATTGCAATTATAGCATATGGCATTGCTTTGACCAATCTTACTTCCATTCATTATAGATCTGCATTGATTAGATTTATGCCCAAATCCATTGCATGTATAACAGTAGCCATTGAAAGTTTCAACCATTCTATCATTGTTATAGCCATTCATCATTTGACTTCTACATTCACTAGCTCTATGACCAAATCTTTTGCATGCAAAACACTAACCGAGAAAAGATGTAAAATTTTGATTCATTTTGCTTCTACATTCCATAGCCTTATGTCCAAATCTATTGCAAGAATAACAAAAACCATTAAAAGATGGGTACCTTTGTGCATTTGGTTGTCTGACCGGTGGTCTTCTAGCTTAATTCCTTTGATTTCGGATCTTGCCATTGTTCTTCTTGTCTTCAGTCTTCTTTTCAGGTTGGCTTGTAGTTTGATCTGCCTTTGAGCTTTCTCCTATCTCAAACCCTAATCCACCTTTGTCTTTAGATCCATTTGATTTGCAATCATTTCATCAAGCTGTGTAAAAGTCATCTTGAATTTGTCTTCATGACTCCTTGCTTTTTCAAGATCAAATCTCAAATTTACTTCTTGTTCAAGCTTTGTGAGTTCTTCAAAATTTATTTTCACCATTGCATTCAAACATTCTTCACTCTTTTCTTTTCTTCAACTTGTACTTTCAGACTGGGAATTGTTTCATTTGCTTGCTTCAACTGCTCACTGACTTCCTTATGCCTTTCTTTGAATTTCTTGATTTGCTCTCTCAATTCTCTGATACATTCATCTGCTTCTTTGACATTTTCTTTCAGATTTTTGTTTTCACCTTTAGTTCTTTCCAGATCTTCAAGAGCAACTTGGAGTTCTCCATTTATGTCAAATATGCAATCTTCTTTTGTGGATCCAACAGCAAGAATATCTTTCGAAGGAATAGGTAGTCTTCTAACAGCCACGTGTTCAATCTCCAAGATCTTCCCCAAGCAATTAAGCTCCTTCCAAGGAACCAAGCTCTGATACCAATTGTTGAACACCCGGAATACTGAGAGGGGGGTGAATTAGTATTTCTTTTAAACCACTTAATCATTTAAGCATTCAATCCTCATAGTATATTCAACTTGCAGTAATGAATGAAAGCATGAAAACAACAAACAACATCACATAACACATGAACACCATATTTTTACGTGGAAAACCCAAAATGGGAAAAACCACGGTGAGGTTTAGCTCACACTATATTATAGCCGATTATAGTATATTACAAAAGTGCTCACTGCAAGTGGACTCACTATCCAAGTGGACTCACTGCCCACTAAGAGATAGAAGAGATAGAAGAGATTATGGCACACAGTCAAATTTTGAACTATTACAATTGCATCTAACATATGCATGAAATACAGTTCCAATGAAGCTCAAAATACAGACTTTACACACTTCATATTGATCTAACTTAATACTCTGCATTCGCACAATTCGCATCCACACACTCTTATCACATGTCACCACATCAAAAAACATCAAAAAAAGATCCTTCATATATATCCGCTTCATCTACAACATCAATTAGGTCAGCCTAATTAGATGTAATATACAAAATGTAACTTGTCAGCTTAAGATTCATACATACACGCTTTGTGCCAGGATTTAAAACTCACAATAATTCAAAATAGGTCGGCATGGACCTAAAATAGCATCCACATAATAGATCAATACATATTCAACCTCCGCAACACACAAAACTCATTAGGTCAACAACGGTAATGACCTAATATCAAAATTTGCCAACTATACACTCACATTCGGACATGCGGACCTCCAAACTCTATGCCATTTGGAATACACATGTTGCTGACAGCTATCAACCTTCCTATAGAACCACAAAGCCAGATTCCAATCCGCAAAGAAGTGCAGATTCACCAAAACACATGCACTGAATTGGAAAACACCTGATAGTGCCAAGCCGAACTTCTGTCACTCATAACTTCATAACCAAAAACCAAAACAAGATGAAACTCTGGAATTAGGTTCCTCTATCAACCAACAAAATTATATTAGAAGCACAGAGCAATATCTTAATCAATAGACCAATGCGGACCCAAAAACCTGATGTTTGTACACAAAGTTACCTATATTGACACTTGGTCAATTTCTATATTAACCACTTTCACAGGATCAAACCTTCTTGCAAAATTGCCTTTCATAATCATCCTCAAACATTTTCAAGACATCCAAACTGATCTACACAATGCTCTTCATACTGGAATATAATGTTGACATCAGTGACAGCACTGCAATGCATAATCGTACACCTTGTGCTTATCCCACAATGCTCATGTTGCCAACAAATGCATCAATGACAAACTCCTTATTCTTCCAACAAGATTATCCTCTCGACCATCAACAGGTAATATATTAAGAGAGTGGTGGCCTCAATGATATCGACTAGCATCAATATATATGTAGTTATATAATTGTTGATGAAGACAGCATATTCATGTATATGAATCGGCGGGTGTAAATCACCCAGTTATATACCACGATAGTCCCACAAGAAGTCCACGCTAGTAATAAATCATTCAATCACCAAATGTAATATGGATTGCTCAATTCAAGTGGACGAATAGCAATGAGTTTGAATGCTTAGGTTGGCACTGCATATAATCTCCAGATAGGACAAAGAAATAAGGGAATGGTAGCTTCCAATGTTCAGACATATTTTCTATTCATAGGTAATAAGCCATAATACAGCGGCAGCAAAAATAGACTTCAAATAACCAATAATAAAGCAGATACAATCACCTTGTAAATTAATGTTAGACTCTACGATTTTGAGCCACAAATACATATTAAAATTCATGCCTTCAATTCTGCACAATAGGGTATATGTGAGCTATTCGGAATACTAATAGAAATTATGAAGCACTAATGATATGATTCAACCAATCAAATGATAACCATGATTATATTATGCAGCAATACAATCACCCATTCAATCAATGTAAATATGTATAAGCCCGACAATATATATATATATATATAATACCTTCTAATTAGTGAAGGTTAGCCCAATGCTAATGATCAAAATTGTGCGCTTGAGCAATAATAAACAATATAATTTGGAGAACCGAATATATTCGGTCAGCATAAAGGAATCTCACTGAACACCGATATCAATCAATGGGAAAATCGAACTCAATCAAAAATGGGACATTACAAGTCCTCCCGCCCAAGATTGCTTGCCCTCAAGCAATCTGGCTCCAGGATCCCATATCAACCGAGGCGGTTTGTACAAACCTTTGTTGTGATCACGAAACTGGAACTTGCCCATAAATATTATTGCTTTATGTCTCCTGACAATAAAACAAATGATCCTCTGTATAATTTCTGCAAACTCGCCATCAAAGGCCTTATCCAAATTCTGTTGCGCCACTCTAATATAATCATTACCACGCCAAGAGTTGTTAGGCAACTCAACGTGACACTTGTGGAGTAGAGTATCAACTACACCAATCTCTTGATCCCAAATCCTATGTTCAACTCCAATCTCCTTACTGAAATTGGAAAGATCTCCACTATCCAGCTCGAAGAGTGGATTGGCAAATGTTAGATCAGTACTCACCCCAACAAGTGGGTTATCAATCAACTGAAGATTATCATCACGCTCAACCCAATTCTCTTGTTGATCAAACTCCTCATGAATGTAATTAAATTCTTCCCCTACTTGTTTGATTACAATTTCCCTTTCCCTATTTCCTTTTGCAACCAAAATTTGGTAGTTTGCTTCTAGAAGAGACATTTGAACATTCTTCAAGAAATCCTTGGTTGCACTATGCCCCAGTGTAAGCTCATCGACCTTAGTCTTGGTTTCATTGTATAAATTTAATGCCTCATTTGAAATCTTGGTAGCCATATATCTGTCTTGAATCATGTGCAAGTAGGTTGTTTTGATTTCCTCCATAGTGTCCATTATTTGCAATTCAGCAAGGGATATATTAATCTCATTTAGACCTTTTAATGCATTTTGAATTTTGTTTTGCACATGCCTATGTGTACTATCCAATCTAGATACAACTTGCACTTTAATTTCAGCAAACACCACAAATTTGTTCTTCCAACTTTCTTCAAGAATTACAACTTGCAAGTTGGATGTACTACTGTTATGGTGTATGAAAAACTCAGAGCTTCCTTCACCATCTAAAATTACATTAGTGAACTCATAACAATCAACTGCTCCACAAGAATAGCCAAGGAAGTAATTAGACTTAGAATCACCATCAGATGAATCTGAAATAGGATCCAAGAATGTTTTTGTGTCTTTTCCTTCATGCACAATCTCAACCACAATTGATGCCTACCTGTCTAAAGAATCACCTCAAGGCTCTATCGCATAGTCCTCATGATTCAAGGCACCATCTGCATTTGAATGTTCTGATATAGACTCCTCATTGTCCATGAAAGGTTTCATCTTCGTCACACAATAATTAATCACCCTTTGAGCTAATTTCACTTTAACTAATAGGATTCCATGATTCCCCTTCTTGTTCGCCGATAGGATAGAAAAAAGATACTGAGGCATATCATCACTCTCATTGATAGTTAGAACCATAATAGTTTGCATAGCTAGAACAATATCATCATTATATTCTTCCCGGATTGTAGACAGGAAATGGTGAAACATGTTGTGGATCACATCATGCAATTCCAAACCTAGCATAAGGTTGCTCAATCTGATGTCTACGAGTGTTTTGAGTATTGCAACACTTCTAAAAAAGTGAAGACTTTCGATATCACCCATCAATGTATTACCTTTTTCATTGTATCATCATCATAAGGAACTTCAAATGTTAATATCCTCAAGACCTCACTCAAATAGGAAGTAACCATCAATCTTATCTCATCATCTGTATGTCTCAATCACCTGTGCTGACCCAAAGAAGTCATTGTAGGGACAAGAGCTATCTGCAATAAATTAGAAGGTGGCTGCTCAACAAGGCTCAAATTGTAATGTCCCCTTCTCTATGATCACCTAGATTGCTATTTTAGCCTTATTAATGTAGAAGTTGAGAAACCCAACCTCACAAGCCCCAAGAATCACTTGCATGCAAATACCTATCACATACAAAAAATATTCAGAACCAAAGAAGATGTTTTGTAAACCTCAAACAGTAAAAATGCATTAAGAGAATCAATTATTACAATGTGATCAATCCTTATGAAGGAGATCAACAAACCCTAAAAGAAACCCTAGTGTGCACACTTAATAATTAATAAATAATTATTAATGTACCTAAGTTTAGCTTAAGCAAACCTAAAGGAATAAGTGACTTAATTAATTAACCAATATGATTAAATTAATTAAGTGGAATTACTTATTACTCTAAAACCCCCCCTTAAAATGAATTTAGGGAGTAGCTAAAACACTAGGAAAAAGATGCATGAAAGCAAAAATGGGTCCCGGCAACAAAGCAAAAATGGGTCCCGGCAACAAAGCAAAAATGGGTCCCGCAACAAAGGTCTAATCAAGTACCCAAGTACAAATGTAATGCAAACTAAAGCAAACGGGGTAAAGGAGAAAACCCAATGGGAACAAAACTCCTCCCCAAAATAGAATGCAAAGAAAGGAATGCAATGCACTAATGAAAGAAGGATAGGAGGTGGATTACATGATACCCCCCATAGGCAGCTTCTATCATATAAGTACATATACAATGGTCTCCATAGGAGAGATAGAAAGAGACAAGAAGGCCCCCCCACAATGTAGAAACTCATGTCACAATGGTAGATACTTGATGTAGAATCCAAAAGGAGATCCTGAAGCGGCAAATGATATTCCTCCCCTTGGGAAGAAACGGATCCAAAGGACGATGTCGAAGAAACTCTATGAAGAGTGATGAACCAATCTGTCTCAAGATGTGTGCCATGATCAAATGCTGAAGAATCTCTCTGTTTGAACTGAAACAAATGATGTCAAATCCAAACTGATGTGGAGAATCCTGAAATGCAACCTCTGAATGCACTGATAATGGTGGGCATACAGTGATAACCTGACTGTCAAGGTAGAGGAGATGAATGTCCTCAAAATAATCCTCCAAATCTACAATATAGGACTCCACAAACAAGAAAGATATGTCTGCAACATAAGAGTCCAAAGTAGCTATGTCTGGAAGATGTATGATGCCCTGTTGCACTGAATCAGGAACAACAGGAGATACTGATGAAGTGTCAATCTAAAGAGTAGGAACTGTGAAACAAGCCTCTGATCCATCGGAACATGTAAGGGTGTCTAAATACTCAAACTCCTCTAAAGTATCATGATCAAAGGGTGTATTATCTCTCCAAGCAATGGGTAAGAGACAATCTGAAGCAAGATCCTCTGGGAATGGAGAGAGATTGGGGTCTCCATAGATCTCTCAAAGACGTGTCCAAAGTGGGTGGGGACAATCAATGTCCGATATAGCCTACACAGTGTCATCATCAACACTAGACAATATAAGTCCTACTATGTGGTCTCTAATGATATCCCAAGCTAATTTTCCCTCGGAAGTGGCTAGTTCAGGTATGAGATCATACAAATAAGGCAAAATATTAAGCCACCTACAATGTGTAAGTATGCCCTTTACCCATGACTCATAATTACCCCGTTCCAAAATTACAACTGAAGGGTGAGTAGAAAAACCCATGATAACTCTTAAAATGAAAAAATTTGAGAAAACTGACCTTACTGCATGTAGATCAAATGAAATAGAGCCTAATGGTGCAAACAGGAGGTTCCCAAGTGCCAAAACGTACAAGTAATTAAGCAAACTGTGAAAACACAAAAGGCTGAATGAAATATACCTGGGGTAACATCTAGGAAAATAAGTCTAATCATTGTGCAGAGAACTAAACCAACTTTCCGATGCCTATTTGTTTGCGCAAAACGGAGCCTAAACGCAAAAGTTACGCCCCCTGGACTGCAGAAACCATCATCTGACTTTGATTGCGAAAAAAGGCAACCAAACTGTAAAATTTTGGAAAAAATATTGCACCATCACGACAGTCTCGGAGCCAGCTTTCCAATGCCTATTTACGTTTGAAAATTTGAGCTAAAACGCCCGAGATATGCCCGTTTTATTGAAAGTACCTCCAAAATACTCAAAAAGGACCTCCAGAGCCCTCAGGGGCTAAAAAAAGAAAGCCCCTAGTCACATGCAGGACCAAGGATTGGCAACAGGGTGTTGGGCCAAAGCCCTTGATCACCAATGTGACCAGTGCTAGGGGTTGGCGACCCGGCGCGAGTTGAAGCCTGGCTCCTGGTCGCGTATGTGACCGTCAGTAACACCACAGGGGCTGGCAAAGGGGCAGGTGGTGGTGTGAGAGGGGTGGCGCCGCCAGGCTGGGCGGCCCTCCAGTGGCCACTTGGCCGAGCGGCGGTGGCGCTTTTCTTGTGAACTGGAGGCACCAGCTACGGGTTGAAAAAACCTTTTTTTATTTTTGTGTCGTTTTCAACCTCAGAGTGCGTGTTGGGGAGGCCGTACGGCCTCCCTGGCTTAAATTTTTTTGCCTCAGAATCAACTTCCTCCAAAATCGACGAAACGAAAGGCGATCTTAGGGTTTTTGGGCACTCTGAACACGATGGCAACATTCATTTGGCCCAAAAATGCACAAAAAAATCGGCTACCCCCAGATCTTGCAAAAAAGATGTATGTGGAAACCTTGCACTTGAAACTCACTGAAAGGTCATATCTTCAAAAGACGAACAGGCAATTGCAGATTTGGTGCTCTGATACCATGTAGAAGTTGAGAAACCCAACGTCACAAGCCCCAAGAATCACCTACATGCAAATACCTATCACATACAAAAATATTCAGAACCAAAAAAGGTGTTTTGTAAACCTCAAACAGTAAAAATGCATTAAGAGAATCAATTATTACAATGTGATCAATCCTTATGAAGGAGATCAAGAAATCCTAGTGTGCACACTTAATAATTAATAAATAATTATTAATGTGCCTAAGTTTAGCTTAAGTAAACCTAAAGGAATAAGTGACTTATTTAATTAACCAATATGATTAAATTAATTAAGTGGAATTATTACTGATGTCTACGAGTGTTTTGAGTATTGCAACCCTTCTAAAAATTTGAAGACTTTCGATATCACCCACATCCTAGAAACTATCCACCATCAATTGTATTACCTTTTTCATTGTATCATCATCATAAGGAACTTCAAATGTTAACATCCTCAAGACCTCACTCAAACAGGAAGTAACCATCAATCTTATCTCATCATCTATATGTCTCAACCACCTGTGCTAACCCAAAGAAGTCACTGTAGGGACAAGAGCTATCTGCAATAAATTAGAAGGTGGCTGCTCAACAAGGCTCAAATTGTAATGTCCCCTTCTCTATGATCACCTAGATTGCTATTTTAGCCTTATTAATTCCCGAAGGCTAAAGGCGTAATAAGGGAATTCATTTATTTAATTATTTAATATTGCTTGGGAGAAAAGATGAAGTTAAAAGGTAATATTAAGTGATTAATTAAATAAAGTTACAAAATGACTTTAAGTGAAATATTTAAAAGGTAACTTTATTAAGTCACTTTATTGTACTTGAGCGGTAATTTAAGTGAGAAATATAAAAAGCGTTTGGAGGCTCATTTTCATTCATACTTGGATTATTTTCTCACTTTTCATTTGGAGAGTTTTTCGAAGCTACTTGGTCTTGGGGACAGAGAAACCCTAGGGCACCAGTTTCAATAGTGAAACTAGTCTACCCTAGCTGGATTGTGGAGGTCACTCAGATCTTCTACAAGAGCAATATTGCAATTTTGTGAGTCTCTTTCAAAGACAAAATTGGAGCAAAACAAATATCTCTATTCAGATGGATGTGTTAGGGTTTGTAATCTAAGCGAATTTCTTCTTAATAGATATTCATGGCAACATCCACTAAGGGTTTGTTCTAAGCATTGATATTTTTGGGCAATGATAGGCATTTGAGATTATTGTGTTATGCATTCTATAAGTCACCAAGCTAGGTGTTTGTGAGTATATTCAACGCCTCTCCTTGCTGGGCGTTTTCAATAATACTAAGCAAAAATCTGACCTCTGAGTGAAGTTAAGTATACAAGCAGGTCGAAGCTCTCAAGGGTGGGACATGAGCCTAAGGAGGAAATTTGAGAATGTATTTGTGACCAAGGCGCACCTTTTGGAGGTATTCCAGGCTTGCAAGAAACACGTGAAAGCATTCTGAGCTGTGGCGTTTCATCTCAGACCAAATTGTGACCCTTTTCCATGCTTTTTGGCTTTGTTGGAGTTTCAGGTGAAGACTTTAGAGGAGTTTACTGTCTGAAACCAAGTCGTTTAGCTTGGTATTAGTGAACTAGGCAGTTTACAAGGCATTTACTGAAGTTGGTAGCAGATTTGGGGCACTCCTGTAACAGTTTGAACTCAGTCTGGGCTTGTGGCAGCAATCTATCCAGGTTTGGGTGCATTACCTTCTGGTAGTTGACAGCGTATAAGTCTAAAATGTCTTGATTTGTTAAGGATGCAAGTCTACAACCTGCTGTATCGAATCTGAGTATGATGTTCATGCATTTCAGTCTTATCTACACTCAGAAAATTGTACTTAAATTGCTGTCTCGAGATTTCAGTTAGTTCTATGTCCTGTTCTGCATTGCTTGGGAGACATTTTGAGTCCATAGTAAAAGGGTTAGTAACAATAATGCTGTTTCAGTCATTTGTTCCTATTGATAATGCTTTCATGTACTGTTGATCAAGAAAAATGAGAAGTGACAGTTTCTGTTTACAACTGTGACTCTCTTTCATTCAATGTTGTTATTTCTTTGCATAATGAATATCATTGTTTGATAAAACGGAAGTCTATCAAACCAAAACAATCGCAAAAATTCAGTCCATTCCGGAAGGGTATCTTACAGTGGTATCGGAGCTGGTTTCCTGCCAACCTATGTGCTCAGAAAATTCAGTGGTTTTTAGTTGCATGAAATGTTATGAATCCTAAAGATCGAGCCTACATAACATACAAAAGAAGAAGGGCAAGAGAAGAAGGTTTTGATTTGTTTGATTCAGATTCATCTGAGGAGAAAAACATGGGTGAAAGATGTGAAATAGGTGATAGACATGAGATACCTGAAGGTAGTACATATCAGATCCTCAATGACCTTGCTAGAAGTCAACAACAGGTAGTGCAGCTCCTAACTTAGCTGATGAATGATAGAAACAACGCTGGTAACAATGGTAATCATGGTACAGGGGACATAAATGGTCATCATGGAGGCAATGGGAATAATGGAAATAATGGAGAGACAAGTAACACACATATCCCAACACATAGTCACACTAGGACAGCTAGTAGAGTGACTCCCAGGCCTCTTATGCCTCAATTTTTGGGAAGTCAGCCTGCTTGTAATCCTGGACAGCAAGCACAAGGCGAGGGCTACACAAATTATTTGAGGGAATATTAGTCCCTTGGAAATGAGTTTTATGCAGCCATGACCCTACAGGATTTTTGTGCTATAAAATACAGGAATAGACCCAAAGATCACAATAGGGGCCCTCAGAATCAGGACTTGCAGCATAAGGTAGGCAAACTTTCTATCCCCTCGTTTGATGGTTCCAATAAGAGCACTGCTAGATCATGGGAAATGATTTTATGACCTTTAAGTGAGTTATGATTTTTAAGTTTTCACAAAGTGACCACTTAAAGTGTTTTTATAAAGTGGATGCCTACAGTGAGGTCTTTGCAAGAAAGCATTATCATAAAGTGGGTGCCTAGATTAGGTGTCTTTGCAATAAAGCATCATCATAAAGTGGGTACCTAGAGTGGGGGCTTTGTAATTAAAACAAATGTTTTATTTAATCCTCCTATGTGGTGTTGGAAGAGGCACTTAGGAAAAGGTCTCTTTTCTGGAGAGAAAGTCGGGCACCCAAGGGTCTATATAACCAAGGCTTTTTTGGCCAAGGGAAATATGCTTGTTTATTATTTCATTCCCTCAAATGGTTTGGACATCTTGTTCATCTAACATGGAGATTGGAGGACAGAAACCCCCTAATTTCCATCACTAAATTAATGGACGAAAAATCCTAATTCAAATTTGGGGCGATCTCATTCAAAGATTGCATTCGAGCTTCATTTTGGTGGACAATTGAGGATTCATGGTGAAATCATTCTAAGCTATGCTTTCATTGTTGTATTACATTGTGAAACACTGAAATGAATTGATATTGTGAATATCATGGCTGCTGTTTTAGGGCCAATTGGTGAAGGATTTGAAAGTTGCTTGCATAGGGCCAAATGGTGAACTTGCAGCAGAGTTGGGCAACTATTTGAGCATCAGAACTACAGATTTTGGCGGCTTCTTTGCAAGTCCATGAGGCTGGTTTGGGGCAGCTTCCATCGCACCATATTTCAGACTTTGGTGGCTAGTTCAGCTCCGTTCCTTGTATTTGCTAGGCAGCTTGTTTAGCACCATTACGATACATAATAACTTGGGTGTTGGTTTTCTGTGTTAATTGGTGTAGATCTACAATTGCAGAATTGTCTATAATCACTTGAACTAGAAATAAATAAAAGATTGAGAGTTGGCTGCTGTGCAGATTAGGGTTTATAATTTATTGCTGCAATACATTTGATTTACACAAATCCAATAGTCATTTCAGTAATTCTGATTTGTGACAACAAAATTCAATTACGAAGTGTTGAAATTTGTGAAGTAAGCATTATATGATCAAATATTACATAATATTTCGTTTGGGGATATTACAAGAAGGGGGTAGCCACATACACTTAGCTTGCCCAGAACTCTATCTCCCACTCTTCTATGCTAAGCCCAACTTGCACATAAAACCAAGAGTTTCTAAGTACATTGCATGGGGATGAGTCCTCCCCACATAAAACAATGTGTCCCCCCTTTTGCCATGTCCCCTTTTCGATAAATTTCAATAATGACGCAAAAACCCATTTGCCATTTCCCATGGGCTTAAGGAAATAGCTTTATAATATTTTAAGTGAGTTATGCTTTTAAGTTCTCATTAAGTGACCACTTAAAGTGTTATTATAAAGAGGGTAACTAGAACATGGGGCCTTTGTAAATTAAATAATTCTTTTATTTAATTCTCCTACAATGCATTGGAAAGGACACTCGAAGAATTTGAAAAGGCATCTCTTGGAGGGCAATGAGGAGAGTTAGGAGGTCTATATAAGCAAGGCAAAAGAACAAAGTTGGTGTGCTTTTGATAATAAACCAATTCCTTTCAATTAGATTAAACATATTGTTCATCTATTGCATTGAGGATGGAAACCCTTCGTGCAGGAGATTGGAAGACAAAAACCCCCTAATTAATAGTTCCCGTCATTAGATTGGTAGATGGCCTATTTAGCACTTTGTTGATTAAGCATTATAAGCTAATTCTAAATTATTGCATTAATACTTGATGTTTTTTAATATACTAGATGGCTTGTTTAGCACCTCGTTGATTAAGCAAGACATGTAATATTTATGGCTATAAGAAGCAAGTGTACACCCCACCTGGGTGATGAAGGCACAATAATAGTACCAATGTCAATGCCACCCTAGCCCAAATAGGGCCATCCAAAAGGTCCAATGGGTTTTCCAAGCAATGAAGGAGTCCATCACCCTTGCTAAATTGGCAACAAGCCTCTATAGCTCCATGAGCAACTCCTTCATCTAGGCATAGGTGATGGAAAGCCCTAGGGTTGATTATCTAACAAGTTTTTGATATTAGTGCAAGACGCACTCCCCCAGTGGTTGAGAAGATCTTAGAGATGCTCAAATTTCAAGGCCAACTTCTAACCTAAACCTGGATTTGAAAATAAGTAGAATTGAGAACATGAACTTTCTCATTAAGAAAAAAGAAAGAGAAATCTCATTAAAAGTAGCAGCATTCCTAGACTTTCTAAACTGAAAAGGGATAGTGGCTTTGGAAAAATTCAATATATTACCAATGTAAGAAGGCTACTAAATTGTATAATTAGACACACAAATACTGAGAGAAGGGGGGGACGGGGTGAAGCGGTATTTACTACATTTTACTTTAAACCACCAAATTCAAAATATTATGAACATAATCAATGGCAATACAATTAATGAACACATCCACACAAGAGAACACAAGATTTATGTGGAAACCTAGAAGGGAAAAACCACAGTGAGAAAAGTTGCTTGGAACTACTGCCCAAATCCAACCTCACAAAAATAATATAGAACTTACAATAATTTTGCAAGCACCAACCCACAGGAGTTTCAACCCTAAAGAGAGACACCAATCCCCTTGAATTCTGATTTGCAAGCACCAACCTACAGGAGACACAAATCCCTTATGATTGAGCTACACCACAGTCACTAAGCACTAACTCAAATTAGGAGGCTTCAACCTCATATTACAAAAAGAAATATAGATAATATAGATCTACTTTCACACAATCTGCATCAATAGGTGAACACATCCTATGATGATATCTCGATTTCGCTCAACACACTTGACTTCTCTCTTCAGCTTGCATATCAATACTCGTACATTTCACACATTCTCTGCTCACACCTCTTTCACACCTTCTTTCATGAAATGATTCACAATATACATCCATTCCATCATATTAACAATATCTAAGGAAGAGGTAGTTGTAAGCATAAATTATGAAATTTAAGATTAGGAAAAAGCTTCTAAATACGTAGAATAGATAGTAAGTCCGAGTTGGAGAGCTTGAATTTCCATTGTAGGACTAGCCAATGGGTCTAATCTCTAGAGGAGACCAAATCCCTAATTGTGTGAATGCCTTTTCAAAAAATCCTAAGATCTTTAAAGCACAAAGTTTTAGCCAACAACAAGCTAGAACTGTTGGCAATGGGGGGCCACTAGATATTGTGATCATTAAAAGAAAGCCCAGATCTAAAACCATCACCAACCCATTGCATGAACAGTTTAACTATCTCAAAGGATTTCCAAATATTGTGGGCTACAAAATAGTCGTCAATTTTAAGTAGACTCATTATGATAAGGAGGCTGTGGAAACCAGATTCTTTCTAGGATTGATTTCCATAAGGCAAATCAGCCAAGATGCAATGCTTAACAAAAAAATTCATTCCTCTAGGCCTTAAATGGCACAAACCACTCATTTAGCACAAAGAGCGATGCTCTATATATGGTTTAAAACACTACTGTGCAGTATATAGAGGGGCGCTTTGACCAAGTATAAGGCATGTGCTAAACTATTTTAAGTCACGACTCAGAGCGATTGGGTAAGAGGTAAAAGCTGCTTTTGATTTGGACTTATATGTGCCATACATTTGACTTTTTCTACAGTGTTAAAAACTGTCGGCAAGTGTATAAGCTGCGCCCAGCAGCCAAGTTGGCTTGGGAGGTTATAGAGTTGGATTTTGAATCATATTTGCAAATGAAATTTTGCACAACTAGCTATTACAGCTGGCAAAAAGGTCTGAGAGCTGGCAAAGAATAAGAGAGGTGGCATTTGTATTAGCTTTCTTTTAGCAGTCAATCTCTCTCCTTTTGCATTATATAAGAAGGGCAGTAGCTCTCTATTTGTTGTTCATTCGGAAATCATTTTGTGAGTTTGAGAGCAGCATACTTGTGATTTTGAGAGCATAGAATATTTGTTTTAGTGTGAGGAAAGGCTGAGTTGAGTAGCAGTAGTTATCATTTGAACTCAAAGTAATAGCGGCAAGGAGAGCTGAGAATAGAGGAGGCAACAAGCAGAGCCATTGAGCATTGAGCAAGGAGTTGCAAGATACTCGTTTTGAGCTATTTTATTCCAGACATGCTTAAGATATCTCTTCCTCTATCTCTTTTTAATTCTAAAACTAAGTTTGAATATTGTTTGAAAGTGTTTGTGCTATCATTGTTTGCATACTATTGCTATTGGATAGTTATGAATGCTTCTTTTAGCTAGATTATATATAAGCTGGATTAGGGAATTCATAGAGCATGATAAGTAGCTATCTTGATTATATTGCTTGATTAACTTGGAAAAGAAAAGCTATTTTTGAGTAATATGATAATATCCAATAATACAGTATTGTATTTGTATTGTCTGAATGAGTTGTGTTGCTTTGCAATGAAAGGGATTGAAATCATAAAAGAAGTACTTTATCACTACTATCTATGGAATGATATTATTTTATGAATACCTTTGTATGGTAGTTTAACCATGAGTGGAGAACTTACGTTCTCGATTGCTCATAACCCTTGAAAATAGGAGTATAGTTTATTCCCTTGAGTTAGGGTAAACACTTGAATAAGAGGCAATTGCCAATTCCGGAATGTTACAAGCATGTAATAGGGTGTTCAAGAGATTGGATCAAACCTAATTGATCAGTTAAATCATTATTTGTGTGTCATCACCTTTGAATGAAGTCTTGTTTATGATATTTAAACCTTGGGGCCAAACCAAGAGAAGAGTTATTCACAGGTCAATAGAGTTTACAAGTCGAGTAAGGGGGTGGGTGAACTTACGACACCACTTCTTTAGTTAGTGGAATTGATATATGCATCCAAACTTTGGAAAAAGTAAGTGTAGAAGTCATTGCATACACTTTGTCGGTTCACTGTGCACCAAGATTGCATAGCTAGTTAGGAGTGTCATGCATAGTTGGAGGGTATCCAAAGTTGTATGACCGTACTAGTTATGTAGGACACAACACCATACTCAGGTAGGCATTTCTAGAGGTTTCCATTCCAAACTCTTCATTGAAGGGATGGACCACTTCCAATTAGGAAGGTGTGCAGGGGACCATTATGTCCATCGTTGGAGGAAAAGCACTTGGGTGATGCTCTCCCTCTTGCAAACAACAGTCGAGACTTGTGAAACAAAAGAAGTGTCATCCAATCAAGGACACCTTGACCTTGAACTCTTGTAAGATCCTCAAGAAAAACTTGGCAATGGCTTAAGGAGGGATGAAATGAGTGGAATTTAAGAATGGAGATTGGGTTTGTATGTACATAATTGAGAGAGAAAGTACTAACTTATTCCCCTTGGTGTGTCCTTTCTCGTACTATGTCACATAGCATGACAATGCAAAAAGGGGTTAATAGTGACAGACTCCAAGATCCCTAAGCCCCCTTTGGGTCACCTCCAACAACCTTTCCCCTACATTTATATAACTTATTATCTCTTAGCACACTTCATCTACCTCCCCTCTTTCTCCTAGCTAATGCATACAAGTTTGACCACGATCAAATGGGTTTGATCGTAGTCAAACCTGTTGGTCTCAACTAGGAGAAAGGGGTAAGGGTAAATGAAGTGCACTAGGAGATAATAAGTTATATGAATGAAAGGTAAAGGCATCAAGGTGACCTAAAGGGGGCCTAAGAAATCCTAGAGTCTGATCACCACCAACCCCTTTCCTATGTTGTCATACTAAGTGACATACTATATGAGATGACACATCGAGGGGAATATACTAGTACCTACTCTCTCAATTATGTACATATAGGTTCTTTCTACAAATTCAACCTTACATGCAAATGTCTTATCAACAGCTAAGATGTGTTTGTCCTTGCAAATTGGCTCCCAAGTCTTATGGTTCCTAGAAGATTCTACACATATTGGCAATGTTGCTTACAAATTGGAACTACCCTTATGCTTTACGATTCATCCTATCTTTCATGTTGCTTGCCTAAAGCTCATTGGTAATAAAATTCAAGTCCAAAAAAAAATTTCAAAATTGAATGAAGATGTGGAATTATCATGGAGCCTGACCATCCTTTTTTATTGAAGAGTGAAGAAGGTAAAATACCAAAGTCATATCCATGTATCTCATCAATTAGAAGAACCTCTCTGAGGAAGACATGACTTGGGAGGATGAGAATTTTGTGCAGAAACATCAAGAGTTGATAAGTGTTACAGGAAAATGCTTTTTCCAATAGGAAGAGCATGGTACATCCTTAATTATTCTCTTACCATCATTTGTAATGTAGGTTTACAAAATAGCTGACATCCGACATACAAACCTTTGGATAATCAAGGATAGACTCTAGAATTGTCGATTTCTTAGTAGTCAGCTTTGTTTGAACTATGTGCATGCCCCAACCTAATTTTAGCTGGAAAAAGAGGCTAGATACTTCATTGTAGGGCATCAAGCATGGAATTATCTCTTCAGTTACATTTTTACTTTCTAAAGGTTGCAACCTCAAAGTAGCACTATTTTCACACTTCTATCATTTGCTATTTCTAACCTCATGCCATCACTTAAATGCCAAATCTGTTGTATTATGTATTATTGTTCACGTACCGGATTGGATTATTATTTTTAGTATGGATAAATGTTCATGGGTGGATGACATCATCAGTCTGAATTTTTTTCTCTATTGAATCAAATTATTGCTGCTATCTAGAGAACTTTCCTTTTACAATAATAGTATTTTCATTACAAAAGGTGTTCTCTAT
This sequence comes from Sequoiadendron giganteum, assembly GCA_007115665.2. Classification (NCBI taxonomy): domain Eukaryota; kingdom Viridiplantae; phylum Streptophyta; class Pinopsida; order Cupressales; family Cupressaceae; genus Sequoiadendron; species Sequoiadendron giganteum. Next base: position 487,828,612 of record CM021102.1, on the reverse strand, counting down.
TGTTGTTATGCCAAAAAATATGCTTAAATGAAGTAAAAACCAATTCTGATTATGGTCCAATTCATATTAATAAAAGATACAACAATGGAAATTTAACAAGCATATGTTTGCAATAGGTAACAAAAACACCCAATTCACACAAGATATACCCTAGACAAACCCAATTTAGGAAAACTCTGGCAAGGAAAAGGTTACACCTTGTATTTCCTTCCATGATTCACCAATTACAATGAAAATTACAAATGAAAGGATCTCCAATGAACAATAAACCATTATGTCTCATTAACAATACCAAACCCACTGCTGTGTTGCTTACTCTAGGACAACCTGCAATGCCATTCAGCATTTTATGTAACTACAAAAAGGAATCCTTATGTAGGAGCATCTAGGCCCATGAGCAATCGACATCACTAAAAATATTTGTTTTGCTTCTAATTTTCATTTTATTGTATCTAACCTTCGGCATATGGCAAATTCATCGCCAGCAATTCACGGATGGAAAATTCACCGCCAGCAATTCACTGTGGGAAAATTCACCGTCATGAAAAATTCATCGTGGGAAATTCACCGCCATGACAAATTCACCCCCAAGTAAAATTCACCGCCAACAATTCACCAAGCAGAAAATTAACGGTATTAATGTTTTTTAATATATATTTCGAAAACTGAGAAATTTTTTTTAAAAAAAAAAAATTCACCTGCCTTAAACAATTGACAATTTTATTTTTTAAATATTTTTTATGTTTATTTTGATATGAATGTTTGAAACTTTGAAAAGAAAATATTATTATCATAAAATATATTGAAAAATATTTTTATTTTGATTATCATATATTGAAAAAAATATATATTGATAAATATTTTTATTTTTATTATCATAAATCAAATTCTCTAAAGTTAATGCGATTAATTTTTTATTATCATAAATCAAATTATTCTTTTCCAAAAAAAATTCGAAGTTTTGGAAATAAATATTAAAAAACATTAATGCGATTAATTTTCCGCCTCCGTGAATTGTTGGCGGTGAATTTTTCATGGCAGTGAGTTTTCCCTAAAGTTAATGCGATTAATTTTTTATTATCATAAATCAAATTATTCTTTTCCAAAAAAAATTCAAAGTTTTGGAAATAAATATTAAAAAACATTAATGCAATTAATTTTCCGCCTCCGTGAATTGTTGGCGGTGAATTTTCCCACGATGAATTGCTGGCGGTGAATTTTCCCACGATGAATTGTTGGCGGTGAATTTTCCATCGGTGATAAGTTCTCCACATTAAAATATGAATTCAAAATTTTTCCCCCTCAAAATGGTGCATCTACAGTGCAAAATACTAAAAAGCATCTTCTAGGCACTTCTGGAAGTTGGAGAGTAACAATTTATCATAGGGGCACATTGTTTGGTGGACCTCTTGCATGTCATAATTATTTAATGCATGTTTGAACTTCACCAAAAACTTCAATTTCAGTCAATTTCTTGTAAGAGGGCACCACATTTCAGGAGTTCCAATTGACCCATGGACATGATTCCTTGACCACATTGAGAATGGACACCACATGAGGAGAAAGAAGCCTTTAGGAGTTGCACTTTATCAACCTAGTCTACAATCTTCCAAATTTAGGTGCCATGTTTGAGAAATAACTACAAATAGATGAAAGGAGAGCGAACTGAGGTTGGCTTCCATATCATTTTATTGCAGGCTTCAGGTGGAAGAAGACATTGGAGACGTCATATGCAGATTTGGGGTCCAAAGGAGAAGTTTGGAGTTACCGCACAGAGCTATTCTTAGCATAAGACTTCTAGATTTCATCTCCACTAATGTTTATGTTTCAGACTTGGTATTGTTTAAGTTTGCAGGTTATAAATCAGTTTGAGATTAGTTTTGTTATGGGGAAACGCTGTCCAAATTATCCCATGAAATCCAATGTACTGAAAGGGATCAGATTTCTTGATGTTTAGGGTTCAAAATTTGATAGAAAAATAAGCAAGTCTCAGAGAAAATGATTTCTACTGTATTTCTTTTTGAAATCAGTAATTTGTTGAGTTATGAGGATAGTCTTGGGCTGTTATAAAACATAATATGAGATTATTTAATAATTCCCCCCAAAATCAGATTTATATTTCAGCTTGTCTAAATCATGTTTGTGGGGCTAGTTTTCAAAGTTTTCAATCAATAAATTGGACACTTGATGTTGTTTTCACTTTCAATTCTGGTTCATGATTTAGAACCCTCATGGAGTCATATGAAGGTTGAAAGAAATTTAAATATATATCATTCCACATGATCCTCATGAGAGAAACTATGCAAAACAAGTATTTATAATCCACAATGCAAAAGAATAACAAACATACCACAAGATGACACCAAATGTACACTAGGAAAAACCTCTCAAGGGAAAACCCAGCCTCCAAAAGCACCCACATACTCAATGCATTATCTCAAGAAACAAGATTACAATACACATGCAAAGTCTCAATACAAGGCCTCTAAAGCATCAAGCACCCTAGTTGCATTCCTCCATGTGAACAAGCAAATGAGAGCCATGTAGCCACACATCCCAATTCATGCTTCCGCATATGCAACCTACAAGAGATACTCAATCCAACCTTAGCGAACAAGCCAAAGGTTACACAAGCCAACCTCAACAAAACTTGTGCTTGTTGTTATAAATACAAGCTTGCACAAAACCGCTAATTTGTATTAGATAAACCATGTGCTTCTAAACCACGGCCCCCACATTACTTTTTTGGGACTAAGTTTTCCCAATATTAAATATTTTTCCAATGTGACATCCATATTAAATATTTATCCCAATGTTACATACAACATAAAGTGTCTCCAAGAATGCCTAACCCATTGTGATGTCCACATCTCTAAGATGCACCATAATTAAATATTTATTTTACATTTTTAGCATTATTATTATGCAAGGCGTATAACAAACATTTTCCAAAAGAGGTGTTTTGTAAAGCCTTGCTGCAAGGAAAAAGTCAACTTTCAGTTGATTCCCTAAGTTTGACTACATTAAACACCAAAACCATTTAAGAAAAAAAATGTTATCAGCCAATAAGGACAAAACAGTATCAAGCTGAAGTGAAATACCCATCCAAGTGCATGATTGAATCATTCATTGAATTCATTCAGTAGGGAATCCATTCTGCTAAATATTCTATGTAATATCCCTGCTGGAAATGCCTTCCATATGACATATCGCTACAGTGATGCATTTGTCAGCTAATCCAACTTGCATAAAAAATTTATGATTTTTAAAAGTAGAAGAATATACCAATTGATAGGCCTAATGTTAAAAAAAATTTAAAAAACAATCAACAGTTCAATATCCTTCAACATCTATGCTTTTTAGGGCAAAACAAATTAAAAAAAGGGAGCTTACTGTGAAACTAAATAATTACTTCCTGCTACTGAGTGACACATCCAATAGGCATGTGATCCAAAACTATTAGCCATATGAGCTTCACAAAGATAATCAATTAGTGAGTTTCAGCAAGACTTCAATTTCTCCCGGTTGATATGCTCAAATGTTTCTCATTGTTGTGATGTCAAATGCATTAAGATTTTTTACTGTTCTCATTGATACAAAAGGGAAGCCTAACAAGAAACAGGATGATGACAGTGTATGATTCCTGTTAGCCATTATTAAAAGGAGTGTAGATACATATTTAGATTCACCCATAAAAGCATTATGAAATAGAAGACTTCTAGTGTCAATCTAGAAAGGGAAAAAATACCAGAAGTATTTTATAATTAAAATGTTCTGGCATTTCCAATTTATAAAATAATTATGAACTCCTCAAGTTTCAGCCAATGATATTTCAATATTTACTTCTTCTTGAGATTATACAATTTGGTATCTTCTTTGAAACTTAATCCCAAGCTATTGTATATTGTTCTACAGAATATTTTGGGTTCCTGCAGCTTACACTCTTAAGTTTATTTAATAAACCTAATACAAGCTCTTTCCTTTAGTAAAATTGTAGAACATGAATTCCGGTAGTTGGGTCCTTAACTGAAAACTCCGTTGTACAACACATGTTGATCATGCTCTTCAATTGAATATAAAATATCATCAATATAATATGATATTAATAGTGATGCGATGTTCTGAAATAAATTAAAATTAACATAGTTGCCGGGAGACGCAGGGTACTGGTACTGGTATGGGGATGGGGACGCCAATCAAATTAGGGTACGTGAGTTAAATAAATAAGGAGACAGCTATTTTATATATAAATAATTCACCGGAAATTTTGGGTACGGGGACTGGTACGTTGTCTATGTTCCCAAAATGGAGTTTCCCGGCAACTATAGAAATAATAATTGTAACTTGTGACTTGTACCTGGAAATACTAACTATGGGAACATATAGCAATCCACAAAAATCCAAATAATATTATAATTATAGTGCGAGTCCAGGCTGATTGGCTTACCGGACTATGAGAGCTTCAAATCACTCAAATAGCCATCACTCAGTAGTGTTTTAGATAATGTGAAATACAAAAAAGTCCAGGAATGTATCATTCTGTTCATTCTAGAAATAAATAGATTCTAAAACTTCAAACCCTATGAAAGCTTCAAATCACACAAACACCTATAACTCAGTACTGTTCTATATGATGTAAAGTACTTAAATGTCCAGGACTGTATAATTCTAGAAATAAATAGATTCTTAAACCTCAAGCCTCCAATCAAACAGAATACAATTCTTCCCAGCGGATGGCCAAGGAATAATATTTAAACTCTCAATTTTTGATACAAATCTCAGAATCAAAACACATACTCCAAATGATTAGCTCAGTTCCCACTGGAGCATTAATGCAAGGTGATTGTCATTTTGCAATGAGGCCATAAAAGACCAGAACATAACCTCTTAACCTTTCAAAGTCAACTGAATATGTACTGATTGAGGTCAGTCCACAACAGCACTATTTTTACATCCTTCCAAAATGACTGTGAGCAATAAATGTACTCTCTGAGTATTATTGATGAGTGGAATAACATACGATGCAGGCCCCAAAACAACTCTTGTTCTTGTCATAATGTATAATCTCATAGAATATAGCTCATATAAAGTTAACAAAGCACAAATTGTTAATTTTAAGCCTCAAGACCTTATTTGTAAAGCCATGCATCTTGCATTAAAGCATGTCTTCTTATAAAGTTGTTTGTGTAAAACTGAATTTGCATGAATAAACAAGTTGAGCCTCTTTTTACCTTTAAGTTTACTTCTAAAACCATGGATATCATACTAAACATCCAGCCACCTCAAACAAAGAGGTCAAAAACAGATACCATGTCTAATGATGAGGATAGCTATAAGCAGTGAATTCTCAAAAAGCAAATTTTCCATTGTTAATCCATTTCAGCATTTCCTAAAACAATGTGAGCTATATCTACACTTTGATATTAATTTGGGGACAAACTATTAGTTAGTTCTTGTTCCTTCTTTGAATAATCACTCGTGCAATCAGAACAGTCTAGGACAAACTGCAGCATTTTTGTCAGAGCTTTTGATCTTACCCGCCGTCCAGCAGCAAAGGAACTTGAAGTAGTCAAACCAGGAGACAGACGTGCTGAATGAACTCGAGAATATTGTGAAGAAACTGATGGAATAGGAACTTCAGTGTCTGCCACAATTATGAAAAGCATTGAAAGTGCCACACTGTTCAGAATCTTGAGGATGCATATACCAATTCAAGTTATAAATGAAGCCAATTAAAATAAAAATGGACCATCTTCTCCATGAACTTCAAGAGTTCACTACCTGCTTGAATCTCAAAACTAGAATGCACAAAAGAACAATAAATATTACTTTGAAAAGCTCCTGCACTTCTAGAATGAACAAAGTTTGATGAAAATACCTAGGAAGAAGAATGATCCAGGTCCCATAGCTGAAGGCATTAACGCAGATTCATCTCTGTAAGTATAAGAAACAGTTCACGTACATCATTCAAATAATTATACATTGTTTCTATAACAACTGTGATTATTCTTGACTCTACAAAATCATGTAAACTTCTCAAAGAAATACTATTACGTATTTCATGCTCATAAGCTCACAAGATTGCATTGTAAATTTTACCTGAAGGAAGCATTTGAATTTGCCTTTGTTGCACCCTGAATTTCTATTAGCAAAATTCACAAAAAAATTATTTAAACAATATCTTGCAAGGCATAGCTAGTTCTGCAGATGTAAATATCTGTCAGTACACATCAAAAGCAACTTTTCGGAAATGAAGAAAGAGAGATCAAACCAAGTAAAGCTACCTCGATACACTCCTGAAGGTGTTGTCTGCTCATCATCTTGATCAGTCTCCAACAGTTTTTCTGCACTGACCTCAGACTCTTCGATTACTGAGCCTATTGTTACAGGATATATGAGAATAGAAGATGGGATTAGATTGACTTGAATATACAGCAGACTCAAAAACATGTATATGAACGTAAAGAGAACCACGATCAGGCAAGCTACTTTGTGATTGAGGACACAATTTGTCATTATGATTCTAGTCGGTTTGGATTCATCATCACCTGTGGCTATTCTGGAATCATTACACCACACCTACAGCCTACATATAAAGTAGAAACAAATTTCCAACTTACGGGGAAGAATATAATGCTTGTGGTATCTTGGACTCCTCTCCACCAAACACTGCTGCATGAGACCCTCCCTATCGATATATTCTTGGCATTTAAGGAGCCTCTGCAATTTCCACATGCTATATCATTCTATGAAGGGATACAACTGCAAGTTTTAGCTTAATTTCAACTTTCAGCATTATTAATCCTGTTAAAAATGCAAATCTAAGCCTACAGTCAGAAGATTAGTACTCATTAAAAAAGAGAGCAGAAATGGCAAAAATAAATTACAAATGCTGAAAGCCAATTTTAAAGTAAATCATTGATAAGCCCAATTCAACTTTGGATGATAAGATATCAAACTTGTATATTCCCCTGATTTCAATGTTGAAATTTTCACATTTTTAGGTTTAAGTTGGCAAATTTTGCTTACTCATAACACACAGTGATACAATATTGCTAATGTTGCACTTTAACTAGTAAATCAAAGCACATTTGTGTTGTGTTATTGTGCCCAAGCCCACTGATTAGCAAAGGACCTGATTAAGTTTCTTCTAAAATTAACTTAAATTCTTCCAATTGCTGGAAGCACTGCATGTCTTCAAGCTCTTTTACTTGCAGTTGCTAAATGGGATTACTAAATTGGCACTCATAAAGCTCAGATGATGTTAGATGCGGTACAGAACAGCATGACTGCAGCCAAAAGAAGCCACATAATAAAGAGAAAAAACCATATGGCCCAAGAAGCCACTCAAAGGCCTTTACAAGCCATCTATATACCAGGTCTAAATATGATTTGACAACTGATAAATTAGGCCTATATAGTATCTTCTGGACAAGAAATTAGGCCCCTTAATACATAAAATTGTGCATGATGACATGAAACCTCCCCCGAATGCTTGAGAATAATTTGCTCAGCATATCAGTGCAATAATTACAGAATTACAGCACAGTTATTGGCTTGTTAGTGCAAAAACATTGGACATCTATGAGCCAAAGACTTGGTTGGGAGACATCTAGACCACTTTGCTCTCATGAAGACTATTTCAAAAATCTTGTGGCAGATTTCACATTGTTTACAGCAAGTTTAAGTTCAGGTAAGAGAAAATGAGAGAGCCTTTTAAGACATGCTTGGAATGCAATGCTGCCAGAAAAAAGGTTGGCCAGCACAGTTTTCCATAGCTGTTGCATCCTAGTTTTACTATTATTTTTCATCACTGTTTGAACTTTGAAGTTCCTCTACCACTGTAGTCTGGACTGTGATGCATATTATGCATAACCAATTTATGACTAGCAAGTGGATTATAGATATGATTAACATCGCTTGAGAACTAGTATTATGCCACTAGCCAGAGGATTCACAGCTAATAGATGGTGGGAATGTGGTGTTTAAATTTGCATAATGCATTAGAGGTTGCTCAAGCCGGTTACATTATCACTACCCTTATCTGGTGGATAGGAACTGCCAGATACATATGGTATGGACCCCAGCCCCATCAAGCCTGACCTTTCCTGTTTCTTTGAGGATATAGCCTTCAAGTAGATATGTGTGCATGTGTATGTATACACACAGACTTATCTACTTGAATGTTATATCCTGTGGCACATCCAATAAAAGCTTGGCCTCGAGGGGTGGCCATTTGAATCCATTCTTCTGGCTAGAAAAGATAACTCTTTGTTTTCATTTCCTTGGCCTGGAAAGATATCCATTTTTATACATACACGGTGAATTTGTTTTTGAGAAGTCATATAGCACCTGGCCAACTGAAAAGATAATAAATGCAGCTATGTATGGGAGGAAAAATCCAGTATTGTTGGGTACATAGAAGTTTATCGCTGATCCTATTCAAGAGGCATTAGGAATAGAAGTAAAGTTATTGTGTCGCCAACGTGAAAAGTGCTGACTACCCACAAAAGCATCAAAGCCTCAGAACCTTAAGTCATTGAAAGACAAATTAAGATGAGGTATTTTTCTCCCAGGGCACCTCCAATGGAAAGTTTGTAATGATCATCTTTCTTAGTGGTCCCATGGAGGGGAAATACCGGATTCATCTCAAGTTCCAAGAAAATTTATGAGATATTAAGCACAAAGTTTGTGAGAAAATTTCCTTCAATCCTGAGCCCTGTCCGAGAAAAATCAGAGACCATTTTCAGAAAATTGATCAGATAAAAAACACTGAAGAAACGCCAGTCACATCCATAGTGCCACTTGGCAATAAATCTCTAAAGCAGCTATGGGAAAGTTCTAGCCCTCTTCTGGCATGCCTGCATATGGTTTCCTGCTGCAAAACAACTGATACAATGTTCTTGCTTAAGAGTCTACTTTTCCTTGTAGCCACACAAGGCAGCTTTCATGGGACTCTTGGTTGAGTTTAAGTGGGAAGCCCTGCTCAATGGGATCCCCCCGCCAACCTTATTATCCTCCTTGGTGATCTGGCTACAAAGACAACTCTGTAAAGAACCTTACTATCACATCAACCCTAATTTCTGAGTAAAAATGCATTTACATAGAACGCTGTACGGTAATGGATCCCTTAACATCGAGAAAATGCTGGTATGGGATAATATTTTATATTGTTTTGTTTGCACGATTTATTTCAAACGATAGGCCAAACTACCCCATTTTTCACAACCAATTGATTAGTTGTATAGTAATAAATGTATTGATATAGAACATTGTCAGTATTAAATTTTATATTTTTTATCTCATTTACGTTTTACGTTGCACCATCTATGTATAGGAGGCGAGACACTCCCATTTTCATAGCCAATTTGTACAAGTGCTGTTGATTGGGAGCCTGTTTTGTCTTGGTCCGATAGACTGTTTAGTCTCATGGACGTCATTAAAGTCTTTCATTCATAAATAGAGGTTAACATCCTAGACAAGAGACAATCTGTGTTTATTATACGATAGTTTTCCTGTGCCGTGCAAAATGCAGTAGAAAATTTCAGCAGTAGTGCAACAAAATAAAATGACAAGCCCTAAATTACATATAGCAAGAATACTTGAAAGTAAAAATATTTGTGTTAAAATATACAAGATACAGGTAGACACAATATAGTTAAAAATGTGTAGTATAAACATACCTGATTGAGGCAGGTAATCCGAAGCTGTGTGGAAGAAATGTCATTAATTTGATTGCTAAGAAGATCGTCTAGCTTGTAGGAGACAGAACCCAAATGGTCTACAGTGTTTATCAGAGCCTTCACTACATAGTCTTTCAGATTTTCCACTACCCTGCCAAGAGGCAAAGACAACATATATCGACATAATGCATGCAACTACATTCAAATAGAAAACACAATACAAGACTAACGAGGAATACATTTGTTTATGGTGATTGTTGACATAGGATCGTTCACAATATTCTGCTGCAGAGTAGAGCTGCGGCCTTAAGTTCTTCAGCTCCTGCTCATACCAATGTCATATATCTGTAAACAATGCTATGTACAAACAACAAGAACCAAAACAAAACAAAACAAAAACAGAGTGAATTGAATATTCATAAATGTTCTGCTTTTGCAGTGTATCAAATTATGTGGTAATTTATTGGGATTCAGTTGTATAGTTTTAAGTCAGTCTTCGTCCACCCATATTTCATGTTCACAAGAATCCAGCTCATCTAGATGCAATAAGTATTAACTGTTAACTGAACCATTCATGATAATGAAAATGTAGATTCTTACAACTCATGAAATATAAGGTGGATGAAGATTGATTCAAACTAGACAGTTAAACCAAATAAGTCATCACATAAAAGAGAGAATTGAAAACAAAATATATTTTTAACAGTGGACCAAAGACAAAAGAAAAAGAAAAGTGAAAATAAAAACAAATAGGCACCTGCAGACTGTGAAGGAAATGGCTGCTCTGCTGCATCGACGCTTCCTCGTAAGTGAGGAAGGCCGCCTCCTCTTCCACCTCGTGGGATGGAGGAGGATGTTCTTCTGGCATTGGCAGCGACATTGGCATCGTCCCTCCTTTGGTGGGGTGTATATGAAAGGCAGAGATTGAATGCTTTCATGGGAGACGGGTTTAGCTTTCACAAGGTGCTCGCTGTTTCACTTTTGAGCAGGCGGGATTCAAGTGAATGATTTCATTGCCGAGAGTGTGATGGGAAGTGGGACCTACACTCTACACACGTCAAACGCTTGCCTCCCACTGACACAACTTTTCAGCACGGTACTTCACGTATCACCTTCTCTCTCTGCACTTTAGTAGGAACGTTGTATAGAAAATAAATGCTTTCTTTGACAATTTCCATTCCGAAAAATAATAAACATAAAGATTCTAGGTAGGGGTGGAATTGAATAATGGTAATGTAACGAAGAGTGTAATTGATGTGACAATTGATAAAATAATTTAAAATTTAATGAAGAAAAGATTGTAACAACAGCTGTTATAAATTGATGTACTATTTGTGTAGGAAATTTGGATTTGTCAAACAAAGATTTTTCCCCTTTAGGGCATGTCTTAGAGATTTAGTATTTGTATTTATGAAAATGAGTTATTTTTTAGCATAAGTGACAAGTGAATTTAATTTGTGGATATGAACCTCACTTGCAAAAATGATAAGGTAGAGTTTTATTGGGGAAAACCCTCAATTGTCGTCCACAATCCAATACTCGTTCACTCCATGCTCACCTGACCCTCCAATAATCGTTTATATTTTAGTCATTACATTATTTTATTTATGCCAATAAAAATTTACACATGACACCAATATATGTTCACACTACTAAATGTGTAGCTAACCAATAAAAAAATCTGAACATCTATTGGTACATATATGTTTTGAATACAAGACAAGTTGCAGACAATAAAGTAATTTTTGCATTTATTTAAGTACATTGATGTTTACAATTACCACTCTATGCAAGTGGCTCAAAGTTTCAACTACATTATATAAAAATATATATTTGAACAGTTAATGGTGCACAATTTCACATTATATAAACCATTATGAACAGTTAATGGTGCACATTTTGACATAATAGTAAACATTGATCAGCTTTATGAGCTATCAATTGCACATTCACCCACACTTCCTATCACATCTTCATGTATTATCTCCACCAACTTGTGGTACCTACACACACAATTAATGGTGTAAGGCTCCCTAATAAACCAAAAAATATATTATAATTCATATAAATGACTGAATTTATGCAAGCCACCTATTTTATCTATTAAACCAAATATAAAATTGATTTCCTAAAGGCCACGATAGAACTCAGGCATAAATGGCCACTGCAAAATGAAATGACAGATTGTTTCCCACAAAAAATTCAAATTTGAAACTCAACCACCACAATTCAATGCATTCGAATTTGAAATTCAACCACTATAATTCAATGCATCCAATTTACACAATCGAATGAATTTATAAGAGGGAATTTCCAGGGTCATTATCATTACAAACTATCCTTTGCTTTCACTGAATATCCTCTACAAAACTCAGAGCTTCCTAAGGCAATTTATCCTCTGCAAAATTAAGAGCTTCCTATCAGAATTTCTGCACATTCATCTTTAAAGGGAGCTTATTCAGGTCAGTACACCCAGAATAGGTAGATTCATGTTTTATATTATCAGTTTGTTGTTTTACATTTATTTTATCTGGTTTCATTGTTCAAGATACTGTTTTATATTTATGTACTCACTGTTTACATTACCAGAATAGGTAAATTCATGTTTTATATTATCAGTTTGTTGTTTTACATTTATTTTATCTTTTCTCATTATTCAAGATACTGTTTTATATTTATGTACTCATTGTTTACATTATTTTTAGGCATAATATTTTATATTTATGTTGTCTGATTCATTATTCAATATCATGTTTTATATTTACGTACTCAATCTTTGCATTTTTTTCAGGCAATATGTTTTACATTTATGTTGCCTATTTCATTATTGAATATACTCTTTTATATTTACGTACTTTATGTTTACATTCTTTTCAAGCATACAAATTAATATGTTTTTAGTCAGTTGTTCAACTTAGCATTTTCCATCATTTAATCATATCATAGTTACATTTTTTTCACCTGCATTCATCATAAATCCTCGCTAATAATAGCAGCATTACCCATTTTGGAATCATATCACAGTTATATTATGAATCCCTCTTTACTAATCATGAAGTTTAATGGGTTTATAGTTTTTTTCCCAATTTATTGAGCAATTTATGGATTACAATTTGCAGACAAATACATATATATACAGTCATGCCATGTAGGGTTTCATCATATCAGATTGTATAAATATCTGATAAGAATATAACATTCTCTGCAAATACAATGATACATTCTCATAAGAATATATCATTCTCTGTAAATAGAATGATATTTTCTTATCATAATGTATACATACATTCATATATATATATTCTTATCAGATTACATACATGTGACTGGTACAAAATTGATCCCTCATGAATTATTTTGTCAATACCATCGAGGGTTTGTCTGGGTTTGACTGTAATCGTTTCTTTTTACATGTGACTGGTACAAATTTGATCCCTTGTGAATTAATCTATCTATGCAATCGAAGGTTTGCCTACTATGATTTTATTTGACATTATTTTATGAAATAATCACATGTAATGTGATTCAAACAGAACATTGACAGAATTTTTACCAAGTATAATAATGAAATTTTATGGGTTTCCAGTTTTAACCCCAAATTATTGAGGGGTTTCAGCATACGGGTTAATGGGTTTACAGATTTTGTTGATTCTCTTTGAATCCCTGCGGGTTAAGTGGAATATAATGGCACCTGCTAGAAGACTCTCTAAAAGGGTTGTAGGAAGAGGGCCACGCGCCATTAGAGTCACTCGTGGGGTGCACTTCGTTGATGAAGAGCCTGTAGAGGAAGTGCATGCAATTCCCGCAAAAGAAGACGTTCCTGACTCTGCGGATGAAGCCACCAACACAACAGAAGCTGAACCACCTGTTGAGCCAGATGTTCAGCCAGATGCTTAGCTCAATGTATAACTGCCCTCACCTATACCCATTAGGCAATGGACATATGTTGATATGGAAGGAGCAATCAAAAGTGTCAAAGAACACAACATGTTAGTCAGGGCAGCAACAATCAAGTGGGGTATGCCACCTAGCAGTTTGAGGGTGTGGTTGTTAGGAGTTACCACCACCAAGAAGAGGGGTCCACATACCATATTATCTGATGAGGAGGAGAGTGAAATTGTCCAATGGTGCAAGGACATGGCAGATTTGGGCCACGGACTGCAGGTCAATTAGCTACAATCCACAACTGCCCAAATCACTACAACTCAGCCCAATCCATTTACAAATGGTGTCCCCGGGAGGTCATGGTGGGCAAGATTTCGAAGAAGGCACCCAGATTTGACAATCAGAACTGCTGAAAGAGTGGACAGTGACAGAGCAATTATGGTTCGTCCTTCAGTTGTGCAAGCTTTCTATGACAACCTTCAAGATATGATTAACCTTAACCACTATGGAGCAAGCCGAATTTGGAATTGCGATGAGACGAGTATTCAAGCTAGTAGGAACTGTGGAATGAGAGTTATTGCAAAATTGGGTGTAAAGAGTGTACCACATTTGGTTTCAAAGAGCAGAGCGTGGATCACAGTGCTGGCTTGTGTAAATGCAGATGGGTTAAGTATTCCTGGGGTCTACCTGTTTAAATCAAAAAGGCACATGCAGAATTATATAGTAAATTGTGAGATAGGTGCATTGATGGCAATCCAAGAACATGCTTGGATGACAAAGGAACTATTTGTCAAATGTTTAGACCATTTTGTACCTAATATCCCCAATGGAGTTTCACCAACAAATAGGGCCCTTTTGATTTTTGATGGCCATGGTAGCCATGTGGCTTTCAAAACCATTGAAGAAGCAAAAAAATTAGGAATAGACCTGTTAACACTTCCTACGCATACCAGTCACAAGTTGCGGCTATTGGATGTCAGCATTTTTGCTCCATTTAAGGCATATTTCAGAGAGGTACGAACCATCTGGAAAGCTAACAACCCATATATCAATATTGGGCGTGAAGATTTGGCAACTCTAGCAAGCCAAGCTTTTAAAAAAGCTTTGACACCATCCAACATTACTAGTGGGTTCCGTAGAACAGGTATTTGGCCACTTGATTGGTCAGCCCTTGACAAGGACATGGGGCCAAGTCAAGGCTATATTGTTGAAGACGATGTACCAAGTCCTAGAACAGAAGGTGATGCTTGCACGATGGAAGATGAAGAGGATGTTATTGAGCAGAGACATGCCTGCGTCTACTTGGTTACAACCAGGAGCAGATTGATGGTTTTGTGCAGGAATGCAATCAGGGCACTGAAACTACAACACACATTCAACCAGAAATTTAGCCAGTTGTTACAGATTTCCAAGCAGAAGTCCTACCACTTTTTCCACCCTGTAATGAAGATACAAAAACTACATCATACCACAATGAGGGCACTGAAACTGCAGCACACATTCAACCAGAAATTCAGCCAGGTAGTTGTTGCAGATTTCCAAGCAAAAGTCCAACCTCTTATTGCACCCTGCAATGAAGATACAGAGACTACATCAGCCGGTCTGAGTTTTCCAACTCAAGTCAACCAACCGGATTGGATGCATGAAGCAGCCACAAACCTTGGATGCCAATTAAATCCGATTGAGGAAGAAGTCAACCTTTTATGCCATCCCCACCACACATTGACCTGGTTGAAGTGATACATTACTTCACTACTGCAAGGAATTGGGAAGAGCATAGTGATGGTCGAAGTGAAGATGGTAATGCATATAGTGACGAAGAAGCTGAGTTTGTGCCATGCACCCCACATGATGGACAACAATCAAGCATACAAAATAGAAAATTCTTGAAACTTCCAGTGTAGAGGGTGCAAGGATCATCACGAGGAGGTCATTCTGGAGTGCTTCACCTTAGTAGGCAGTCCCAAGTACTAACATCGGATGCTTTCATCGAAATGTATACTCAACAAGAGGCAGAGAAGAAAAGGCAAGCAGAGCTGCAGCAACGTAAGAAGGACCAGATGTTGAAGAGAAAGGCAGAACGTGAAGCAGAAGCAATTGAAAAGGAAGCAATGAGGGCTGAAAAGCAAGCAAGGAAATCGATAGAAGATGAGGAGAAGATGATTAGAATGCGGGAGAAAGCAATCAAACAAGACCAGGCCAAGGCTGAACGTCTACGAAAGGCAGTTGAAAAGAAAGCACAACAAGCAGAGAGGATAAAGCATAAGTCTATAGCGGGGAATCCTATACCCTCCCAACACCCTATACTGCTCAATATGATGAACATATTGGCACCAGCCTTTACAGCTATCAACAATATGCAAGTTGGGAGTGGCTCACAACAAATGGGACTAACTGTAGATGCAAGTCAGACATTGCTTGCTCAAATAGCAACATGCCTTCAAACCTCAATTAACCAAGTGTCACCTCCTACAAGTGGAACAGACTTAGCTACTGGCGGATATCTCATGCCACTTTCTTTTCTTAGCAATATGGAAAACTAAATATGTTGGTATTGAGTTTTGTTTTTTGATCGATGTAGCGGTATATTCTGTTGATCTGCTTTGCATATCAGATCAAAATATCTGCTTCAAGTTATAACTGTGATATGATTATAAGATGTGATAATATTGTTGTTATTATGTTTGGAACCTCACATATGTTTAAGGTGAGAAGAAGTTTAATACAAGCACCCAGTAATATGTATATGTGTATATGTATATGTATGTACATGTAGATGTATATGTATATACATATATGTAATCTGACTATTGAAACACATATATCAAGTGGAAGAAAACAAACTATATCACATCATACAATGATGTGATATGATTACATAATGGATAATGCTCATTTGAACAATTGACTGAAAACTGAATAATTTGTATGCCTCAAAATACTGCAAACACTCAGTACATAAATATATAAGACTCTATTGAATAATGAAACATACAACATTAATGTAAATCCAGTCTGCTAATAAATAAAAACATGTATTTAGTTATTTTGGGTGTACCAACATGAATAAGTTGCCTTTTAAGAGGAATCTGCATAGGTAGCATTAGTAAGCTCTAAATTTTGCAGAGGATATTGAGGGAATGGCCATGGAAATTCCCTCTTATAAAAACATTGGAGTGTGCTTGATAAAATAGGTGGCTTGCATAAATTCAGTCTATTATAATAAGTTTTTAGTTTTCATTATATGTACCGAGCTGAATTTTGCAGAGGATATGCAGTGAAAGCATAGGAGAATTCGTACTGAAAATGACACTGGAAATTCCCTCTTATAAAATCATTTGAATGTGCATATTGAATGCATTGAATTGTGGTGATTGAATTTCAAATCTCAATTTTCCTACCAAATAATCGGTTTATTCATACTGCAATGGCCACTCCTGTCTAATTTCAATGGTGCGTAATTTTTTTTAAAAGCCAATTTACAATTATCAATTAACCTCTTATAAATTACGTTTGTATGTGGGCCCGGTCAAAATATCACTTGGGTTCGCTAGGAGGTGGTCACTTTAATCTCAACCTCACCACATTACATTATTAACCACATGCCCCATATGCCTTCATCAAACCACGCGTATGTCTCAACCTCACCACCTGCGCTTGTTAACCACGTGCCCCATTCGCCTTCATCAATGCACCAGAAACTTCTAACCTAACCCCCAGTTGCTAAGAGTGCAGTTCAATGTGGTTAGATTGTGATAATCGATGGTATAAGCTATAGTGCTAGTAGAACATTAATCATCAAGAAATAACTAGTGATCGACAATTATATACAAACTAATAAGAATATATCATTGTCTACAAATAGAATGATTTCAATTTGCAGACAATGATATATTATTGTCGGATTGTATATATATACATACAAGCTGATAAGAATATATCATTGTCTACAAATATATACATACAATCTGATATGAACATATCACTATCTACAAATACAGTGTATATAAACATCCACAATGTTCTGATCCAATGTATGAAGCTGAAAATATATACATACAATCTGATGTTTTTATTCACAAACACTAAAACATAGTGTACTTGGTGATACCACACAATGTGGTTAGATTGTGATAATCGATTGTATAAGCTATAGTGCTAGTAGAACATTAATCATTAAGAAAGAACTAGTGATCGACATTTATATACAAACTGATAAGAATATATCATTGTCTGCAAATAGAATGATTTCAATTTGCAGACAATGATATATTATTGTCGGATTGTATATATATACATACAATCTGATAAGAATATATCATTGTCTACAAATATATACATACAATCTGATATGAACATATCACTGTTTGCAAATACAGTGTCTATAAAAATCCACAATGTTCTGATCCAATGTATGAAGCTAAAAATATATACATACAATCTGATGTTTTTATTCACAAACACTGAAACATAGTGTACTTGGTGATACCACACAATGTGGTTAGATTGTGATAATCGATGGTATAAGCTATAGTGCTAGTAGAACATTAATCATTAAGAAAGAACTAGTGATCGACATTTATATACAAACTGATAAGAATATATCATTGTCTGCAAATAGAATGATTTCAATTTGCAGACAATGATATATTATTGTCGGATTGTATATATATACATACAATCTGATAAGAATATATCATTGTCTACAAATATATACATACAATCTGATATGAACATATCACTGTTTGCAAATACAGTGTATATAAAAATCCACAATGTTCTGATCCAATGTATGAAGCTAAAAATATATACATACAATCTGATGTTTTTATTCACAAACACTGAAACATAGTGTACTTGGTGATACCACACAATGTGGTTAGATTGTGATAATCGATGGTATAAGCTATAGTGCTAGTAGAACATTAATCATTAAGAAAGAACTAGTGATCGACATTTATATACAAACTGATAAGAATATATCATTGTCTGCAAATAGAATGATTTCAATTTGCAGACAATGATATATTATTATCAGATTGTATATATATACATACAATCTAATATGAATATATCATTGTCTACAAATATATACATACAATCTAATAAGAACATATCACTGTATGCAAATACAATGATCACTATTTGTAGACAATGATATATTCTTATCAGATAGTATGTATATATATACATGCATACAATCTAATAAGAATATATCATTGTCTACAAATACATATATACAATTTGATAAGAACATTTCATTGTCTGTAAAGAACATATCATTGTCTACTAGGAGGTGGTCACTTTAATCTCAACCTCACCACATTACATTGTTAACCACATGCCCCATATGCCTTCATCAAACCATGTGTATAAGTTTACTTAACCGCGGCTTGTTGGGCATCTTTAAGCCCTAAACTCATCATCTCCTGCGGATTTCTTGTCAGATTACAATTTACAAACACTCATCCCAAAAACCTTGCGAACCTCAAAGTAGGACTGGATTCACATGTGTGAAATCTAAGGACAGATTTAGTTCGGATTTGGTATGGCATGAATTGACGGGCCCGGTTCTCAAGCAATCCTTATCGTTACAGGATTAAGACTATTAATAGCTGGACAGTATGATCTCCACCTCCATCTCTTCACAGAAGCCCCAAGTTTTCCAGAAAAGCAAGATGGTATTCATGTTTGGAGTCAACTGCCATTGCACTAAGGAGTCAGGAATGGCCCAATGCAGAAGGCTTTTTAACATTCCAGACCCAACAATAAGGAATGAAGTTGTCGACCTAGTCTCTAAGGTTTTGTCTCTTGATCAACACTGGTGCGACGACAAAATCTATGAGCTCATACCATGCACATTAGTGGACATAACCGAGGGCAAGGAAGTCATGGTTGAGTGGCTCGACAGATTCATAGAAATCGGTAACGCTGAGGCCATAGCCAATGCCATTCTGAACCTAAGTGATGAGTGTTGGGTCAGCTTCCTAAAGTATTATTTCAACCCAACAGTACTAAACGTGGTAGAAGATGAGGAGGAAAATGATGAGGAAGAGGCAGAATCAGAAGAGGATGATGTGGACGAAGATGCAGCGAGTGCCCGCTGGGTTGTAGCAGATAAATTTCGTATTGACGCATGGGAAGTATTTAGAGCAGGAGTAAAAAATGCCAACATGGATGCCTTCTCCAACTTCATGCGATCTGAATTGGCTTGGCTCAACGAGGTCCGCTTGCAACGGTTGATCAGGATGGGAGACATCCTTGCAGCAATTTTCTTGCTCATAAAATGAGCAGGGTTTGTAAATTCGTTCTAGACCTGTAAAAGCCAAATCTGAATGTACATGGGAGTTACCCCCTTTGATAACACTTATCTATAAAATAAAATGTCATCATGATAATGCAGGGATTCAAAGAGAATCGACAAAATCTGTAAACCCATTAACCCGTACACTGAAACCCCTCAATAATTTGGGGTTAAAATTGGAAACCCATAAAATTTGGTTATTATACTTGGTAAATTTTTTGTCAATGTTCTATTTGAATCACATTACATGTGATTATTTCATAAAATAATGTCAAATAAAATCATAGCAAGCAAACCCTCGATTGCATAGACAGATTAATTCACAAGGGATCACATTTAAACCAGTCACATGTAAAAAGAAATGATTACAGTCAAACCCAGGCAAACCCTCGATGGCATTGACAAAATAATACACAAGGGATCAATTTTGTACCAGTCACATGTAAAACAAAATGATTACAGTCAAACTCAGGCAAACCCTCGATGACATTGACAGAATAATTCATGAGGGTTCAATTTTGTAACAGTCACATGTAAAACGAAATGATTACAGTCAGTTATCACAACACCATACAGAGAAATTCACTCAAACACCATCGATGCCAATGGAAACCCATTGTTCTACAAACAAACATGCAGGTGAAGAGAGGTGGAGACGTTACCTATAGCGTTTGGGTGTCAGATGAAGTCGCCATGGCCGCACGAGCTTGCGTCGACGACGGGAGAGAGGAGACGACAATGAAAAAATCGTGGGAGATGATGAGTTTAGGGCTTAAAGCTACCTAGAAACTAGGGGGCTAGGTTATAATTTTTTGGTGGGTTGATGAAGGGATTCGAAGAGAATCAACAAAATCTGTAAACCCATTAACCCGTATGCTGAAACCCCTCAATAATTTGGGGTTAAAACTGGAAACCCATAAAATTTCATTATTATACTTGGTAAAAATTCTGTCAATTTTCTGTTTGAATCACATTAAATGTGATTATTTCATAAAATAATGTCAAATAAAATCATAGCAGGCAAACCCTCGATTGCATAAATAGATTAATTCATGAGGGATCAACTTTGTACCAGTCACATGTAAAAATAAATGATTACAATCAAACCTAGGCAAACCCTCGATGGCATTGACATAATAGTTCACGAGGGATCAATTTTGTACCAGTCACATGTAAAACAAAATTATTACAGTCAAACCCAGGCAAACCCTCGATGGTAGTGATAGATAAATTCATGAGGGATCAATTTTGTACCAGTCACATGTAAAACAAAATGATTACAGTCAAACCCAAGCAAACCCTCGATGGCATTGACAGAATAATTCACGAGGGATCAATTTTGTAATAGTCACATGTAAAACGAAATGATTACAGTCAATTATCACAACACCATACAAAGAAGCTCAAACACCGTCGACGCCAACGAAAATCCAGTGTTCTACAAACAAAGTTGCAGGTGAAGAGAGGTGGAGACGTTACCTACAGTGTTTGGGTGGAAGACGAAGTCGCCATGGCCGCACGAGCTCGCGTCGACGGCAGGAGAGAGGAGACGACGATGAAAAAACCGCGGGAGACGATGAGTTTAGGGCTTAAAGCTGCCCAATAGCTAGGGGTTAGGTTAGAAGTTTTTGGTGCGGTGATGAAGGCGAATAGGGCACGTGGTTAACAAGCGCAGGTGGTGAGGTTGAGACATACGCGTGGGTTGATGAAGCATATGGGGCACGTGGTTAACAATGTAATGTGGTGAGGTTGAGATTAAAGTGACCACCTCCTAGCGGATCCACGTGATATTTTGACCGGGCCCACATACAAACGTAATTTATAATAGGTTAATTGATAATTGTAAATTGGATTTTTTATAAAATATTATTGGATTTAGAATGAACGGGTATGGGCGAAGTCATGAAAATGTAGTAGGCAGAGGTTTAAAAACACCTTTTTTTAGCACTTCTCTTTTGACAGGTTTTACAAAAGGTATTTTAAATACCCACAAGCCAAAATTTTCTTTCTAAGGTCCTAACTCACTTACGAAGAAGACTGATTTTTTTAAAAAAAAATTGGACCTATTTTGCACTCTGCACGAATGCGTGAAGTTAGCCTTGGCGGCACTGGTATGTTTCCCCTAATTGAGAAAGGTTTGCTTCAATATGATATATTTATGTTTGAGAAAATGTTCAAAAGATCAATTGGGAACTTTCTAGACTAGATAAGGATTTTTTTTCCTTTGGTCAAGTCTTTAAGTAAGTCAATTTAATCCAGTAATAAAAAAAGATTGAAAATAAGCAATCATGCAATATATCACTATGATGTTGGTGTCACAAGATTATATTTTTGATGCATGTAGATATATGCATGTGCTAGACTTTCTCCATTCCTAGATAAAAAATAGATTATTCAAATGAATTGAAGTTTGTCCTTAATACACCACCTTAAAATGGATTTTGAAATAATTTGCACTTTAGTTGATTCATAATGACTAGTAAGAGATTGTTGAATAATAGAGGTGGTTGGGAGTTATAGTTCTGGCAATCGGGTGGGTGGGAGAATAGTCATTGTGTGGGTGGGAAGAAGAAGTAGTTAGACCTAGAATTCCTGCCCACCCAACAATATAAAACCCCACTCGAGGTGGGTGAGAATAAGACATAGAAAGTGGGTGGGAGGATATAGGTTAGGCCCTTGCCTTAGAATTCAAATTCAAAAGTTTGAGGTTCAAATCCACATGTGCAAAAGTGGCTTAAGCCAAATTTGTACTTGTGAATTTGAAACAAGGTAGCAAATGGTAGATTTAGCATGTGAGGAGTTGTGTGGAGGTGGAATAAGGCTAAGATTATTTTTTAGCTTCCATGCAAAAATATGTCAATTTACATATTAATCGATGTATGCAAGATAAACTAGTTATCATAGGTGTTGAAAATATGAGGGAAAATTGTATGGGTGTGTGATTTTCACTAATATATTTTTCCCTCACTCTAACTTGCATGTGAATTGCTATGAGGATGCATGTCAAAATAAATTAAGTAGTTAGCATGAAAAATAAATATTGCAGGCACTCATAAAGGATATGGATATGGATGCCAACCATATGTACTCTCCTCACTATGAGTGCTCCATATTAGTAATCTTGTAGGAAAACAATAAGGACTTTTAACTATGTAGAAAAAATGATGACTCTTTGTTTGGTACCATAAAATGATCATAAATGTAATAAGCAATACTACAATAATAATAATGAAGAAATAAAAATGATAATATACATCACCCTCCAATCAATTGCATGTAAAGGATACAAGGAACTGGAAGTAAGAAGAAAAGATGGCATCTTGTAAAGCACAAGCATGTAATGAAGGTCAGTAGGAACATTGTGTGAAAAATAAATAAGATATGTCAAGTGGTAAGCAAGAGATAACCATATAAGCATGATATTAAGGTGCCCTTGGTGTGACCTTAAAAAACTTGTGTACAATATTCAATAGTCTCATCTATGCACTTAGCTTCACTCAAAATCTATAACATAATTCTTGTAAGTACATGCACAACATTTTTTCCATGTATTCATGTACAATTCTCACACACTACTATGCAACACTACTAACACATATCTTGTCATCCTACACATGCCAATGTCTAGACAAATTATATATGTGACACATGGAGCATCCATATTCATGTGTTGTGGTTATGTATGCATGTGCCACCTAACGACCTTTATGCAACAAAACGTGATCATCCAACTAGCATTATATACATCTAACACATGAAAACACCTACACCACGTGTTATTAGAATATAACTAGCACCATATGCTCCAAGTTTAATGTCTATCATCACCTCATCCCCATAGCTAATGCACCATACATAGCTAACAATTGGCAGCATATGTGTGGACCATAGTTGATGGCCTACTTGTATGAATATCTACTTTGTGTATTTAATAAATTTGAAGTGGCATACCAAGTTATCATCTTACCTCTTTTTATATTTATCATGTTCAATCTAAATAAGAGTGGCATATTTTCCATAAGCCTTCTACATTCGAGTGTGTTTTAGTTTATATATATGGTTTCTTAACACATTTTATTATCTTGTTGTATTACTAGCTAATATATGGGATTTCCCCTTAGTTCATCCTAGGAATCGAAATAGTTACCCCCAATGGTGATGCAACATAGGTAATAACATGTAATGATAAGTCCTATAAGCATAAAAAAATGTGTCACATGAGATATGAATTTGTCAATACCAACATATGAAGTAGTAATAAATAAACATATTCACTAAGATGTAAGCGTGAAGGCATGTGAGATATGTGAAAGATAAGTTGAACTAGGGAAAAAGTTATGATAATAAATTATGCATATAGGTGTCACAACCTACTTTCATGGGTCATGGATAATAACAAACTTTACAACGATCTACATCTTTATTTATTTTTAGTCTAAAACTAATCTTGATTACGTTTAAGTTTTGTTATAAAGGATTATTATATTTATCTTAGTTTTTATAATCATTATTATACATGCATATGATTAAGAGAATTCAAGCAACAACACCTCACAACTCAATATGGACAACAAATAGAATAAATATTATCTCATCAATTCTACTTTTCAACATAAAATAATAACTAATATATGCATGCCCTTTTACAACTAAATATCATTCACTTTTAGCACACTCAATAGATCATGTTGTCATTTATGTAAGTGTGAATAAATACATATAACAATATCAGTTTATCAGATTTAATATATATTATAGAAAAGGATCAACATCAAGGATCATATTAGATTATTGACTTTGCAAGGAATTACAAAGAAGCTAATGGCAATACATGTATATGTTAAAAATACTAGCAAGAGTGTTTATATATTGTGTTTATTTTTCCATTTTAAGGGGGTGATCCTCACAATAGAGCATATACTCCACTTACAATATTCAAGATATTTTACTCTTGATCAATTATTGTAATCTAAAAATTATAGCTAAAGACAATTACTACTATATCATGCATGGGATAATTACTTTTACTCGAATTTAATGTATGGGGTGACTTACAAAGAATATGTACCCAACCTAATACTAAATATAATATATATATATATATATATATATATATATATATAGGAGTTCTTAACATTTTTATCATGGCTTTAAATCTTATACACAAGAATTAGCACCATATCTTATTTGTACAACCTATAAATATATTTTACCAATCAAATTCATAACATAAATGTAAAATATACATGTGCATCAAAGCTTTAAATCATAAAATCATTTTCTTAAAAATACATATTACCTTTTTACAACTTTACTATGAGTGTTTTATTAGTTGATAGAAGAGAGAGAATATCATGAGTGCAATTTGTCACCAACCATAAATCCAACATGATTATTTGTGCATACCAGAACTAGGTGGGACCCTAGTCTTCATGGATGGATTCATGAGTAAAACTTGCATAGGTAGAAAACATAGTTAACTAATGCAAGTGACTTCGCAAGCAACTAAATTTCATCAATACATAATAACTTAGTCAAATATTTTATTAAAGTTATATATATCACTCATTTCCTATAGTCATAGAGATACCCCTAAATAGAGGCACTTCCTAGGGTGTAGGACCTCTGTGTTTACGTATGATGCTCAAAGAGTGTATCTATACAAGATAGTGGCATGTGCTCACCCTACTATCTAGAGATGGCTTATTAGTTCCCAAAGAAAAACTAGATTTAAAACCTTGCCTATAGGATAAGTATAAAGTAACAAACTAAGCATGAATGAGTTGGTGACTTGCAAGAAAGTGCCAATCTTATAGAGTCTCTTCTTACTCCCTATTGACATCTCAGTCTTAAATACTCTAAGTACATAGATAGAAATTTATAATTTCTCCTAATCTAATATTTCAAGAAAATAGAGGACGTGTGTTCATAGATTCATTTTAAATAAATCTTCTTGATTTATATCATTCTCTAAAGGTGGGTAGGCAACCCATTCCAAGGTTGTATACATGGATAGTCCAAAATGTACTAAAATGTACATTGCAATATATTTGCATCCTTATATACTTGCAAAACTCATTAAGAGTTAGTAGAATATCAATCACTTGCACGATGCAATAATACTATATAAAAGTTCAATATTTCTTTAACCAAGTCAATATTTATTCTCATTCTTCACCATTCAAATAGGAGCATTCATTCTATATAAAAACAGAGATCCATCACATTGAAAATTTAGTCTATATCATAGTGGGCTATCATCACACACGTATTCAATCTTTCTATTATTAAAGAATTTCAACAAGTATTACATCTCTAACTTTCACTATACACCACTCCAAACCATTGATGACCAATTACAAACATTGTAGAGCATGATCCAAATGTATACAAGTTAAAATATTGAGGTGTGGTACAAACTAGTTACTACTATTACATTTTAAATAGGTCAAACATAATTAAGCTTTTGTACTTCCAATATAATCACAAAATCTTGTCCTATTAATTCAAAAGATAGAATGATATCATGATATTCATATATAATATAGTTAGATACAGTTAAATATAATGAGAGTTGACTATTGTAATGGCACTCTAGCTAATTATGACTATTTAGGTTTGGTTTTAATGTACAATACTATCCAAGTTTCATATATATTAGATTAAAATAGTGTTGTGATATAGAAATGCTAAAATAAGCTTAGTATATACAAGGAGTTCTATGGGCCTCATACTTTGAGATAAACTCTCTATAGAATATGCCTCATGTGATTAATGGGTATCTATGCAAATTAGGGGCATAGTTTATTAGGACAATGGTTCCAATATTGTATAAATGCTTTCACATGGTCTGGTCTTATTATAGAATGTAGTACAATTAAATCATAGATTTTTAAAAGAATTAAGAAATAGTCCCCCTATGGGATGGATAATCTAATAGACTCGTGACACGAAGGCAAAGTTATCACTCATTTTAGATAAGATAACTTTGCATTCTAAAAGTGAAGACTCATTATATCATGTCTTTATGCTTAGACTTTGTAGCATCATAAATTGTCACCCTTGACATTTTCACTATATATTTTGCCATCCTTAATTTATTGGCCTAATTAAGCTCCTAATTTCCTAAATTATGCATTTTGTAGCCCAATTTAAAATAGTTTTTGACAATTTGCAAGCATAAAACAAATGCTTTCATTTACTACTTTGTCCTTAACACTTAAAACTTTACAAAATAGGGTTGGGACACTGGCACCTAGGGTGCCTATGTCCCCCTATTTTGGATCCAAATTCAAACATGTCGATTGTGACACCTTATTATTTTAAATCTGAATATCTAAAGTCATCCATCATGATCTAATCTTTGATAAATTAGAATAATAGCGTATAAATATCTAGTTATTGCATCATTTCAAGTCATCTAGAGAATAACGAGGAGAACTTATGATCAAGCAATTATCAAGAGCAACCATTAAAGGATTTATTGCAGCAATTCAAGATCCAACATCATGTCAAAGTGTATGTGAGTTAATGTTATCATTGCTTTGTGAAGGTTAACATTGTTGTAGGTCTCCAAGTGTCCAAGTATTCAATCATTCAAGAAAATCAAGAAAGCAAGATCTGAGATCCTTGAGGTGATGTGTATGTCTTTAGTCCTTAAAGGAAGCCATTGAAGGGTGGTGAGTTTTAATTGTTCATTCATAATTTTCTTCCTTTCCATTATCGGTTTATCATTGACATTTCCATTGTGGAAGTGGAAACACTTACACAGGGTTTGACTGAGGAAAGCCCCTAAAATGGAACAATATTTTCCCTCTTTGTGAATGTGCAAGTTGCAGGTTGAAGAGGATCAAAGGAAAATTGAAGACACTTTTCTCATTTTTGCATTTGAAACCCTAGTCCTTGACAACCCACAAAAATTCAATTACAAAAATATCTGGAAGCGATTTGGACAGTTTGCAAGTGGGAAATAGAAGTACAAATCTGGCATTAGAGGACTACGAAAAATAGATCCAAAAAATCCCTCATAGGACAGTGGCGCCCTTAGCACCAACATCCTGACATTTTTTGTTGATTTATACCACAGTTGCACAATGTCCTCCCCTTTCTATTTTTGGTGTTTAATTTCCTCTGTGATATTCCAAATCTGTTGTTTCTACATAAAAGAGATAATTTGCATCATTAGGACAATTAGATCATTGCATTTCATAATTAGACCATTTTCAGATTTGGTTAAGGGCATACTAACTCACCTTTTAGGCTGCAAGTCAACCTAATACCTTTTCCAAATCCATAAAACTATTCAAACCATATCAAACCCCCATTACCATTTTGATCTTTAATGAACCATTTGGAAAAGGTGCATAAACCCTAGGGTCATATCCTAGAGATTTTCCCTTTTTCTAGTTTCATTTTAGTGAATCCGACATGTTAACACTATAGATCTTCTCAAATTGGAAGCATTGCACCCTAGATCTAGGTTTTGACTTGCATTTTTTTGCAATTTAGACATCCATTTTACATCATAAAAAACATAAAAATTCAAAAAATTGCATCATAGGTTGTAATAGGGTTTGTTTCAATCATTTTAGCTCAGATGTACATTCAAATATGCATTAGGTCATTTAAAATTTGAAAACAAAATAAAAAGTGTCATTTGCAAGCTTTTAGGTGTCTTGGATATAGTTAAAAAGTGAAAAATTGCATTATTTACTTTCAAAAAGCATATTCACGTCATCATTTTCAGATTTAGCATAGTAGATAGTCAATTTTTGCATCTTAGATTTGGTAATTTCATTTATGATTGTCATATATTGTTCAAGCATTTTCAACATTCTTGCACACTTGCATTTTGAGTTACATAATCATAAATTGGTGAAATTATGAAAAATATTCATTGTCCGACTAGTTTACACACAAAATGGAGATACTTAAATGATATAGTACACGGTGAAAATTTGAATTCTTGAATAGCCTATGCAAGCATAGGCGCCCTTGTCCAACTAAATTGAGCCAAAATTTACTAAGCTAAACCTTGTCTCTAGTCTCTACCCAAATCCGGTATCAGTTTTCTTGTATTAGTTCTATAACTGTCTATTTTGCTAAAAAAAATTCTAGCTTGATCCATAGGACATAACGTCATGTTCTCATTGAAAAATATTTTGTTATCATAATTCATGTTCTATTGTCAAATCTTATTACTACATTTCAAGGAATTTTGGTTACAAGAATGTGAAAATGAGTTAATTTCTCATTTTTTGTTACTTTTCATTGATCCCTCTCCCACCATATCTCCTATGTGTGAGGTTAGTTTGGTGCAAGAGAATATAATCATTGAAAACCATGATAATCATGTTTTTTTCTTCTCCTAATATCTCTTCTATTTGTGAAGAAGGTATCTTGGTGTTACAAGATCCAATCATTGAATGTCATGAGAATATTTTTTGTTTCTCTTCACCCAACTCTCCTATTTGAAAAGATATTGTTGGACAAGAGGATGACATCATTGATACATGTATTTCAAAAGATAGTAAGAGGGTTTTCTTAGATGAAGATTCTAAGGTGACATTAGATTCCCTCTAGATAGAATATCATCAACAAGAAGTCAAATCCATTGAAGTGATGAATGCACAAGTGGTCATTAGATATCCCTTGATTATTGGACCTCCTAAAACTCATTTTGGATCTCCTAAGAGTCCTCTAATTATTGGACCTCCTAAAAATCTAGATGTTATCTCAAAATTTGCAAAACAACTTAGTAGTAACCATGTGTCACAACAACCAAGTTATCATTCCACAGCTCACACACATAACACTAAAAACAATAAAAAACCAAAATAAACTCCAACATCCATTCTATTGCCTCAACCATACCTCCCACCCACACCTAATATCCAACATCATAGTGGTAAAGAATTTGATCTTGTTGAGCAACTTCATAACACTCCTGCATAGATCTCCTTGTGGGATTTAACTCAAACATCACCTGCTTATCATGGCATAATATTTGATGGAAAGCATAATATAGATTATGTTATTTATGTCAAGGGTCTTCGGTATAATCTTTTAAGTGTAGGAAAAATGTGTAGAAAAGGATATAATATTGTATTTCAGAATGGCAATTGTGAAATTAGAAAAGGAAGCTCTGGAACTCCGATTGTTGCAGGAACAAGGACAAATGGGAGTGTTTATCAGCTTGGTGCTAATGGTAAGTGTTTTATGACTCAAATCAATGAAAGTTGGCTATGACATAGAAGAATGAATCACGTCAATTTTGATAGCCTAGTGAGGATCAACTCTACTCAAACTATGAGAGATTTTCCAATAATTATAAAGCCTATCAATGTAGTTTGCAAGGAATGTCAAGTTGGGAACAAACAAGAAAGAGGTTCAATATCAAATAATATTCTATCACAAGACCTTTGGAGTTAGTGCATGCGGACCTATGTGGACCTACAAGAACAAGAAGCTTTCAAGGTGATAGGTATTTCATGTTGTTGATTGATGATTACTCTAGAATGACTTAGGTAACTTTTCTTAAAGAAAAATTAGAATCTCTAGACAAGTTTAAAGCATTTAAGGCTATAGTTGAGAATGAAATGGATATGAAAATCAAGTGCTTAAGGTCTGACAGAGGTGGAGAGTTCAACTTCAATGAATTTAACAATTTATGTGAAGATCATGGAATAAAGATGCATTTGTCAGCTCCTAAGACTCCTCAACAAAATGGAGTTGTGGAAAGAAATAATAGGATAGTTCAAGAAGCAACAAGGACAATGATGAAAGAATCAAATCCATCAGATGTCTATTGGAGAGAAGCTATTCAAACTGAAGTATACATATTGAACACAGTACAAGAAAGAGTAAACAATTCAAAGACTCCCTATGAACTATGTATGGAAGAACTCCCATTGTCAAATATTTCAAAGTGTTTGGAAGAAAATGTTGTATGTGGAGAGATGAAGAAAACTTGGGAAATTTTGATGCAAGGTTAGATGAAGGAATCTTCCTTGGATATTTTATAAGAAGTAATTCTTATTGATGCTACAACAAGAAGCTGAAAAAGATAGTTAAGTGCAAGTGTCAAAGTAGATGAAGAACCACATAAAAGCTTAGTATTGATAAAAGGATATGAATCTAATGAGTCTTCTTGTAGAGAAGAAGGAAAAGAAGAGAAAAAACAAAATGAGATGCAGGTTGAAGAGGAAGAAGCTCCAGAAAGGATTCCTAAGACTTCTAAGTATGTGCAAGAGAATCATTCTGAAGATCAATCATTGGTGATAAGAGCAGAGGTGTGTTGACAAGAAGGAAAGCTACTATGACAGAAGAGCAGGTAAATTTGTGTTTAATTTCCAAAGTAGAACTGAAGACAATGATTGAAGCATGTCGTGATGAGAATTGGACCAAAAATATGGAAGAAGAATTGATGCAGAAACTTGGGAATTAGTCCCAACATCACCAAACAAGAATGTAATAGGAACTAAATGGGTATTCTAGAACAAGCTGAATGAGAATGGAGAAATAAAAAATAAGGCTAGACTTGTGTGTAAGGGATACTCACAAGTGGAAGGAATAGATTTTGAGGAGATATTTTCTCTAGTGGAAAGAATGGAGGCCATTAGGATGTTTTTGGCCTTTACAACACATAAGGATTTCAAGGTTTATTAGATGGATGCAAAGACTGCATTCTTGAATGGTGAAATTGAAGAAGAGGTATACATTGAACATCCAAAAGGATTTTAGTTATCAGATAATCATAATATGGTTTGCATATTGAAGAAAACATTGTATGGTCTCAAGCAAGCTCCCAAAGCTTCGTATGCAAGATTGGATAGGTACTTGTTACAATAGGGATTCAATAAAGGTAATGCAGATAGCAATATGTATTTCAAAGTTGAAGGAGAACAAATTTTAATTGTGGTACTGTATGTTGATGATATAATCTTTGAAGGAAATAAAGGTATGTGTAAGAAATTTGCAAAAGAGATGCAAAAAGAGTTTGAGATGTCTATATTTGAGGAGATGAATTTCTTACTTGGGCTAGAAATCAATCAGACAAAAAAAGGAATATTCATTTCACAGTCAAAGTATGTCAAGGAAATGTTGAAGAAATTTGGAATGGAAGGCTCTAGATTAGTATGTACTCCTATTGTTACTGGTTGAAAGTTGAGAAAAAATGATGAATCTCCTAAGTTGATCAAAGCAAGTACAAATCAATGATTGTTGGACTATATATCTAACTGCTACTTGACTGAATATCATGCATGAAGTTTGTCTTATGACCAGATTTCAAGAAGATCCTAGACAAATCACATGTGGCAGTAGTAAAGAGGATATTCAAATATTTGTAGGGCACTTCAGACTATGGTTTATGGTATCCAAAGAATATTGATTTCTCTTTAAGTGTCTATAATGATGCATATTGGATAGCTTGTGTGGATGAAAAAATAAGTACAAGTGGAGGTGCTTTCTTTCTTGGAAGAAGATTGGTTTCATGGTTGAATAAGAAGCAAGACACAATACCATTATCTACTACAAAGGCATAGTACATTGCAATAGCATCTTGCTGCACACAAGTGTTGTGGATGAAGCAAACATTGAAGGATATCAAAATATCATATGATGAACCTATTTCTATTCTATGTGACAATACAAGTGCAATCAATATACAAAAAATCCGGTGATGCATTCAAGAACAAAACATATCTCAATCTAGTATCACTTTCTAAGAGAGAAGGTTGCAGAAAATAAGGTGAAGTTGGAGTATGTGCTTACAAAGAATCAAGTTGCAGACATTTTCATGAAGGATCTTCCTAAAGATACATTTGAGTATCTTTGGCAGAAGTTAGGGGTTATTGCCCCTCCTTTCAACTAGATGCATAAGAGTGTACATCAGTCTGGTGGAGAAATTCAAAATTTATTCTTTTGTCTCAAACTGATGAAGACTACCTCTCAAGGAGAGTAGGTAGTCGTGGTTACTAGTTGGTGAAGTTAGATGGAGCATATTTTGTGCCCCTAAGGGGGAGAGTGTAGAAAATTGAGTACAAAAAGAGAGTGTGCAAGTGTTTCCCTTTGAATGTTGTTAAAGGGGAGAGCAAAACAATTCAATACAAGAAAGAGAATCAAGGATGAGTCTATGACCCTTTGCCATTGATGTCAAAGAGGGAGAAAGTTAGAGTGGTTGGAAAACCATAGTTCAAAAAAGTGTTGAGGGAAAGAGTGTTCAAGAGCAAGAGAATGTGAATATGAAGAGTAAAGAGTTGCCCCAGTCAGGGGGAGTATTGTTTTTGCAGAGTTGTTGGTATGTTTTTGTTATTGATGGTTTTTCAGAACTGATGTTGCCACCAATGAAAAAGGGGTAGATTGTTGGAATATTGAGTTTTTTGGGTGTTGTCATTAATGTCAACCCCTTATATGAAAGAGAAAAATATTTCAATACAGGAAAGAGAATTGGATGAGTCTATGACCCTTTTCTATTGATGTCAAAGGGGGAGAAAGTTAGAGTGGTTGAAAAACCATAGTTCAGAAAACTATTGAAGGAAAGAGTGTTCAAGAGCAAGAGAATGTGAATATGAAGAGCAAAGAGTTGCCCCAGTTAGGGGGATCACTTCTTGTTGCAAAGTTGTTGGTATGCTTTTGTTATTGATGGTTTTTTAGAACTGATGTTTTCCATCAATAACAAAGGGGTAGATTGTTGGAAGATTGAATTGTTTGTGGGTTTTTGGGGTGTTGTCACTAATGTCAACCCCTTGTATGAAGAGAATTTTGGAATTTTGTTGGTGTTGATGATGTCAACCCTAGCATTGGAGTTTTTGGAATCCTGGAGTTGTTGGTATTGATGTCAACACAATGTTGTTGGTGTTGTCATTGATGTCTTACTTCAGTATAGTTGCAAATAGTCGTGTTTGGAGAGATAGTTGGATGTGCTATAGCTGATGAGAGGTGTTGGAGTTACTGGAAATGTGTTGTAGAGATGTTAGTAGTGTTACGGTTGCAGTTGGTTCACTTGGTTTCCAAGTGATTTTGAAAAAAAATGAATAAAAGAGAGTTCAGTGTGATAGAGTGGTGTTTAGTGTTTTGCTCCACATTTCTTCTTGGTCGAAGATATGCCCATGTGGTTTGGATATGATGATCAGAGGTGTTCAGAGGTTCTATATCCATAGTTTCAGGTTTTGAATCATTCTATAGTGGAAGATTTGTGTTTAATAGTATGTTTGACTGGTGAAACAAGGTGTCTAGTAGAGATGAGATTGCTTTGCATTTCTTTGTATTGAAGGTTCTTGTCTTGTGGATTTGAGAACATGCTTATATTGAATTTATCTACCTTCCCTTGAAGTTTCAGGTGTTGTGGTGCTCCACTAGGTTGTTTGGTGTGTTGGATGTTTTTGCTAGTGTGTCTAGTTGCATAGAATGGTGTTCTTAAGTTTTAGGTGGTTGCAATAGTAGTGGTGAATATTTTGATGATGTGGAATATTTTGAGATGTTTTGGAATGTTGTTGTGTGGTCCACGAGATGTTTCCAGACTTGGAGAGGTGTGTTTGGAGTCATTGTTAGTATTCTAGTACAGGTTTGGTTGACCTAGCATGCTAATGCTAATTGTGGAAGATGATTGTTATTTGTAAAAGTGTTAAGAAGTGTGCCAATGTATATTTGAGTCCCAATTAAGTTGTGGCATGGTCTGCCTTCACTTATTTATACTCTGGAAGTCTTTGGTGCCGACCTATTTGATGTTACACAATTGAGGTGCATATGTTTCCTTAAGGTCAACCTAATTGAGATTGTTTCAGGTCAAGACCAGTATAAATACAAGGAAATTTGTTATGTGAATTAAGAAGAGAGTGTGTGAGATGCGAAAGATGTGAAAGTGATCAAGTGTGGCGATTTGAGTGCGAGCTTTAATGCCTATAACTCCCAGATGCATTGAGTAGAAGGTGTCTAGATATTTTAGTTTGTCGAATGAGTTGTTTGTGCTTTAATGGATATGTACCTTGAACGAAATAAGAGAGATACATTGTTAGCAGTTCAAATTGGCAGTGAGCCACCCCTTCTTTTTCTTCTTTCTTTTGGATAGTGAGTCCTTTGGCAGTATGCCCTTCTTTTTTCTGCGCAGTGAGCCCTCCAACATCAAGCCTATTGTATTCGATGTTGCTATTACTTTATATGGTGAGCTAATCCTCACCATGGGTTTTCCACATAAATCTAGTGTTCTTATGTGTTTGGATTCATTTTCATTACTGTTTCATATGTTTCCACTCTCCTAATGCATGATAATCCAGTTTAATGGTTGTTAAGGGTTTAAGGGCTAATACAGATCTGAATGTTAACGATGATTTTAATGTTTTGATGTACAACTGATTCACCCCCCTCTCTATTGTCCTATGCATCTAATACACCACCTCCCTGAACATTTTGTTGAGAATTGGTAACTAAAATAGAAATTTGTGAGATGGTAGACAAAGAAGAACCTTCTTGATTATCACTCCTTTTCCTTGAAGAATTATCTTTATCCTTTTGCTTTGTAGTTGTATCTTCAAATACCTTCTTCCTTAACCATTCTTCCAACTTCCTGATAATATGAGCTATCCTCTAACCTAATTATTTTAACTCCTAACTTTCCCAATTAATAAGTGGTAAGGGTAGCACTTGAATCTTTTCAAAATAAAGGGGATCGCCTAAATTTGATTCATCATCCTCAATGCCAGTTACATCCCAACCTAGCCTGAATTCTGTTGTCTACTCAATAGTAAGCCTCATCCAATCTCTCCTTCGAACCTCAAAAGCATCCTCACAATCTTCCTAGAAGTCCTCAATCTCTAGAAAATGACAATAGTATACGCTGAGGTTTAGATCAAGTCTCTAACATACCATTTTCCATCAAAGGGAAACCTCATCTTATAACAACACAAAGTTAGTTTAACAATTGTTTTTTCAATGTTTTGAGCATGCCAAGAAGATTTGTAGTTGTAGTAACCAAGGTTGCTAGGAAAAGGAATACCATTTTTCCTTTTATCTTTGAATCTCTTGTTTACCCGAACAATATGTTTGCATACTTCAATCATAATTAGCTTGTCATCTACATACATTGGCAACATATAAGGGTATCCATCAAAACCTCCAATTCGTATATATGTGAATTTCAAGAACTGGATAAAATAGCTCCCATATTGCTTGATAATAATTGTTGCCTCTGGAAATATCCCAAGTCTAGTATTCCTTTGGAGCTCTCTTGCCAGAAACAACATAGTGAATGCATTGTTTACCTTGCACAAATGCTTGTGACTTTGCTCCAGTTGTAATTACGAGTAAAAATCATAGATTTGAGTTGTGTTATCAAAAATCCCACAACTGTTGAGTCCTAGCCAAGTTTTCATGCTTGCAATAACATACAAGAGGTAAGAAGACATAAAAATATTGTTTCATCTCAAATTGAGTTAGCTAGTTATATAGGAGCTATCACTAACAACACCTCCCTGATTAATAAACTAGTTGCCTGTACATATGATGTTAATAAACAAGTACATCCACTTTTTAAAATTATATGAAGTCTTATTCTCTATTAACCTATTTAAGAGTACCACCATGTTAGAAACATCTTCAACAAACATAGACCTATGAAATATTTTCAACAACTGAGATTTCCCCTTTTTGGATTTCAGCAACCAATGTTTTGCTATAGTATTGAGACATCAATCTTTATTTTCAGTAAAATATTGCTCTACATTTTCTTTATTTATATCGATGAATTGATTTCTAATCGGAAACCTAAAAATGATCTCAAGAAAAATGACATCAAGTTTTAGAAACAATTTATCATTTGTGATTTTGATTTCTCTAGTCTCTACATTATATACTTTCATGCATTCTAACACAATTTTGGAACATTAGACTACCACTAGATATCTTGTGACATATGCTAACCCACTTTCAAACACCTTTTTGTGCTAATGGAGACCTCTTTCTATCTTCCATAGTTTTCCATAAACCTTGAATGCTAATGTTCCAATTTTGTATCCGATATCTCGGAAAGTATGCTTTCAAGAACCGAGATGAATTCATAACCTTACTATTTATACTTCATTTTAATATAAACCCACCACACAATTGCAAATTTTGACTTTATCAATTTTCTCTATTCTATAATAATCCTTTTCACCGCATTAAATAAATGTTTTCAATCTGAAAATACCCTTTTTGCCTTCATTTGCCATGT
This sequence comes from Sequoiadendron giganteum, assembly GCA_007115665.2. Lineage (NCBI taxonomy): Eukaryota > Viridiplantae > Streptophyta > Pinopsida > Cupressales > Cupressaceae > Sequoiadendron > Sequoiadendron giganteum. Next base: position 487,791,531 of record CM021102.1, on the reverse strand, counting down.
CAATTCCTTCAATTCTGTATTGCGCAGGCAGAGGGAATAATGACGCCTGTCATATGAATTTGCTTGAAAGCTTGTAAAATCCTTTTAATGAATATATTTAATGCATATCCTGTAGTCATGGTTCCACAATCATTGTATAAGATACGTTGGCTGCTCTGTGGAACGTTCTGTCAAACAGTTTAACAGCTTTGTATGCTTTCACAATCACTTATGCAATGATCGTAGCTCTTTGATGCATAATGTTAAATAGTCTATGAGCTCTATTTATATATTTACAATATTTAGTGTAGCAGTTGCAATTATCACATTTCACAAATATCCACTTTTCATTGTGCTTTGATGAATGTCCAGGTTTCCAAGTTGGCGTGCAGGCAGCGATCTTACTGGAAAAAAATGTTGTATTCGGCTTTATACCTATCTATTGTATTTGCTTGAAGGTTTTTAAAAGCCATTTCAACGAATCAATTTTGTGCATATTCTGCAACCATTTCATTTCATGTGTTGATATTTCTTTCTTTGTCAAACAGTTCACATGTCTTGTCTGCGTGCTCTTATCTCTGGAGAATTTTCTCAAAAAATTCACTGCCCTCCTCTATACACATCTACCAAAACACTTGCAACCATAGCTTTTAACGAAAAAATTCCATTAGCTCTTTGTTGCATGGGTCATGGATTTTGGTATCACATATGCCAATTAATTTACTCTAAGTGTTTTTACAGACTTTTCAACAAAGCCATACAAGCATGGTTTACCATCATCTATTTCATTTGATGGCATCTCTTTGCATCAAAACAAATTTACTTGCCTCTGCCTGTGCCGATATCTTTGAAGGTATCCTGTCAAATATCTCCTCTATGTAGCCATATGCAAGTATGGCTTTATGAATTGCTCACATGCCTTGTCTGCTGCACATACCAGCAATCGTTATATTCCATGAAATGGCATTTCTTTTGAGTAAAAAAATTATGAAGTTTTTGCTCCAATGGACGCCTAAGCTATGTTCCAATGCTCCCACGTTGGCGCCTGCCAAAAACATCCCCTTCAAAGCTTTCTACCAAACATTTATGTGTGGCTGGCCTGTGTTTACACTGTGAAGAGATTGATTTTAATTATTTTTTTATGAATGCTCTCACTATATCTCGAACCCTCTAATTTTGCTTGTGCATTCTATCAAAATCATTGACAAAATTTGTTTATGCTTCCATAGATTACCTGCAAGTTTGTAGCCCCCCATAATCAGTTATGAGAGCTAATTTCCTTTTAAATGCTCAAACATAATGAGGCTAGAAAGTTAGGATTTGGGAGCAAGAGAGCAAGTGTAAGGTTAGGATTTTAGAAAATGGGAGCACTCTAGCAATAAAGAAGTTAGGAAGTTAGAATTTGGGAGCAAGGGAGTATTAAGAAATGTGAAGTTGTGATTGGGATAATATGGTGGAATTAAAGAAAGGAAAGCACATATGAAACTCAATTCAATCATATATAATCAATAAATCTTTTAAATGTTAAAAAAATTTGCTTTATGAAAAATCAATAATTTCAATTTTTTTTTTAATTATTTCTACATTATTTACTAGCAAATTCTTTGATCAATCCTTGATGTCGTAAAAGAGGAAACACTTGTAACTTTTGATTGGTAAAACATTTTTCCATGATTAAAAGACATCATTATGACCAAAACCCATCAAAATAATTTCATTTCGATTAAATAGGATTTTTAATTTAATAATTTTTAAAATTTGACCAATAAAATCAAACCTTTAAATTCTCCTAACTGAGAAGTGGGTAGATGTGGAAACTGGTCACATTTCTCAAAATACCATTAAGACCATTCCCCTAAATTATATGTTCCCAAAACTTCATAATTTACAATATTTAATTGATTTTGCATTTTTTGCCAGTCTATAAGGTTACTTTTGAGTACATCAAAAGGATACACAAGATAATTTTCAATATGACACCTGACATTGGAATTGGCATCATCAATCTGCACTAACCAATTGGACTCGAGTGCTATAAAATGAATTTGATGAATTATGAAGGTGGGATGCAAATTGACTGATTGACAATAAGCTTTCAAAAATGATGACCTTCAAAAATATTTAAATGTTAGCTGATCTTAAACATGTTATAGAAACATAGGTTATCAATAAACCAAATGATGGATTTAATGTGCAAATTTTGAAATTGGGATAGTCAAAAGTAAGGGGGTAACTGTAGTACCCCTCATTATGCCTTCTATTTATGACAGTTACTTGATATACTTGGACATTATGATACATTGCTCGATTTTTGACTCATTACTATGATGATAGTTGATATTTTTTTATCATTAATGTTTATGTTTATACCATGCTTAGTAGATCAATTTAATTGATAGAGTGGGTTATTATTGCTATGAACATTATGTGATTATTGGATGTATGTTCTTACCATGTTATTAGTATTTGATCATTGTGCGTCGATGTATTTTGGTGAAGGCAAACAATGTTGCATCTCTCGCTTGCGAGTGCCCTATGACGTGTGACTTTCCCTTCACAATGTGTTTGACTAGTTGACTATGTACATGCTCGACGACGTGGTTAGCTACAGGTTGCAGGTACTAGGCATCAAATCCACCTGAATTGCTAGGTTTGAGTGTGCCTTAATCCCAATGGAGATTGTGGATTTGGAGATAGCATCGGGTCCCCCTATGTTGAACCATCATCCTTGATGAAGATGTGCATATGTTCGTCTTATCCTGTCAGAGTGGTTAGTTTGAGTTGGTTTGTCTGTGCAAATAAAGATTATTGGGATTAAAAAGGCATTGTGATTATTAAAATAAAAACTTTTATATAATTGTGTAGTGATAAAATTAAACATTATTAATGTTTATTTGATTTAAATAAATTAAGATTACGTTTTAATATTGAAATATTAAAATAAATATATTAAATTATGATATTAGGCAAATAAAATTGAAATGAAGGATTAAACTAATAAATAAATATTGAAAAGTGAATTTATAGTGTGTAATTAAATAAAGTTATTTTATTTAATTAATTTATTAAGGAGTGGTGGAAAACAATGGAAATTAAAAAAGATAATTAAATTTAAGAAAAGTTGCATGCAACAATTGACGGAAGAAAGTGGGTAATAAATTAGTTAATTGATAAAAAAGGGGGCTTTTTGCATTTTTTTTTGAAAAAACAGATCTTGTTTTTTTTTTTGTCATGAATGGTTCTTGTTCTCGGAAGCTTTCTTTCTAGTTTTTTTTGGAAGTTCTAGAATTGGGGCTTTTGCAGTGTTTTTGAAGTTCTGGGAATGTGTTGAAGCTACAAATTGGAAGTAGAGAGCTCTGCATCAATCTTCAGCTCAACTAAATGATTTAATTAGGTTTCATTATTTTCTAACTCTTACTTCTACTTAATCTAGAATTGAAATAATTAAAAGATGAAACCTCTAAAAGATTATGGATTTTCTATCTCTACAAAGCATTTTGTGTGTATTATGTAAATTATTGTTTGACGATTTTCTAGAGTTTTAAATAAACACATTTTGGATACGCCTAGTAACCATTGTATTCGTTTGAAACTCTCAAGTTTCTCTTCTATGTATTCTTTCTGGTGCCAATTTGTTCATAACCGGAGGGTCTTTTAAGGTAATTCCAGTGTCTGTATGAGTGCATAATAAAAAACCCCAACGCATTACAACCATTCTCCTCTACAAGAATTCCCCTACTTTATTGTGCAATTTGTTGTAACCTAAATATTTCGATAAACTTAGGAAAATAAAATGTGATTTGCATGTGAGAATCAATTGGTATGTGGTGTTGGAGATTAGTTCTTGTACTCATTTCAATTTCAACTGAATATGCATAATTCAATAATTTTATTCAGAGTTATCCTCTAGCATATTTCAATACAAATCGATCCCATATGATTTGAAGGTTTAGTTATAGTTGTGCTAAATAGGCATATGCCTAAACTACGAAATGCATAATCTGATATATGCTTGAGCCTTCGACCATTGTGGGATGAGTCACAATTCCCTTTTGTCTATATCGATACTCATATGCTTGTCTGTATGTGGATATGACTTGCAGGGTATATAAATATTGTTTGTTTAAATAGAAATTCTGACATTTCAAGACAATAGTATATATGGTTTTCGCCACTATATATATATATACACCTAAAAATGGTCTGGAGCACAAATTAATTAAATGCTAGTTATTTAGTTAATTAATCTTGATTCCTTTACTTATATAAATCAATTGATAAATTTATTTGTACAATTCACACCTTTAATTCTTCTATTCAAAAATAATCTTTCCTCTTGAATTAATTAAATACACAAATTTAAATAATTTGTTATTTGATTATTCCCCTTCCTCATTAAATTTGAATTTTTTATTCAAATTTGTCACATTTCTCCATAATTTCCTAACTTCCTCCAAATCACCCTCCACATCATCACATGTCACATGATTTCATTATTTCTAATTTTCAAATTAGAAATATTCATCTAACCTCCTAACCTCCTTGGAGACACATGGCTCCTCTTTCTAATTGATGCTCTTTGACACTTGGATGATTTTCCCTTCCAAATGGAGCAACCTCCATGATTTCCTCCAACTTCCTTGTGCTCCACCGTTGATCTCTTAGGATCACGATCTCGACCATCCATCTTTGCCACCTCATCCTAGGCTTGGAAAAATCTATAAATAGGAGATCATTCTACAACTTTTAAACACGAATTTGATCATAAAATTATGCTGCAAAATTTATCTTAGCAATTGAGAGCATTTTAGAGTTGCATATCATTTAGTATTGTTATCATGGCAATTTTACTTTGTAGCATTTTAGTGTTGCATTAGTTTTTATCATAGAATTTGCATTTAGATTTGCATTATATCAATAGTAATAATCTTAGCATCATTTACATAGCAACAATCTCATATTTCATTTAGCTTTCATATAAAAAATACCAAAAATATGTTAATGTAGGCATGTAGCTTTGTATTTCACAAAATCTTCTCGTTTCTTAGGTTGCCATCTTTTGAATTCATGTGCAACATACAACTATGAGAGCATGAATTTAGAGATCCTTAAGATTAGAGAGCAATGAGATGATTTGAAAGGATAGTCATAGCAGTTTAGTTTGTTATTTCAATTTCTTTTATATGACATTTCATTGATGTGTGTGTGTATTTACTTGATAAATTTTTACTCCATTTTATAAACATCACACATAAATTGGTGCCCACCATGGGGCCGATCCAAAAATATGTAATTTGCCAAGTTCTAGGAAAATACTTAACATACAATATACTCTTGGGTCATCCTTGGATCCATGAGATGCAAGCAGTCCCCTCTACCTATCATCAATGTCTGGATTTCCCTTGCAATGGGCAAGAAATCACCATTCCATCAGACTCCAATAGTCCTTAGTACTGCAACACCCTCAAGTCAGTCTAGGATGTCTTTGTGCCCCATAATAGAGAAGCTCTTGCTTCCCCATCTGCCACCCCAAGTAATTCAAGCCAATCAAATCCCTCATCAAAATTGCTCACCACGTCCCTAAATAAGGAAAGTCACCCAAGATCCTCATCTAAACAACTTGAGAAAAGGGAAGAAGCTACCCCTTCTGCATCCACCAGTCATGAGGCCCAACTCAATGCTTTGTCTAAACAATTTGAAAAAAAGGCCCAAGTCAAAGATAAAGGCGTGGGTGAATATTCTATTGAGAAATCCCTATGTTTGTCACAATTATTTCCCCCAAAGTCCTATGGTTAGCCATCAACCTCAAAACAATAGTATTCAAAACCTATCACACTCTTTGATGGTAGATTCATAAAATCAAGCACTCAAGCAGAGGAATTTGATGATAAATTTTTTTTGAACTGGCTTTACAAGGACAAAGCTGACTTTCAAGTAGCGATGTTGATGGTCCAACAAATGTACAAACAACACATTATGGCAAAGTGTTTTCAATATGGAGAAAATGGGATACAAAGGATAGGGACCGATCGAAAAGAGAAAGGAAGGCATTGTGGAACCAATTCAACCCATCTTAATCAATCCAAAAGATAAGGCAGGATTGGGATACAAAGAGGAAACAAAAGAAGAAGCCACCAAAAAGGTTGTTGAATGAATCCTACAACTGCAAGCTAGTGATGCCTATGAAACTAACTCAAATGAATATGAGTGGGATTCATTATTTGAAGAGTCTTGTCAGGATAAAGGGATTGATGTGATACAAAATTATGCCCCTACACATGAGGTACAAAGTTCGGGGTCAAGACCACTTGAATTTGGATCACAACCTATCGATGGATCTAATGAAGATGATCAGACTCCTAGTGAGACAAATCATTTGAAGGAGAGTTACATCATAGACCTCGACCTTGCTATAGGATTACTTGAAGACATCACCATCAGGACCCTCACTACCTCTGACTTAAACTAATCTAATGGATCCCTACCCCTGGTGCATCTCGAACTTATCGATTGGGATCAAACTGAGCCCCTTGACATCCCCATCTTCTCAAATGATGATGCCATCATCAAATTCCTTTGTGCTGATAACCCTAAAACTGGTTCCACCATTGAATTTCAAAATGAAGCTTCTAGTTAGGGGAGTGTCAAAATTCTCAACTGCAAAATGAGTAAAAAAAAAGAAAGATCTGATGGTGAAAACCATTCTATGGTAGTATTAGATCAAGAAAGAGTAAAAATAAAGAGTGCATCCAATGATGAAAACCTCTCTAAGGCACCGAAGGATGGGAAATTTGACACTCTCCCAGAGCACTTCCAAGAGAGATCTAAAGTTTTGATCGAGCCAATGTAGTCCATCAATATTAGTGAAGCAAATACAGTGAAAACTCTGCATTTGGTGGCATCCTTTACTAAACAAGAAAAACCAAGCTTTACCAGATTCTTTGAAGAAAGGCAAGTTAACTTCACTTGGTATTATGAGGATATGCCTAGGATTGATCCTAAACTGATCATGCACCATTTGTCTCTTCCCTCTGGAGTAAAACCAATAAATAAAAAATTAAGAAAGATGCATCCTCACATCGCCTTACTAGTTAAAGCAGAACTGAAAAAAATTGTTGGATGTAGGATTCATTAGACCCATTGACTATGCTGAATGGATTTTGAACATTGTACCAATATCTAAACCAGATGGAAGCATTAGGATTTTCACAGACTTCAAATATTTGAATAAGGCTTGTCCAAAAGATGATTTTCCCTTACCAAACATTGATATCATAGTGGATCTGACAGTAGGTTATGCAATGTTGTCGCTCATGGATGGTTTCTCAAGATATAACTAGATAAAAATCACACTAGAGGATCAAGATAAAACAAATTTTACTAGTCCATGGGGTAAGTTTTGTTGGAATGTCATGCCTTTTGGGTTGAAGAACACTGGAGCCACCTATCAACGCGCAATGACCACCATTTTTCATGATATGATGCATACTTTCATGGAAGATTGCATGGATGACTTACTAGCTAAATCTTTTACCAAGGCAGGACACTTGGAGATCCTAGACAAATTTTTCACCCATCTGGAGAAATTCAATGTTAGATTAAATATGAAGAAATGTGTGTTTGGTGTGACATCTGCAAAGTTGTTGGGATATATAGTTTCAAAAAAGGGAATTGAGGTGGATCCCGCCAAGGTCAAATCCATCATGGAAATTCTACCACCAAAGAACATTAGTCAATTGAGATCTATTCAAGGAATATTTCAATCCATCGGGAGGTTCATCTCACAACTAGCAGACAAAACTCATCCATTCACTCACTTGCTCCACAAGAATTTCAAGTTTAAATGGGATGAGAAATGTGAGGTGTCCTTTAATCAGCTGAAGCAATACTTGATGTCACCACCCATCCTAGTGCCACCCACTAAAGAGAAACCACTACTTATTTATATCACAACAAGTGAGGTATCCTTGGGTGCACTATTAGCACAAGAATATTCTATAGGAAAGGAAAGAGAAGTTTATTACATAGTAGAAAATTGAATGGTTATGAAATAAATTATTCCTTCATTGAGAAAGCTTGTTTGGCAATGGTATTTGTTACTCAACAGCTTTGACATTACATGTTAAGTCACACCGTCAAGCTCATAGCCAAAATTGATCCTTTGAAATATCTGCTAAGTAAGAAAAACCTCATTGGAAGACTAGCTGAATGGGTGATGATACCGAGTGAGTTTGAAATTCAGTATGTGGATTGTAAAGCAATCAAAGGACAAGTGATAGTTGATTAGTTAGTAGAAGCACCCCTACAAGATGACCATTCGATGCACATTGAGTTCCCTGACACAGATGTCTTTACCAGTCACTCCACAACAATGGATGTTATATTTTGATGGATCATATACACAACATGGGCCAGGTGTTGGGATCCTGTTTGTTACTCCATAAAGACATATAATTCCAAAATCCCATTGGTTGATGTTTCCCTATACCAAAAATATAGAAAAATATGAATCCCTCATCATCGGCATCAAACTGGCAGTCGAGTGGAAGATCAAAGAGCTCAAGTCTACAGTGATTCTCAGTTGATCATTAACCAAGTGAATGCTAATTATAAAACCAAGGATGACAAATTAATGCCATATAAGAGAATGATTGATGATTTCAAAAAGTATTTTGTTGAGATCAAATTTGAACATATTCCAATGGCAGATAACAAAGTGGCTGATGCCATGGCAACAATTGCCTCTCTCTTGTAGATCCTGAAAAATTGAAACTGATATAAGTTCATGGTGGAACAAGTGTTTAACCCTGCTTATGACAACCCAAAATCCCAAGTTATATGCCACTTGGTTGACCCTGAATCCTCTACCTATGGAAAGATCTATTCCTATTTGAAAGACAATACCTTTCCACTCGATCTTTCTCGAAATTAGAAGCGTAACCTTATTCCTCAATCCACACACCATACCTTGGTAGCTGATGTACTTTACCAAAGAGGTCTCGATGGTACTCTCCTTCATTGTCTTGAACACGATGAATCTGACTTGGCTTTACATAAGGTCCTTGCCGGTATCTGTGGAACTCATTCAAGTGGACTTGCCCTCACTAAGAAACTCCTATGTTTGGGCTATTAATGGCCAACTATGGAGAAGGAGTCCTACCAATTTGTAAGAACACTTCGTGCCCTTGTTTCCAATGCTGATTTTTTGTTTTGTGTGTTTGTTGTTTTATAAAGGTTTTTTGATTTTTTTGTGTTTTGTAATGCTTATATAAAAATGAAATGCATGACATAAATAAATATAAACAACTATGATAATAATTCCTCTGAACTATGTTTATTTTCTCAATATTCAAGAGAATAGATTGATACAATCATACCCGAATTAAATAGAAGACATGCAGCTGCTGATAATCACTATCAGCCCAAAAAGCAACTCATGAATGGTTTGATTCTCCCTCTACAGGCTGCCTTTTTGATCACGGATGGTATGGAAGTCTTCCTTCAGCTTGGGCGCCCCTCTTAGTAATTTTTATTGATTTTTTTGAAGCCCTTATGATGAAAATCACCCCCTTCAAGAAAGTCGACCTGTTGCAATAGAAAGTTGCTGAAACCCCAACTGTATCTCTTGAAACTGATTTATTATAGCTGTAGATGTTCTGCAATTGCCTACCCTGATTATCGCAATCTCTGAACAATTAAATCAAACCCTTTTTGTCTTTCCAATCAGCACAATAGAACATCTGAATGATGCCCTCTTGAATACCAAATTCAACAAGTATTTCACTGCTTCAAATGGCTGCAAACACTAAAGAAGAGACATTCTCCAATGGCACGAGGATTGAAAACCCTTGGCTTCCACTCTCAGAAAAATATTCATCGACAACAATCATAATCAAATGAATGCCAAAATAACCCTAAGTGAAATATATACTCTCTCTTGAAAATTTCGAACTTCTCCAAAAGGCATTTAATAACATAAAAAATGTTATTTATTTGCATTCTTTTAATATTCCACTCAAACTTAGGAATTGGCCATTAATAATTAATTCATTAATTTGGCCCCCTTTTAATGACGTTTTGACCCTCAAGTTATAACTTTAAGTTATAACATAAAATATCACCTTTTAATTAATTAATGTCATTTTAATCAAATAGCATTAATAACTCCTTAAATACATCTTCTCTTAATACGCCATTAGGGCTGGGGACACATCTGATGATTTTCCATCCATTAACACGCCTTACTAAAAATAGTAAGGGTTCCCTTCTATCCATGTCTGACTTACTATAAATAGTAAGTTGAGCAAATTGCGTCTCGGAAGCCTCAAACGAAAACCTGAGCTAAACATTAGTGAATGCTGGAGGCGATACAATCCTTAGAAGACCCTCTCAACACCTTCATTAGCCTACGAGGGTCATAATGATAGGCTAATCTACTGAATGCAGATGTCTCACTTTGGAGGGGAAATTACACAATTTGTCAAAAAATGTGAAAAATTTCAAATCCATGGTAATCTTATCCATGCTCTAGCCCAAGAGTTTCAACCATTCGCATCAACATGGCCCTTTTGCTAGTGGGGATTGGATCTTGTAGGCAAAATTCATCCACTGTCATCCAATGGACACAAGTTCATCATTATAGCCACATAATATTTCACAAAGTGGGTTGAATTTGTCCCTCTAATCAACATCACTATAAAGAAGATTGCCTCATTCATCCTAAATTACATCATTTTACGATATGGTATTCCTCAATCCATTATCACGGACAATGGAAGGCCTTTTAAAAATTAGGATGTGCAAGAACTTTGTCAAAAATTCCATATTCAACATTGATTATCCATGCCTTATTATCCTCAAGGAAACAGTCAGGCGGAAGCAACAAACAAGACTATCTTGAAAATCCTCAAGAAAATTGATAATGAGTTTGGACGTGATTGGCATATCCAGTTGAACCCTGCTTTATGGGCCTATCATACAAGCATCTTAACACCCACAGGAGCCACATCATATTCCCTTGTATACGATGCAGAAGCCATTCTACATATTGAGGTTGAGATACCTTCACTTCGTGTGTCTCTGAAGGGAATTATATCAAAAGAGGATTACAAAGTTTCTAGATTATAAGAGCTAGAACTATTGGATGAATGTTGTCAGCTTGTAGTGGATCACTTGAAAGAATATCAACAAAGAATTTCTAGGAGATACAATCACAAGGTTAAACCAAGAACATTTCAAGTTGGTGATCTAGTATTGAAGGAAAATCCCCGAAATCAATAAGATCGAGAAAAGAAAGGAAAATTTCAGCCAAATTGGTTAGGCCCTTTTGTTATTGTATTATTCTTTGGATTAGGGGCATATCAATTGTCCACACCAGAAGGGGATCTATTTGAGGAATCGATGAACAATCTTCATCTAAAGAAGTTCTACACATAATGCATCCGGTGCATGCTTAAAAGTCTTAAAAAAATCATAAAAATAAAAAAAAAGTCCTAAAAAAATCATAAAAATTAGAAAAATTCTTGAGAAATAAAAATAAATAAATAAATGGTTACCTTGGTGAAAACCTAGCAAATAGGCATCTTGGTAACAACACATTTTTTAGAAAATTTGAAAAGTGCAATAAAAGCAAGTAGTGAAAACCTGGTAAACATACGCTATTTGTGATGAATCGACTTCTCCATCTATTTGGAAACGTGTGTTGACCATTCACTTTTTTCATCATTACGTAATACATGCCTATCATAAAATGAACTTCATATCCATATTTGGTTTCTGCAGTCGTGTCCCACCTTGGCTTGGTTTTCATTGTGCATATCCCTAATAATCGGTTTGTTTCTCACTAGGTGAAAAATCTTGAACTCATTGGAGGCAAATAATCGTTGCTCACTTAAACCAACAAATAACAAACAAACAAAAACAAGACAACTTGACATAAACAACAATCACCCTAAACACCAATCACAATCAATCAAACAAATCGACCATCTGACTCAACATCGAGACAATCAAATCAAATATCACTGGATGATCATCTTTTCTAAATCATGGTTGGATCACGTCGGCATGAATGTTCAGATGTTGTATCTTGATTGTTGCTATCATTTCTCTAGAGTACGTCGACGATGTTCTGAACTAGAAGGGCTAGGAAGGAGAATGATATTTTCTTTGTTTGTTGTTTGTGAGTTAATCATTACTACTGTGCAAATTTTTGAGGGACATGCTCTACAAAGTATCATTGATGAAATTCTGAAATTGCATGGGAAATAAATAACTCTTGTCTGCTTATGCAAGTGATGCTTAGGTCATCTTGGTCCAATTATACCTAGATGCTTGTATTATCTTGCACTATCAAAAATCAATGAAAGTTGTGTGGAAGTTGTACTCAGGTCATCATGGCCTAATTATACCATCGATGTGTGTACTAACTTTCAACATTTTAAAAAGCTCAATGATGATTCCAAGCACAATGAATCAGATGGCAACATTGTACAGTTAGGTTTGCATAGCCAAGATGGAATTGTATTCATATTAGTTTTGCATTTACATTATAGATTTTTCCAAGGATGGCAACTTTCAACATGATGTTATCTCTCATTAAAATATTGAGTACACTTGACATAATAAAATCAATCATTTCATTTGCATTATCATTTTCATATCATATCATTAGAAAGGTATTATCATACATCCATCGTAATAGTTGCATTCTAAATTCCACAAACAAAAAATCATCTATCTATCCATGCATTTATCACATATTTACATTGCATTGCATAGATACAAAATTAAAGCATTTTCATAATCCATACATCCATACATATCATACATCTATCCATACAAAAAACCATATGATTACATAAAAAATAAAAAATAAAGCATCCTCCATAATAACATCATCATTCATAATTCATATCACACATTGACATCATAATAATTTCATTCTTCCATTCATACATAAACCATCCATATATACATTCATCATAATAATTTCCATAATAACATAATAATCCATGCATCATCATAATCCATTCACATACTCATTCATGCACCTAGGTCATATATTTGCATCAAAGAAATCCAAAAGAAAGCATTATCCTCATATATCCATACACTTGCATTCATCATACATCGATGCATTATAATATATCCATACATTTGTATTTATCATATCCAAAAGCATTCCATTCATTTATCATGCATTAAGAATCATAAATCATTCATATCCACGTATAAAATCATATATTTGCATTCCATATAATAAATCATTTTGCATTCATTCATCCATCCATATCATCAATATATACATGTGAAAAATACAAAAATACAATGCATATGATATCATTTGTATGACTATATCCATATCATACATCAAAAAAAAAACATCATCCAAAAACACACAGAATCATACATCATCATCTCATTAATACATCCATACATAAAACATGGCATAATCATATAGAACATCGCATGACATATAACACATACAATTACATGCATCCATAAAACATCCATCATAAAAAGCATATAAACATCATGTAGATCAATCATCGTAATTGCATATCATATAAATATCCTAATAAAAATATCAAGTGTACAAGGATATCCAACAATATGAGGATATACATCATAAAAAATGGAGAAGTATATCACAATATCATAAAATCTTTGAATCAGTGTATACAATGTCTTAGCAAATACATCAAAGATGATAAAATGAAAGCACTGTGAGGTGTTTCCCCCAGATGTCATAGGCCTTGTTGACCCTCCTACCAAACCTCCTACAACCCCCGATGGACCTACACCTAGTGCACCTGTACCTAGGTCTAGACCTGGATCTCAACATGGTGGCCCAACCACACCCATGCTGGTAGTCTGAGAGTGGCTTTGTGCTGACCTAGACTCGAAATAAATCACCCAACGCTTTGCAAGCACTGCATCATAATAATGGTCCATGTAGTACTCGACCTCTCTGGTGACCTAAGTAACCTCTCTCATCATGTCATTGACAGTGGTCCCCTCTGCTACCATCTGCAATCTGTCTGCTAGGGCCACCGCTTGCTCTCTATGCTGTTTGGTTGTATCCCTCTTTGTCGTCAAAGTGGAAATCTAGGCTTGTGCCTATCCCTATGCCTATAGTTGTGTTTGGGCTTGAGCTAGCTGACCCTGTAGTGTCTGTACCTATCCCTGTAAAATAGCAACCCACCCCTGGGCTTGAGCCAACTGTGTTTGTAAGGCAATAATTTGTGCTTGCTGCTGTTGTGAAGGCACACCAATATGTACATGTTGTAATGCTGCAACCACCAAGGATATCCTACGCTGAGGTAACATCACATCCCTCACATCAAATGCTCGGCCTCCTCCATCACCACCTCCTTCATCTCCATCTCTGCCATCATCTCCTCCTCCATCCCCACCCATGGTTCTCTCCTCCTCCTCCTCTCCATCACCCATCCCTCTCCTTTGTCTGGGTGCCCTCTCCTCATCATCATCCAATGTTGGCATTGGATCATTAGGACTGGATAGTCTATGAAATGGATGTGTTCTGAATTACTCTGCATAATCCTTTAACATCATAGCCTCTGTAACCTCCAGATGATATGCCCACATCACGGTCTATAACCCATAATACTCCTGACAAACTGCATCATAAGAAAAAAGGGGCCCCCACTCTGGTATATCCTGGTGCCTCCTAGCATACGTGGCCACTCCTTGGGGCATGCCCTGCACTTTGCCATATTGTTGGTGCACCCAACCTAGAAGAAACCTCTCAATAATGAACTGTGTCCATCCAATAAAAAACCTAGCTATGCACACGTATGACATCTCTAACTGATCCTCTACCCATTGCTCATAGTCTAGGTATGGTCTTCATGTCATAGTGTCAAGATCATCCAATACCCGGTGCCATTACTCTAATTTTCCTAGCTTATTATGGACAATGGAGCCTCTATATCCATATACATATGGCCTGCCAATTGACTGAAACCTGTCTGCAACTGGTCGGGTAACAACTATGTGCTCCCATGCCCATATTTGAAGTAATGTCACCCTGACTGATAGGTTGGCAGCTCCAAGATAGACTACCTGGTGAAAATCATGATATAGATGTGCCAGTATGCATGAACCCTAGGCATATCAGGTCCCTTGTAGAATCTCTAGTCTAATGTCCGACCCCACCCGACAGATAGTCCCTTCGACCTATGGTTGAGACATAAGAAACCACCAATAAAACCAACAAGTAAAAAAGGTAATGGGGCATAACTCTCGCACATCTCTTGCCAGGGTATCTCATACCCACTGATCTGGTCATCATGAAATATCCTTCGAAGGGCATCTATCCCAGCCTGCTCAGTATGATCATATGTGACTATGTCTCCTACCACAAGAATCTATAGAATCTGGTATACATCCTCTAGTGTCATGGTCATCTCACTGGTAGCTAGGTGAAAGGTGTTGTGGTCCTATGCCACCGTTCTGCTAAGGCTATCAGTAGTGCCCGATTAATCTTAACCTGGGGCATATCAATCAAATGGTACAATCTGCATCCCTCAATGAGATCCCACTCCACCTGACTCAAGCAAGGAATCAACTCCCAAGTCCGTGGGAAACACTCCCGAGACATGAGGACTCCTAAATCACTCTCTTATCACCATCAAAAATCTTAAAATCAATCAATCAAATATCAATCAGCCTATCAATCTATCAATGCACCTTGTCTACCATGAGGTCAATCAAACAATCTATCAATGTACCTCACCTATCATGAGGTAAATCATCATTAGTCAATCATTGATCCTCATCTATCATGAGGTCAATCATCATCAATCAATCATTGAATCTCATCTATCATGAGATCGATCATCATCTAATCTATCAACATTATCAATCAATATCAACTCAAAGGTTGACGAGATAAAAAACAACCAAAATCAACGAGAAAATAAAAAATCCTCATTTCTAGTATGGATGCAGCATAACAATGCTTCTATGCACTAAAACATCAATGTGCTAGAAAATTTAATCTATGCGCCAATTCAACGCATGCACCAAAATTTTGCATCAATGTGCCATAACAGTGCATGTATGCGCTACTTCGATGAATGCGTTGCTTCACCTAATAGATGCGCTAAATAATGCAACCTATACTATCAAAAACCTATGCGCCAAAATAAAAAACTGATGCACTACATCGGGTCATATATGTGCTAAAACTCAAATTCTATGTGCTAAAATAGGTCATGTATGCGCTACTCTATCCTATGGATGCGCTAAAACAGTTGAGCGTAAAATTGAAAATTTCAAAAACACGGGAAAATTAATTCAAAATTCACAAAAAAAAGAGGTTTTTAAAGATTTGTACCGGAGGTCCATATGCTGCCGATGGTTGTGCCATCACATGCACCCAAATCAACGAGACTGAATCAAGAGCACCATTTTGCTCGAAATGCTCAAAGTTGCTCAATCTCTCAAATTTTCAAAATCAGAATGCACAAATGAGTTTCTTTTTCACTTTTTACCTATTAAAAGGGTAATTAAGGTAGGTAATTAATTAAGTGGCATTTATTTTTATTTTTCAAAATGGGCCTTTAATCAACTAATCAACACTGTGGCAGGTTCATTTACAATTTTTGGGAGATAAATCAATACACCATCATCAAATTTGAAAATCATCAGAATATTATCAGAAAATCATGTAATCATCAAAATTTTCAAAAATTCAAAAATCATTAAAAATTCAAAAAAATTCCCCAATTTATCTCTCGAGGAGGCATACATCAATCATCACTAAAAAATCAGCATTCGGGGCATGTCAAATTTTTTATCATCACGGTCTGAAATTTTTTTCTTTGAAGCAATGCGTCTGCGCACATCACTTCAAAGAGGGGAAAAATGTATACACCTAAAAATGGTCTATAGCACAAATTAATTAAATACTAGTTATTTAATTGATTAATCTTAATTCCTCTACTTATATAAATAAATTGATAGATTTATTTGTATAGTTCACACCTTTAATTCTTCTATTCAAAAATCATCTTTCCTCTTGAATTAATTAAATACACAAATTTAAATAATTTGTTATTTGATTATTCCCCTTCCTCATTAAATTTGAATTTTTTATTCAAATTTGTCACATTTCTCCATAATTTCCTAACTTCCTCCAAATCACCCTCCACATCATCACATTTCACATGATTTCATTTATTTCTAATTTTCAAATTAGAAATATTCATCTAACCTCCTAACCTCCTTGAAGACACATGGCTCCTCTTTCTAATTGATGCTCTTTGACACTTGGATGATATTCCCTTCCAAATGGAACAGACTCCATGATTTCCTCCAACTTCCTTGTGCTCCAACATTGATCTCTTAGGATCACAATCTCAACCGTCCATCTTTGCCACCTCATCCAAGGCTTGGAAAAATCTAGAAATAGGAGATCATTCTACAAATTTTAAACAAGGATTTGATCATAAACTTACGCTGCATAAATTATCTTAGCAATTGAGAGCAATTGAGAGAATTTTAGAGTTGCATATCATTTAATATTGTTATCATGGAAATTTTACTTTGTAGCATTTTAGTGTTGCATTAGTTTTATCATAGAATTTTCATTTACATTTGCATTCTATCAATAGCAATAATCTTAGCATCATTTACGTAGCAACAATCTCATATTTTATTTAGCTTTCATATCAAAAATACCAAAAATATGTTAATGTAGGCATGTAGCTTTTCATTTCACAAAATCTTCTCATTTTTTAGGTCTTCATCTTTTGAATTCATGTGCAACATACAAATCCGAGAGTGAATTTAGAGATCTTTAAGATTAGAGAGAAATGAGACGATTTGAAAGGATAGTCATAGCAATTTAATTTATTATTTCAATTCGTTTTATATAAGACATTTCATTGATGTGTGTGTGTGTATTTACTTGATAAATTTTTACTCCACTTTATAAACATCACATAATATCTATATATATTGTTATATGTGATAGACCTGAGTTCAATTGTTTAGCAGTCAAAATTTTGTTTTTTGTTTATTATTAGAACAAAAGCTTGACAATAGATATCTAAATGATATTTGGTTATGATCAATGCATATATGTGTATATATATATCAATGCATATATGTATATATATGTGTATATATATATGATTTAATCGACATTTTGTATCTTGAAATAGAACTTTGCTTTAATGATATACAAATATATATATATCCTGTCTATTTGTAACCATAGATATTGTATGTATGAATAAAAACATGTATATGTTTTAAATTCAATATTCTTGTTGGTACTAATGATTTTCTTTATGATAGAAAAATGAATGTAACATACAAAGGTACTAATCTTGGATATAGGAAAATTGATGTATTTGTAAATTAAATAGAAGGAAGGTTGCATTATCTAGAAATAGATTATTCTTGGTCTAAGATGAAAGTTTAGAAAAATGCAATGGTTGTGTTATTTTATTTTTTTGATCGGTAAAAGGTTTGTTTTCTATTATATTTTCGGGATTTGACTTGCCCCGAAATAGGGATGGTAACAAGGGAAACCATCTCCCCTTGCAAAGGACACCAACATACAAAATAATACATAGAGCAACAACTCAAACACCCCTAGTGTATCCAGAATTAAAGCCACACAACCCAAAACTTCTATCAAACCGTTCAAAGGTGTCCTTTGCCTTTGGTCCCTCCTTTTGTCTGTGATTGGAGGACCATGTTAAAAGTTTCCTTCTTTCCTTTTTTTATCTCGCCTACCCTTCACAACCTGCCAACCCTCCTTTATTCTTGCAACCTCCTTCTACCATTTATTTAGGTTGTCATGCTGCCTACTAGCTTCTCCTTGCTCACCACATGCAACATTACCACACCGGTCCTCTGAGGTGCCTTGCATTTCCCTCATTTCTTGACCCCTAGTCAACCCTAATTTCTCCCTACACTTTGAGGTTTTAACACCTTGGTGATTTTTCTTCTCCATCCCTTCTTCCATATTCACCACAGTCTTAGCATTCAATTCAGGCACCTCAACTTGACCTGGCTCCCCCCTTTGTTTTGAGGCCCCATTTTGCTAGTGTGAAGCCACATTTCGCACTGCCTAAGAGTAGCTCTTTCTTTGTTCCTCCTTCTTCTCACCCTATTTCTCCATCACATAATGTGAATGAGACGCATCCTTCCACCAAGAAGCTGATTTTGGTGCTCGGGCTTTTTCACATTCCGTAGCCAGGTGTCCAGTTTGAAATCATCTCCTGCAATGAAGTGGAACCCCTTCATAGTCTAGAGGTTGCTTCCAACACTCTTTAGAAGTGTTGATTGCAATCTCTTCTGGAAGAGTCTTTGCCACTTCCATCTCCACCAAAATCCAGGCATAAGTTGAATGAATCTAATTTGAAGAATCATCATCAACCATCAAAAAATTTCCTAAAGAATTCCCTATAACCTCCAAACATGACTCAAACCAAAGATGGAGAGGAAAGTTGGGAAGTCTCACCCACAATGGCACCTTATCAAAATTTTATGTTGCAGGATTAAAAGCCAGATGCCATGGCTTCAACAAAAAAACAAATTTTTCTTCTCAACTCCAAAAATAGTCACCCAAAACTTTATTTCTGTCAATCCCAGATTCAAAAACAACAATAGAAAAGCCTCTCGAGACTGGATAAATTTGAATGAATCTAGTCACCACCGGTTCCCAGTGTTCTGAGATCCATTTATGTAACTCACCCAAACTTGTCCAAAGTCCCCTGAAGCAGCCAATCAAACCTAGTTCAAAGAAAAAATTAACATTGTGATTTACCTCTTCATCAAGCTCTGCTTGCAGAGAAATGGACACCAGGTTGGTTTTTCCTTTCTTTCCTATCACCTGGAGAAGATGCCCTGCATCTGCATTTGCCACTCCCAACTGGAATTTTCTGAGATTTCCCCGAAATGCATTTGCAGCTCCATTCTTTTCCCCCGCGCCCCTTGGACATTTTGCCTTCTTTTCTTTGCTTGTGTTTGGATATTTTATGTTTGGGGGGCTTCCTCCATCCAAGCCCACAGAAACCCTGGCTCCCACCGCAACCTCCAATGGCTCCTTTCCACTTACCATCACGCTTATCTATATGCATCAATGGTTGCATTATTAATTTAACTTGTATTCTTTGTTTAAGTTATTGAATGGAGTTATTGGATGAATTAAGTTAGTAAGTATTGAAAATGAGATATTTGTAATTTCTTGTTCAACGTTTAAATTTCTTGTGTGAAGTGGCATTAGGAGTCTTCCAGAGGCTAGGAGACAATTCTCTTCTTGATAGAATTCATTGATAATCCTTGAGACGTTTTTTTTGTATTGATTAAAAATATGAGGGTCATTAGCCTTGCACGGTATATTCTCCTCTATGGATGGGATGGGTTATGCCTCGCCTTGTTGTGTATATTAATAATGTTCTTGTGATTATGCATGTTGGCGTTGCCCTTGTTGATTTCATTGGGTTCCTAGTTGCTAGTAGGGGAGTGGCTCTCAATGGGGGCCGACACACAAAGTGGCACTAGGCTAGCCCATGTGGGAGTTTCGTAATTAAGTGATAACCTAAAATTAATTAGAGGAGGGGGTGTTACCACACTAATCAAGATAAGTGAATGCCTTACTCATGGCTCAAGTGCTCGTTTAGGCTTGAGATGAGTTGAGAAGTCCTGGAATGGCAAGATCAACTGTCTCATCCTCACGAGAGGTATGTTGATTCTGTATAGGGTTGCATGGGGGTCGGAGATCGGTAGAGGCTACTAAGGTAACCTAGGATGGGGGATGGGGCCTAGGAAGATCTTCCAGGGTAACCCATAGCAAACTATGTGATGACACTCCTCCTACGACAACCTAGTATTCCCTTGTCTCTTGTCTCCCTTTTACGTTTGTGTACCTTTGGAAGTGGTGTTATTGTCATGTGATGTTATATTGGACTTGTACATTAGATTCATGTTAGCCTTGTGTCATCTTCTATTTCTTAACTATTGTGGTGGGACCTTAATGCTATCTCCTAGCACGGGGGATGGACCTTAGGGTTCCACATGGTCAGAAGGAATGTGCCTTGTACTCTATTGGGTTGCCTCACTTGGTTCGTGTTCATGGAGACTACTCCTGGTTATGAAGACTTCTACACTTGTTTCAGTTCATGAGGGTTATATTTCATGCACTTATATTGTACCATAAATCTATTGTATCATGTACTATGCTTTAGATGTACTCTTCTAACCTTTGTTTGAGGAGACATTACTATTCTTGATGTAACACTGTAATGGAGTAATGATGTAATTCATTTTTGAACTTCTCTTGTAGCTAGTAAAGTTAACGATATACCTTATTTATATTAGTTAGTGAAATTTATTTGAATGCTATCTATTGATGACCTATTCTGGTTAATGATGTTGCTTCTGACATTGTGATTTGGAGATATATGTCTTGATTCTGATGATTACTGTAGCCCTTTGAACCTTTGAAGGCATCGATTTGGATCGAGAGGTACTCAAGATTTGATAGCTTGAGGAGTGACTTCCCAAGGTTTAGGTATCTTGAGGAGTCATTTCTAAGGATATCATATCTTGAGGAACTTCTTAGTGCATCAAGATACCTAAATGGAGTTCGAGATGACGGATCATAGTGTTGTTTTGAATTAGTTGACATAGCTTAACCTTATGTATGTTTAGATGCGTTGATCATCCTTGTTATTTTCTCTTGAAATTCAATATTGTCCTCTCTCTTGTAATGGCCAATGTAAATGATGATGATTATTGCATATGCTAGTTAATTAAATGATCTTTTATATTGCTTTATAGATGACATGATATGAATGATTTATATTAGTTGATCTTTTAAATGAAATAGATTAATTAAAAATTCGTATTGTTAGTTGAATTTGTTTAATGTAATGAATTATATCTCTTGTTGACCTTCGAGTAATGGGAATCTAGTAGCGTAGTCACTGACCTTAGAGGACTTAGGTTAGAATATGATTTATTCTTTCATTTGTAATCTTTAATATGTTTATACTTAAAAAAAAAAAATTACTCCATTTTTAGGTGTTTTAGTGTGTTGTCCTCTAGGGTTTCATGGCAGGGCATTACAATAACAAGTGCTAAATATGAACAAGATTTAGATATTGGGAGTGTAAATGAATAAAATTATATTAGTAAATCAAATTTTACACTATGTATGAAGAAATTCAATGAAAGTAAAATGATTTCCCTAAGTATTGATAAGCTTAAATAACCCTCCTTAAAAAAGATATAAATCTCAACAAATCTTAGTTGAGGTGGTAAATTTTGTGGTGAATATATGTTAATTTTGGAAGAAAAAATCACATTTAAAAAAAATATTCACATTGTTAGTTTTTGGTGAATTTGCCCACTATTAAAAAAAAATATCATATCAATTCTAAGAAAGCCCCCCAAAAAGATACAAAATCTTGACAATTCTTAGCCCGGGGCAATATTTTTGTAGCAAACATATGCTAGTTTTGAAAAAAAAATTGTGGCAATTTTTTTCAAATTTGTTCATATTGTGTGTTTTTTCTAGTGAATTTGCTCATAATTCCAAAAAAATTGGCTAGAAAAATATTATATGCTAAATGATAAAGTTTACATCATTCAATGAATGTAGATCAATGACTTAAGCTATATTATGGGTCCAAGTTTTAATACACCCAAATTTGAACTTAATTTTTATGGGATAGAGGTCTCCTTAAGAGATAAATGTGAAGAAAAATTTCAATGAATTGATGATTATGATTGATCTAGTAGCTTCATTAAATTCACCAAGTTTGACTATTAGTGAGATTAATAAAATAAATTTTAAAATTCATTAAATTTTTTTAAAAGACAATAAAATAGTAAAATTCAATTAAAATCATCAATTTAAAATAGAAATCAATAAAAAAAATAAAAATATATTGATATAATACAAATATATTATACAATATTATATTATAAACTAAACCTAAATATCCAAACCTAAGATTAAGATTTATAGTTATTATATATAGCATTATAATTTATATGTTGAAACACCCATTCTCTAACTACCCCATGTAGTTTTCATCTCCTTGGTCTCTAATATTTTTAACTTATCTACATGTTTCTTAAACCTTAAATTTGAAAAATAGTGGCATTCCCTTTGAATGGTTTCTTTTATTCCTTTTATATTTTTACATTGATTGGTTTTTCTCGTAGTCCCACTTAAATAAATTATAGCTTGATCCCTTCATTGGTTTTTCTACCTTCATTAATTTGTGCTTGTGCATACAACATTAGTTCTCAATTGTATTTTTCACTTGCCTTATGTCTAACATGTGTCGTATCTATTGTGTTGCATGCGTTGTTCACATCATGAATTTCATGTTAATATTTTGCTTTAAAGTTGTGAGCTTGCACTCTTGCAGCATGTGTAATTTAAGTGGGGGGTGCAATATCCAAATTTAATGATTATTTGTAGACTTTGTGCCTATTTGACATGATTTTTAGTGGGTTTTTGTTGTCCATGTATAAGTTGGTATTTCATAAAGACTAGAAAATTTATGAAAAATATCTGATTTTGAGTTCATCACAATGGTCATTGATGGTTGTTATCCAAAACAAAAAAAAAAGAAGCTAGGTTGTCATAAAATTTGCCAAGGAAAATTGTGATATGGTTGTTAATTCTTATGGGGATTAAGTGGATTTTTTTGGGGCAAATAAGGTGAGGTGGTGGATTCTAGTCAAGAAATATTATTTCAAATTTGTTTATATTTTTGATTAAAATAATAATGTGATTAGTAAAAATAATATATATTAAATGATAAACTTTATATCATTAGATGAATGAAGATCAATAAATTAAATTATATTTCAAGTTCAATTTTGACAAATCTAAATTTGAACTTAAATTTTTCATAATAGGTCTTTTTAAGAGATAAGTGTTAATGAAAATTGCAATGACTAGATAATTAGGATCAACCTGATAACTTCATTTAGTTCACCATATTTAATTGGTAGTAACATTAATAAAAGGAAATTTCAGAGCTCAACAAGTCTTAAAAATCCCCTGTTTGTGCTGCTATACAATCCAACTAGAGCAACTAGATTAAAATAAAAAATAATGAAAACAAATATAATATATTATAAAACATCTTTAAATATAATATTATATTATAAATTGAACATAAGTAATTATATTTACAATTATATTAATGTATAATATTATATAATAAACTCTTTAGTTATGTTAGGCTCCTTGTGCATTTTTATAGCTTTTCTTTTCATATGTAAAAACTCTTTGTAGATACTGAAAATTGGTCTAGGCTTGCGAGTACCACTTTCGGCATAATTTGCTAATGTCCATAGTCATGATTAAATAATGTTAATTATTTAATTACTTCTTAAACACATCTTTCTTTTATTAATTAAATAACCTTTTAATTATTTAATTAATTCATTATGACCCTTATTCAACTTTGATTAATTAAATAAATTATATTTATTTAATTATGTCGCTAACTAATTAATTCTCTTTCATAATTAAATAATTTATTATTTAATTAACCCTTTTGTCATATTTCAACTATAATTAAATATTCCTTATTTAATTATTCAATTAATCTTTTCAACAGTCAATTAAATAAATTATTATTATTTATTTAATTAAATCTTTCAATTTCGAATGTTGAATTAAATTAACATTTAATTTATAATTAATTATTTCTGTCACATTCTTCTATCATTCAGTTATCTAATTATTCACTCACCATCTGATTCGAGATCTATTTAAATCCGTCAGTTATCTCTAGATTCGATATCTGATTGTCTCTGCGAAAGGACTCTCTATCACAACTAGTCAATTAACTAGTTCTAACTCATATGCATAAACATATTTATTATTTAATTAATTAATTCATGTATGCATTCAAACAAATTATTCTTCGAGTTCTAACTTTATCATTTTCATTCAAAGTCTAATTCTTCTATTTTCAAAGACTTTCAACTGAAGATTGAATCATTTATTTAATCTTGAACTCATGTTCTTTCTATTTTCGAACAGTTTTAACACCAGATTAAATTATTATTCCAATTTAATCTCTATCCTGCAAAATTTCCTAACTCATGTTCTAACTGACACAAAACTCACCTCGCATGGCATTCATCAATCTCAATCACTGATCTCTCTTTCGAATCTGAGCTGATCGTTCGAAAACCCAATTTCTATAAATTGACCTGTCATTGTCATTATTCCTCCTCCTGAAATCAATACTTTTGAGAAGAGCTTATAATTTTTGATATTTTGCTTAGACAATACATCCAGGCTATGCTTGCATACATACATAAATTCTAAGGGCAAGAATATCGATACAACAAAATGGAGAAGGACAATCAAGATAATTCGAAGAGGTGGAGTGATATTCAGTGAGACTGTTCTAGTTATCATTTAAATTATTTTAGTTTATTTACTTCGTTCTTAGTTGTTTGATTTAGATTAATACTTGCTAGATTAGATTTAACCATCTTTCTGTGTAGCAATCCATTTTATCTACGTTACATTTGGTGAACCCGACGTGAAACACACTTCAAACTTCGTGACTTCTTTCCATTTTTTATTTTGCAGATATCATACGACAAACCGTATTTGACTAAAGAAACGATGCATCTAGGTTTGCAAACCGCATATGACAAATCTCGCGACACATCTAATAACATAAGCCACATCCGTAACATTTCGCAACACATCCGACTGTCAACATCACGACACATGTGCCTGGTAAAGTTTTTTATTTATTTTATTAACTTTCGTATTCTCGCATTTTTGATTTCTTTTTTTAGTATTGTTTTTGTTTTTTGCTAATGTTTTGTTTGCAGCTATGTTTAGGAGGATAATATTGTTTTTGCAGAATGAAGCATAAAAGACTTTACAAAAAAAAACCAAAACATCTTTTTTGCAGGATAAAATCGAAGACACAAATAAACTACTAATTAGTTGCATGCATGACCTTTTGTGGAAGACAATTAATTTGTTTTTTAAAAATTAACTTTTGTGCTTGGTAGATTAAATAATTGTCATTTGGGTTAAAATTTACCAGTGTTTGCTTTGTCTGGTGCGGAAGCACATTTTATAACCCTTTACGATTCGGTATATTGAAGTATCCTCTCCCCTTGCGCATTCATGCGATCCTGGGTGTAAGAGAAACAATTACTGAATCTAGAACTTGGACCTATCTTGGTGGGAAAAATTACTCACCCCAAGATGACTCAAACTGGTAGCACGCTAGATGCCAAATGACTTCCAATCGGTATATATAAAAGTGGATTTTTGGGGGAAACCCCAGAAATCACGCTCACTGTTCTGACGAGAAGGGCATAAATGGTCTCTCGTCGTACTGGATGGTGCCCCATGAATGAAATGCCCTTACTAAAAACCATGTTGTAGTTTTTACCAAAATCCTATCTATTTGCTGGTGAAATAGGTTCAGACCTGTGAAACTGTCTTACATTCTTACAGTTCATGTCTTGAGATGAGATGTATGCCATGGGAGTTTCATGGGTATAGTAGCTTGGCTGCCCCATATAAGTGAGTGTCATGGAGGGGAGCCAGTGAGGTCAAGCTACTAGTCATCCGCTTTGAATATGCGTAGCTGGATTTATTCAAGTAAGAACTCAGTAAATACTGTCCAACACAGCCCAGGTTGTAATTGTCTTTTGGTTTTAATAGATTCAACACCTCAAACTGAAAACACTTTGTATTTTGTGCTTGTCTTTTTGCTGTATTTGTCAAAAAAATTGATCATTAAACTGAGTCAGTTGTAACATCATCTTCAAAAAACCATAACTGTCAAACAGAGTCGCAAATGTCATATTTTGAGCCGCATGTGTCTTAGAGATTCACAACTGTTTAACTGAATGGTGCATGTGTCTGCCAACAAATTTTAGTTTTTGAGCCGCAACTGTCATATTTCGAGCCGCATGTGTATCCACGAGCCGCAACTGTGAAATGAAAAACTGCAAGTGTCTATCAACATGTTTAGTTTCACAGAGTTCATATTTTTGAGTCGCATCTGCCATAAAGTAAACCGCATCTATTAGAAAGTCACAATTTCCTGACAACATTAGAAACCTAGTTTGGTCAATTTAGCGCATCTGAAAACTGCAATGTTTCTGTCAAATCTATCAACGTATCTGAAAGGTGAATCACAATTGACTGTCAACAAATAAATTCAAAAACTACAAACTTAGTCCGGAAACAAAACTATCTTTTTCGTTTCTATTTCTTAAGATCAACCTTGGACAAAAACTAGAATTTTTTTTCTCAAAAACCTTGCATTATTAGGTGTCGTATACGCCCTAGTCATAGTCATCCTAAGTTGCAAGCATTTAGACACTTCCTAAGAAGTTGCATATCATATAATATAATAACTTTCCGCGCCATTGGATACATTCATTCTCCGATTTGTCATTATCATTAAACCTAGTCACTATTATCCTATTAGTGAATCTTTCCAGCTCAACAGTCTAGTTTGGGAAATTGACCTTATCAGTTGTCTTTGTCCTACAATCAGGTTCCTTGGTAAGGTTAGATCATTCCTTGGATTTATTCCATAGGTGGTAGGTTATACCCATCTAAGAATCATTTACCATCATAGTCTACTCAAAAATTTGTATATTGTCCATCCTAGCATATGTTATCTTAGTATACATCATTTTAGAAATCTTTAGCAACATCCTTTATATTCAGAAAATCCAAAAAACATAGAAATAGGACATATCAGTTTTTTAGACATAGTTTGCATTACCCCATTTTGAGCAACTTTTCATGGTTGAAACAAGGTCTAAGAAGAAACATAAAGCAATTTCAGACCCTAACAAAATTTTCAATCCTTTTGGAAATCAACCATCAGGGAAAGAAAGACCACATAAAACTTTGCTTGAAAAACACATCACTAGAGACACACATGGACAAATTTGGTTGAAGAAATAGATGCTGCCGTACAAGATCCTGAGTTTTCATCCTTTATGGATGAGTGTTTGGAAAATGATCCCCAACGATATCTAGCAAATTTGCTAGTAGAAGGTGCCACACTACCACCAGGATTTGATATTCATACTTTGAAAATACCGTCTACTCAACCAACACAAACCATAACGTCAAGTGTTTCTATTCCTCAAATTACCGCAGTGATACCAACTGGTATACCTACTAAAAAATTGTCAATTGTAAGCACAATCCATTTCAATGTAATACAAGGTTTACAATTTACTACGGGAGAAAATTCATCAAACCCCTTTGGCACAAACACTACTGGTAAGAGATCCAAAGTTGGCATGAATATTCCTATACCAACATTCAGACAGAAAAAATTCCTATACCAAATCAGAACATTTAGACAAGAAATATTCCTACACCAAATCAGAACATTCAAACAAGATATATACCCTCGCCAAATCATAATCCTTCACAAAACATAGCATTTCAGAACACCTACATTGATCCTAACAATGCAAACAACATGTGCTTGACACAAGTATATGTTCTCCAAAATCAAATGCAAATGCTTCAACAACAGATGGACATGTCTATATTAGGAAAACGAACTATCTCAGCGCAAGATCTATGCCCATGTCCTTTTGACAAAGCACTATACATGTCACCCTTCCCACATGGATACATTATACCGAATTTGACTAAGTATAATGGGAGGAACCCTTTAGTACACATTAGAGAGTTCTCTACAACATGCATGGACATATCATATGACCCCACATACTTGATGAGACTATTTCTGTGAACCCTTGTTGGGATAACACTGGAATGGTTCTCTAAATTACCATATGGCATACGATCCTGGGGTGAATTAGCTGAGAATTTTGTTGAACACTTTACCTTCAACATAGACAATGAAATAACCACAGCTACCTTGTGTCACACAACACAAGAAGAAGTTGAAACTTTCACTACTTTCTTCTAGAGATGGAGAAGTTTAGCTAGTAGATGTCCAGTGGGAATACTAGAAAAACAAAAAGTCACAATATTCCTTGATAATATCAATCCAAAATTGAGAGGTGACTTAAGGGTACATTGTTTTACTTCATTCCTAGACTTGGTGCAAAAGGGAATCATCCTTGAAAAAGGCCTTATTGACAAAGGAGAAATTAAAGTACCAGGCAAAAACCTAGTTGTTCAACATCAAAACGCATTCAACGATAGAAACAAGTTCTGGTCTAGAAACAAAAATGTTACCAATGAAGACATTGTTTATGCTAAGACAATACATGCAAGACCGGTCATCGCACTTAGAGGTTACAACCCCAATTAGGACATGATGAATAATCCAGTTCAATCAACAAATTTTGTCCAAAATTCACAACAACAATGACCACAAAGGAGATTTCCTAAAAATGAATTTACCCCTTTAGGGCAACCAATCGAGACAATTTTCAAAGAGTTGATTAAACATGATCTCCTAAAACCATTAGAACCAAGACAATATGATCCTGAATAGTTTAAACCTTCATGGTGGGATGATGATTCCTATTGTGAATACCATCAAACAAAAGGACACAACCTACAACAATGTCGACAATTGAAGAATATCATACAAGACTTTGTTGAAGACAAAACCATAGAGGTCAATGGGCACAAACATACCAAGAACCATGATCACAAGGTCTTCATGGACCCATTACATGACCACACAAAAGGAAAAGGCTCCAGTTCGGGAACTAACAATGCTACATCATCCAATTATGCAAATACCAAGTATGAATATGGAAAAGGTACGATCATAGATCACCTCCAAGATGCAAATGAAAATGTCCATACCATCACCATTAAGAAGCATCTTAAATGTGCTATAAACACATGTAGAGCTAAGATAACTCTTCTAGGTCCTTCTTCTGAGCCACCTACATAGTCTTCCAAGTCTAAGTACAATTTGCTTGATCAACTAAGCCAGACCCCAACACAGATATCCATTTTGGAACTGTTGAATTTATCACCTGATCATTAAGCCATTCTCGACAAAGCCTTATAGAGCACGACTTTCACTACCAACTTAGATGTCAGTCATTTCAAATAAATGGTAGGATACTTAACCAACTCCCATCATGCCACATTTTCTCAACAGGATTACTCAACAAAAAATACCGATCATAATGACCCATTACATCTTAAGGTCCTAGTCCATCAAACCAAAGTCAGACGAGTCTTGGTAGACGGAGGATCAGGTTTGAACCTAAGTACCATAAAATTGGTTAAGGCATTAGGATTCTTAGAAGCATGCATAGACACCTCTAAGAGTATAGTCATCAAGGCTTATGATGATGAGGAAAGATCATCCAAAGGAGTTGTCACACTCCCTATCAAAATTGGCCCGACACTTATGAACACTAGCTTCCAAGTCTTGGATCTCACCCTTCCGTATAACCTATTGTTAGGTAGACCTTGGATACATGCAATGAAAGGTGTACCTTCCACATATCACCAGTGTCTTAAATTCTTGTATAATCGCACCGAGGTTATGATTGATGGTTATCCAGATCCTTTTAAATATTGTACAAGCCTAAGGGAAATTCCACAATGACAGGTGCCAGTTAATCAAGAATCCTCATTGTCCACTTTATCCCTGTACGTTGATCCATCACATCTTGTCAAGTCCATTTCATTAAAACCACCATCATCCACTCCTAAGGTCAAGATACAAGACAAGGGTTGTGGAGAATATTACATGAAGGAATCCTATTGTGTCAGTCAGCTGATTCCACCTAAGGCATATGGCTTACCCATGGCAGATATAAGACAATCAGTAGTCACATTTCATGTTCCCCCTACAATGACATTGACCAAATGGGGAGAGTTAAGTGAAGAAATTGTGGACCAAGGTGATATTACCTCCTGGTTGTACCAGGAAGACAATGAATACCCCTCACCATCTATTCAAATAGCTAAGGATCAATATGGAAAATGCTTTAAGATAATGTAAAGAAAAGGCTATGACAAGCATAGTGGGTTAGGAGTACATCAAAATGGAAGGACTGAACTGATAATTGTCTCACCACGACCGAAGGCCTAGGGCTAGGGTTTCAACCGCTTAGAATTGGCTTTCCTAGTACTTCATCACCATTTCAAGAGGAAGTGAGTGCTTATGAAGACATCGAGATATCTCATGAACCACTCCCCCCAGTTTACGATGAATCCCCTAACTCAAGTGACTATGAATGGGATTCCCTCTCCTCTACTAGCACCATGAACCTAGATAAGCTATTTGGAGAATTGGACCAAATGATAAAACCCTGTACCAAATCCATCTAGCCCCCGTAATAAGAAGCCCTTGTAAAAAGAAGAATGGATTAAGAACTATTATTGGGAAGCCCTTGATCATGCATCTTGGGCACTTGATGAAACATCTTCTAATGACTTAGACATTACAATAGTCCCACATCAGAGTTTACCTACCCATAGGAAAAAGAACAAGAAGGAGTTAGTCCAAAAATTTTGTGACCATGCCAACCACTATGTATTAACCTTTTCAGCTTCCACCTTTGATAACTCTGATGATGAAATGCCCCTCATATATCCCCAACTTATCGATTGGGATCAACAAGGTACACCCATCTTAGAAATAAGATGAGAACGATGAAGCAATAGCTGAGTTCATGGGACTTCGAGAAGGAATACCTAGAGGGGATCAAAAAGCTAGTTTTTCCATAGAATTGGATGACAAAGAATAATTTGGGGAGTCTATTTACACCTCTAGTGGCAAAAATGAGAATAAAAAGAAAAACAATGAAAATGAGCAAAATGACGAGTCCCTAGGGGAAAACTGAAAGGTGCCTTTGGATGAAGAAATAGTAAAAATAAAGGATGTATTCGAGGGTGAAAACCTCTCTGAGGCACCCAAGGATGGAGGTTTGAATATTCTCCCCGTTGCTCAGAAAAAGTCATCAATGTTAGTAGAGGAGTCTGTTGAAGTCAACATAAACACAGAAGAAAACCCTTGGGTAATATACTTTGCAGCCTCTTTGATAGAGACATAACAACAAGAGTTTCAGGACCTCTTCACAAAGAGTTTCAGGACCTCTTCACAAAGAGAGAGATAAAATTTGCATGGTTGTATGCTGACATGCTTGGGCTGGATCTAGACCTAATATTGCACCGTCTACCATTACAACCACATATTAAGCTCGTCAAACATAAGTTAAGGAAATTGCATCCACAGATTTCTCTACTGGTCAAAGCAAAACTTAAGAAACTATTGGATGTCAGATTCATAAGATCCATAGACTATGCAAACTAGATTTCAAATCTTGTGCTAGTGACTAAACCAACTGGGGGCATCCACATTTGCACAGACTTTAGAGACATCAACAAGGCATGTCCTAAGGATGACTTCACCTTGCCGAACATTGACATGATAGTGGACCTTAAAACATGATATGAGATGCTATCCCTCATGGATGGTTTCTTTGGGTATAACCAAATCAAAATCATAGCTAAAGACCAACACAAGACAACTTTGATGTGTCCATGGGGAACACACTATTGGAATGTTATGCCTTTTGGGATTAAGAATGGAGGAGCTACGTATCAACGTGCAATGATGATTATTTTCCATTACTTTGTACATACTATCATGGAAGATTATGTTGATGATACTATAGCTAAATCATTAACAAGGGCAAATCATTTGAAAGTTCTAGACAAGATATTCCAAAGGCTAGAAAATTACAACGTCAGATTAAATCCAAATAAATGTGTCTTTGGAGTGAAATCAGGGAAACTTCTAGGGTATATCATTTCTAGAAGAGGCATTCAAGTAGATCTAGAGAAGGTAAAATCTATTGTAGAAATCCCTCCTCCAGTCAGCATTGGTCAACTAAGAACACTACAGGGAAGATTATAGTCTATCAGGTGCTTCATTGTACAACTAGCAGACAAAATACACCCATTTCCATATTTTCTCAAGAAAGGAGTACCATTTTTATGGACACCTAAATGTCAGGAAGCTTTCCAAAAAATCAAGGATTATATTCTCACTCCACCCATCTTAATGCCACCTACAGATGGAAAACCATTGGTACTATACATTTTAGCAACTCAGTCGGCATTAGGAGCCCTTCTCGCACAAAATGATGATCAAGGTCATGAAAGGGCACTGTACTACATCAATCGTACCTTGGTGGGATATGAATTAAATTACAATAACATAGAATGTGTCTGTCTTGCGGTGGTCTTTGCTACTAAAAGACTTCAACACTATATGCTAAACTGCTAAACCATGATTGTCACAAAGATTGATCCCCTCAAATATCTCTTAAGGCAACATTAACAGATCGATTGGCTAAATGGGTGATGATAATTAGTGAATATGGCATCGAATATGTAGAGAGGAAAGCTATAAAAGTACAAGTAATTGTAGATCAGTTGGCGGATGCACCCATGAAGGCAGACCATCCTTTAGTGGCATATTTTCCTGATGAATTTATCTTCAAAGTTGACACTAGAACCAAATGGAAATTATAGTTTGACAGGTCACATAATAATCGTGGTTCAGGAGCAGGCATACTATTTTTTACACCTCAAGGTGATACTATTCCTAAATCATTCAGGATTGCTTTACCTTGCACTAACAACATAGCAGAGTATGAAGCCTTAGTGACAGGACTAAGAATGGCAACCCAATGGAAGATTAAGAGTCTATATGTTTATAGGGATTCTCAACTAGTAGTTCGCCAAGTAAATGATGATTATGAAACTAAGGATGAGAAACTTTCCCCCTATAAGAACATGGCCGATAGTTTCAAGCAGTACTTTGATGACATTACCTTTCAAAAAATACCACGTATTCAGAATAGGGCAGTAGATGCTATGGCAACCGTGGGTTCCTTATTGGATATTTTGAGCAATGTGCCTAAGTTCGAGTTTTTGGTCGAACAGTTGTTGGTCTCTGCTTATGATGTTTCTGATTCTATGATGGTGTGTATGATTTTTGGTCCTACTTCCCCTTGGTACAAAGACGTATACGACTATCTAAATGACCAAACCTTACCATTAGACCTGTCAAACAACCAACGTAGAACCTTTATCCGTAAGTCAGCTAAATACGCCATCATCGAAGATACCCTGTATAGACGTACCTTAGATAACACCCTAATGAGTTGTCTCGATGTTGAAGAAGCACAAGAAACCTTGCGAGCGGTACATGAGGGTATATGTGGATCCCATTCTAGCAGTCCTACATTAGCCCATAAGATTACGAGATTAGGTTATTATTGGCCCACAATAGAAAAGGACTCATATATCTTGTAAAGAAATGTTGACAATGTCAGATACATGGAGATTTGATACAAGAACCAACATAGGAGGTTCGTTCGATTACTTCACCTTGGCCCTTTGCCTAATGGGGACTTGACCTCATAGGTAAGATACATCCTCCATCATCCAATGGCCATAAATTCATCATAATTTCCACTAAATACTTCACCAAATGGATTGAAGCTATTCCCATGACCTACATCATCGACACACAAATATCCAAGTTTATCCTAAACTATATCATTTATCGGTATGGTGTACCCCAATCCATTATCACAGACAATGGCCGTCCATTCAAAAACCAAGAATTCTTCCATCTATGTGAAGAATTCCATATCAAACATCATTTTTGCACTCCATATTACCCACAAGGTAATGGCCAAGCCAAGGCATCTAATAAAACCATTATCAAAATCCTAAATTTTTTTGTCAATGACGCTGGTCATGACTGGCATCTACAGCTTAATCCTTCCTTATGGGATTACCACACAAGAATTCTTACTCCCACCGGTGCCACTCCATACTCTCTAGTATTCAGATCATAAGCTATCTTACCTATTGAGGTTGAAATTCCTTCCTTGAGGGTTTCCTTGAAAGGCCATATTGATGATGAAGAATATCGTGTATCGAGATTACAAGAGTTAGAATTACTGGATGAACGAAGACAAAAATCACTAGACCATTTGCAAGAATATTAGAACCATCTTCGTCGTAGCTATAATAGGAAATTTCTAAATCAAAACTTTGACATTGGTGACCTAGTTTTAATGGAGAATCCCAAGAATCAATCTGAATGAGAAAAGCCAGGTAAGTTTGAACCTAACTGGTTAGGGCCCTATATTGTCACAAAAGCTTTTGGATTAGGAGCATATCAACTCTTTACCCCTGAAGGAGAACCACTTTTGTCACCAATCATCAACCTTCATCTGAAGAGGTTCTATGCATAGCTTATGAGAGTCTCTGTCTTAATCGGAAAAATACAAAAAAATAGTTACCATGATAAAAACCTAGCAAATGTGCATCTTTGTAACACCAATAGAAAAATAAATCAAAAAAATAAATAAAATAGTAAAGAGAAATAATCCGTCCAACAATGAAAACCACTTCGGTGGCACTATGGATAAGTACCATGGTGAAAACCTGGCAAACAGGCGCCATGTGTAGTCAACTTTGCTCCTTCGTCTACCATCATTCCAATTAGACTTTTCACTTTCCCTCATAATAAATGGTTGTCTTATCCATTCCTTGGAATGATTGACATCACATCCACTTTGTCACATTCCCCACTCCATCCTGTATGTCTTATTCTCGACTGGGGGAAAATCCTTGTTTTGTGTCATGAGGACCTTGTACATAGCAACCCAACATCATAAAATATCCTAGAAAAAAGCTCAAAAACATAAGATTTCTTGGAAAAATCCAAAAACATTAAAAAATCCCAAAAATAAAGTTGGAGTCAGTTGTGTCAAGTCAGCCATAAACATAGTCGAACTATGTTGCCCCTATGACTGGATGTAGGCAAGGCCATCAATCAATGTGCCCCCAAGGCATTAGGTCTGTTTATCTAGGTTTCTCACATCTCACACACATTAAAATCATGAATCTTTGTACATGTCAAAGTCATTGGTCATGTCAAACTATGAGGTCTCTGCGTGTACAACGTAGGCAATGCTATTCAATTGATGAGCCCCCGAGACCGCACTAGGTCAGTCCAATAGGGTTTATCACATCCACTATCACATATGTTTCATATCATCAACTTAAGTACATATCTTTAGTCAGTTAGGTCAGTCCTTTAGGGTATATTATCTAAATTTATACACTGTCAACACACACACACACACACACTCATAACAGTCAAGGCATCAAGACAAGTCATGCATCAACAAGGAAAACATTTCAAAAGTGTCATCAAGTCAAAATCACACACATTGTTAGAGTATTCAACTTGTATATTAAGCAAGATATGTATTTCTTCTCAACAAACATCATCAAATTGTCATAGCCTCATGTAGCTTGTCATATCAACGTCATCAGGCTCCAACGTCTTATACGACATGTGTCTTTCTGAAACCAAGCTTTGCCATGCCTTACACAGATGGTCACCAAGTCAAAACCAGACTCAATGTCTTATGCAGTATGTGTCATCCCTCACATCAAGCTATGTCAAACATCAAACAATCCCACAAGATGAAGTTTTGGAAAATACTTTTATTTGGATTTTTGACTTTACATCTTATCTTGTCTTATCTTTCTATTGATTTGTGCATGAGTTCGATTACTAGCTTTCTCAAGGATGTCCCTCGAAGGATTTAGAGAAGCAAGGATGTCTCAGGACTCTTTTTCTTTGACTACTGACTGTCAACTATTTTTTTAAACTTTGGATTTTGAGTCATGTTACTAGTTTCCTCAAGGATGTTCTGTCAAGGATTTAGAGGAGCAATGACATCTCATGACCCGTCTTTTATTTGTTTGTTGTCTATGGTTTTTCTAGACAAAATGACTGGGGAAATCTTGTCCTTAGTTTGAGTTAAGACACTCCTTGTCTACAACTATCTGTTTTTCGTAGGTGGATGAATTTGTACACTATGGTCTATCTCATATCATGGTGTGTACTATCCATTTGTGTCATGTCCCACCCAATGATGATAAAATGCAAAGCTTAGTATATATATGGAAAAATATCGAAGATCATATATTTTTCAATCAACCTTCATTGTTTCTTACTAACATTCTGAAATCATCCGTGCTAACATTTCTCTTGTCTGACATAATGATAGAGTCCTGTGACACAAAAAAAGAATTAAATAATTTGCATATGCATACATTCTATAAGCATTATGTAAACAATATCGTATGTCTATATATAGTACATCATATAGATAGGAACATTAGACATCTTCATGGCATATCTGAGAAAATCATGGCATAATAGACATTCAATCATCATAAGATACATAATGAAAACATCACATGTATAGTATAATCATCACATGTAGATAGCATTGTATATATAACATTACATCCCATTACCATAATGTACATTACATCCATCATCATATAGAATCATCATAACATAATAGACTGAATAAACACATCATAATGTAGAAACCATCATCCATAACACATGTACATACATCACTTAGGAAACATAATCATATAGAAACAAAAATGCATCATCATACAATTGAACTGTATATCATATAGAAGCTGCCAAAAATCATATCTATATCACTCGAAATAACGTGTCATAGTACAATGTCAGAATGTATCCATAAATAAAAAGGAGCTCGTAGGCTCTCTTTGATCCAAATACAATGTCTACAATTATGAAAGTGTCAACGAGTCCCACTGCCGCTACTCCCATGTGGTGAGCGTGGAGGAAGCTGCCTCAGAGGTACTCTCTATGAGGTGGAAGGCCTATCATATGGACCTATCCTTGGTGGTCCTACTACACCCTCTGTACTCTGTGTCCTAGTCTGACTCCTGCTCTATGATCTTGGTTGTGAACCTATGAAAATATAGGAGCTCATCTCTCCGTTGGCACCACATACTCATATCTCTATAATATGAGGCCCTCTCAACTGATTTGACTAGCTCAAGCGAAAACCCATCAGATGAAGTACCACTACAAAGGTGTCTAACCTTTGTGAACTACTGCTCTATCTCCTACCTTCGGGCTACTGCTTGGTCCCTCTCCATCAAAGCAATATATCTCTCCATAAAAACACTATCTCTCTCAATCTATAAATCATCCCACTCTGTAGTAACCACTCTGAGCCTCTCCTCCAATGCCTCCCTATCGCTATCTCTAAGAGCCTCCTCATCCCGTCTCCCCTCTATAGTTCAATCCCAGAGCTCTCTCTTCTGCTCCTCCATGGGTACCTCCTCCTCAACATCATCCTCTCCATAACCTACCAGAATACCAAGAAGATCAATGTCCATATACTCTCTCTCAACCTCCTCCTCCTCCTCTACAAGGTCCTCTCTCTCAATCTCCACCTTTGCATTCTCCTCTGCTACTGCCTCCTCGACAACATGCTCACCTCTAATCTCAGCCTCTGCTCCACCCCCGAGGTCCAACATTGATACATCCTCTACCTCTACCTCTCAGATAGGTGATAATCCACCTACCCGACCACCTCTCCATTCTCTCCAACCTCATCTACCACCACCGCCTCTACCATCATCGCCACCACCCCTGCCACCACCTCTGCCACCACCTCTGCCACTATGCCGCCCTCTCAGACCTGTCCCTCGTCTCTCCACTAGTGTCGTCTGATCTGGATCTGTGTACGCACAAGATGATGCTCTGCCCACCAGGTATCATATGCAGCTGTAGTCCCAGGATCCGCTGCTCCGCCTCTCCATCCCCACTGTAAAGGCTATAAAGCCTGAATCTATGCCTTTGTAGTAGCCACTGTTATCATAGGCCCCGAAAAAGGAACCTCTCTGGATGATCGAGAAAACTCTGCTCGCCCTCTAGGCTCATCTTGTACCTCACCGAACTATCTCAAAACACGATCTGGTAGATGTCTCTCTATGATATGTACACTAGAAATAGTCCTACCAATTAAGTACTATGTCTGTCGATGAAAGGTAAATGCATGTCCTCATATGACCATCTCTCACAGTCCATGTATGGCCTCCACGTAAACTGAACCGATGTGTCCAATGCATGTCTCCAAAAACCTGTATCACCTACATGACTTTGTGTAGTGTTTCCTATATACCAAAAAATATAAGGAGATCTAGCATCTCAATCTGCAGCAACAGGAGGACGAAACACAACAATACGCTCCCATGCCCAAACCATGAGAAGAGTCATCCCGCAGCTCATCGACTGTGCATCTTTGTAAACTATATCATGCATATGAAAATATAGCATACCCAACAGACAGGGACCCCAGGCATACACAACCTCCCTCTCTAACATCCCAACTATCATCTCTCCCCATCCAACAAGAAATCCATGACCCCGCCAGTCAAGAAGAACTATCCCCCCAATCAATGTATACAAAATATAATCTATCCCCTCGTATCTATCAGCTAAAACCTGCCATCTGATCTCATAATGCTCTATCCCTAATCTCCTAATATCATCAAAAACATAGAATCTAGTGATCTCACTATATCCGCGTTGTGTATCATACATAACCCTCTCTCCTCTAATGGGTAATCGAAGAATCCTATAAACATCCTCTAGGGTAACAACCACCTCACCAGTAGGCAAATGAAATGATGAGGTCTCTGAATTCCATCGCTCACATAAGGCAGTAAGCATACCTCTATTCGCTCAAATCGTGGGAATAGCCAACACATGATGTAGTCCCAGTCTCCATAACAAACGTGTCTCTGCACTCACCAATCACTCTCTCAGCTCAAAGGTATCCAACCGTGACTCCCGAGTATAGATAGGATCTAAGATAACCTGTGAAGTGCATTCAACCAAGATGTCAAATGTCAAATCATTCAAGTTTTTATCAGATTTTTTTTCAAAAATTTGACAGTCAACTATGGTTCACTTAATCAAATGCGGTGCATAATCACACATGAGTCGAAAAAAAAAGAATTTGCATCGCATATTTCAAATGCATTGAAAAATCATTCAATTTCAAAAAACAATCAAATGTGTCTCAGAAATAACATATGTGATGCAAAATTAATTGCCTACCTAATATGCATATGCGATGCAAAATATCAAATGCGATTCGCTATCCTACATGCGTCTATCTAATCACAAATGCGATGCAGATATTCACATGCGGCGAATGGAAATGCAAATGTGTTTAATGCCTAAATGAACTAATGAATCATAGATGTTATTTTACATATGCGTCATTCTGCAAGCAGATGCGTTGCGTATGAACGCATATGCGTTAAACAAGAAAATCCACATTTGCAAAATTAATTTTAAAGACCTAAAACTATGTGCAAAAAAGAAATTCAAGAGGTCGTTTTAGGGTACATACCGGGGGTCATGCGTCGGCTGGCCGTCGGAAGGTCAAGATTTGCTATCTACAATGTGTAGCGTAGGGTACTGGAGACATGTTCGTCAAATACTCAGAGCTAAATTTTCTATTCTTCTAATCTTTAGGGTGCAAATGAATTGGTTTTAAACTAATTTCTATTTATACCTAGGGTTTGGGTGGCATTTCTTCTGACCTTGTCTATTGGCCATGTAAACTTCCAACTTCTATTGACCCGTACACATCCCTAACACTTCCAAATTCAATTCCGTCAACTCCATAGCTTTTCTGACCATCAAATTGACTTATCGAGAATATTTCTTGATTTTTTTGAAAATTTTCAAAAAAATTTCAATTTTCCCGAGGGGGCATACCCTTAACCTATTTCATACTGGGGCATGATCGGGGCATATTTTCTTTGACACAATGCTGAAACAACATTGTATGAAAGAGGGGCAAACTATAGACACCGAGTATTGGTCTAGGCCTGCAAGTACCACTTTCGACATAATTTGCTAATGTCCATGGTCATGATTAAATTATTTAATTACTTCCTAAACACATCTTTCCTCTATTAATTAAATAAACTTTTAATTATTTAATTAATTCATTATGATCCTTATTCAACTTTGGTTAATTAAATAAATTATATTTATTTAATTATGTCGTTAACTAATTAATTCTCTTTCTTAATTAAATAATTTATTATTTAATTAACCCCTTTGTCATATTTCAACTATAATTAAATATTCCTTATTTAATTATTCAATTAATCTTTTCAATAGTCAATTAAATAAATTATTATTATTTATTTAATTAAATCTTTCAATTTCGAATGTTGAACTAAATTAACATTTAATTCATAATTAAATGTTTTTGTCACATACTTCTATCGTTTAGTTATCTAATTATTCACTCACCATCTGACTCGAGATCGATTTAAATCCGCTAGTTATCTCCGAATTCGATATTTGATCGTCTCTGCGAAAGGACTCTCTATCACAACTAGTCAGTTAACTAGTTCTAACTCATATGAATAAACATATTTATTAATTAAATATCTTTATTTAATTAATTAATTCATGTATGCATTCAAACAAATTATTCTTCGAGTTCTAACTTTATCATTTTCATTCAAAGTCTAATTCTTCTATTTTCGAAGACTTTCAACTGAAGATTAAATCATTTATTTAATCTTGAACTCATGTTCTTTCTATTTTTGAACAGTCTTAACACCAGATTAAATTATTATTCTAATTTAATCTTTATCCTGCAAAATTTCCTAACTCACATCGCATGGCATTCATCAATCTCGATTGTTGATCTCTCTTTCGAATCTGAGGCAATCATTCGAAAACCCAATTTCTATAAATTAACCTGCCATTGTCATTATTCCTCCTCCCAAAATCAATACTTTTGAGAAGAACCTATAATCTTTGATATTTTACTTAGACAATACATCCAGGCTATGCTTGCATACATACAAAAAATCTGAGGGAAAGAATACCGATACGACAAAATGGAGAAGGACAATCAAGATAATTTGAAGAGGTGGACTGATATTCGGTGAGACTATTCTAGTTATCATTTTAATTGTTTTAGTTTATTTAATTCATTCTTAGTTGTTTGATTTAGATTAATACTTGTTAGATTAGATTTAACCATCTTTCTGTGCAACAATCCATTTTATCTATGTTACACTCTTTTTTAATTATTAATATATTATATGTGGATCTAACCTTTTATTAATAAAAAAATATATTCATTCTCACTTAGAATTGGCATTAACATAGCAAAATTAAAGAGATTATTAAAAAGTAAAGGATTCACATTGCCTCAAACAAATACTTAAAAGTTAGAATACATGTGTTTCTATCACAATTATCAAAGTAACATATAATAAATATTTAAACATACAATTTTTTTTCTCTAGACTCTAAGTCTTTATTGTGACATTGACTTTGAATTTATGTACCAAAATATTTTTGGTCCCTCTATTCCATAATGTTGAACAAATATTTTATTATACTTCATAACTAGCCTGCTAGCATGTAATTTGCATGTGGAAATTTTGATTATGTGATCATCCAATATGTCAACAACCAAGTTTTTATAGATATAATATATGTACAAGAAACCATTAGGTATGGGTAACAATGAAGTCAATAAAGAATAATTAAATTGGTTTTTTGTATTCACTATCAATAGTGTTATAATATAATTCCCATGCATTGATTCTGATTTCAAACTTCTCATACATAGAATTATATTTATGATATTTGACCCACCATCCTTGATAATATGCATCATTTGAAAAAATTAAAACTAGTATCAATTCTTGACATAATATATTTGAGTTAAGGACTGTAAAGAGCGAAACTCTTTAATTCCAAACAATCTTATAATTCCTTTAATAAGTTCATTTCCATTCCATAAAATATCGTAACTCATTCATTTAAATTACTTTAATCCAAAAGATTCCAAACATCGACTTAAAGTCTATAATAAGTTTCATAATACATCCAATCGATTTCAAACATGTGTCATCTTACATGATATTTAATAATACAAAATCATTGTAAGAGAAATTTACAATTCAAGACTTAGGAATTCTATCACCTTAAGTTCTACAATAATCATACAATAATGAAATATAATAGATATAAGAAGAAATCTTAATTTGATCTTCAATCCAATGGCTTATCTTCAAATATGAAGACGAGAACAAGGTTTAGGCGCTTTTTTTGCCCAACCTTGAAGCTTACGCTTCCCCGAAATTCCTTAGTCATTCAAAGAATACCCGACCCTACACAAATTGCTTAGCTAAAAGAAGTCGACAAGCAAGATGGAATTTGATGCGTGCCTAGTATAACTAGTAAATCCACAAGCATTTTCATTTTTCTAATTGAGTTAAGAAACAAGAAAGTTCAATACTAGGATATGGTAAAGAGTTATTTCCATTCCATCTATTTCAATGGTCCTTAAGTTACTTGGCCAACTAAAATGTCATCCATGACAAATAA
The DNA here is from genome assembly GCA_007115665.2 of Sequoiadendron giganteum. Classification (NCBI taxonomy): domain Eukaryota; kingdom Viridiplantae; phylum Streptophyta; class Pinopsida; order Cupressales; family Cupressaceae; genus Sequoiadendron; species Sequoiadendron giganteum. The sequence goes on along the minus strand of CM021102.1, from coordinate 487,748,242 downwards.
TAGTAGTTTTGGAAAAGCAAAACTACGCTCTCTATAAACCCATATTCGACATCCGTCCTGAAAGGTAACTTTCCAAACACATGTCATGCACATTCATTTATCAAGCATGCATGGTTCCATTCAAAATAAAGATTATCTTTCACAAACATCTTAACTACACTTTTATTTTCAAGCAAACATGGTTTTTAATACAATAATCTCACAGTTTTTAAATCGTAAATAACATTATGTTCATATTTAAAATAAAATAAAAGAAGGTGTATCTCAAGTATGTAACTAAGTACATATAAAACTAGAATAAATGAGCACACATTCTTTCAGTTCATTTACTCAAGAAATTCAACTACTCTTCAATATAGTCTTTTTCTAATTCATTTCATTTTGAAGTAATTATATTTTTATTTCTTTTCTATTTTTCTTTATATTTCCCTAAAATCTTATCTCTTTTAAATTTTATTTAAACCAAGATCATTCAGCTGTTTAATTTTATTATAATTTCACTATCTTTTCCGTTCTTTTTGTTTTAAAAATTTTATCTCTCTGACATTTTTGATTTTTCTGAAGCATTTCTAAATCTAAAACTTTATGATTTCTATGTGAATGTTTAATAAATATACTAAAAAAAAATTCTCTAAATAAAGAAATCTACTATTTCTTTATAGTTTTCTGTTCAAGCTTGTTCAATAATTTTCCTTAAAAACTGGTATATGAACTTTCTTTGTTTTTGATAAAAACAGTAATATGTTTTTTGTTCAAGTTAAAATATATGAATAATATAAAATGGTTAAACTTAAGCATATTCATATTATGAATTTGGTAATTGTAGTTTTCCATCGATCCTACCTGTGAATCTTCTATAGCTGTTTGGTTTCCTAAATCTGGAAATGATTCTTTAGTTTATTATCTCCTAATGTTCTTCTTTCTCTCTTCTCTTTCTTCCTATCTCCACACCTCTCTTCCTTACTTCCTTTCTGCTCTGTATTTTCTTCCACTCTCCTGGCTGCACCTTTTCTCCTCTTCTTCCTTCCACACCTCTGGCCGCACCTCTTCACCTGCTACTTGCATGGGATGAATGGAGGGTAGACTTTGTTCTCCTATTCTCCTTCTACCTACTACTGCGCCTTCTCAGAGAGGATTTCTATCCTCTATTCTTTCTTCAGAACGCATCCCCCTCCCTTCCACTTTGTGCACACCTCACTCTCCCTCTTCCTCACACTTGCACCTGTGTTCTTCTCTCCCTCTGCCTGCATACTCCCTCTTCTCCTTCTTGCCACACACATAAGGAATAATCCAATCCCTCTTTAAAAAGAAATCTCCCTTCTCAGTCACGCATCATGGGGAGACAATCAAAATGCAAAATCGATAAAAAACCTCCACTATTTTGCCTAACTCTCCCTCTATTCTAAAAAACGGTTTTTTCTCTACTTGTAATCTCCAATTCATGCAAAAATGGTGAAGTTATCAATAATATTAGATCCACTATCTGTGCTTGATCTCAAGAAAAATGACCATAACTCCAAGTTTTTCTCTTCGTGTTTGCATGCGTAATTGAGTGAGAGGTAATTGTTTTTCTCATTGATTACTATTGTTTTCAATTCAATTCCAATTTAAAATGTATTGCATTTACTTCTAATTTCCATTGAATAACTAGATTTAACATATATTATTTTATTTAAACATATATTTCAATATATGGATATTTTAATAATTTAGAATTAAAAAGCATCATTATTTTCAACTACAAATAAAAGATTTACATAAAGAATTAATTTTATTCCCTTATATATAATAACAATATTTTTATTTTCAATAGGATTTACATTTTTATTTTCTTTCCACGCAATAACATAATATACTCAAATTGAGAAACAATCAATCTTTCCATTTCAAAACAAACATATTCTTTTTCACATAAATTTAAGCAATCAAATAAACTTATTTAAAAATTTCCAAATAATAATCATCACGAAAATACATTAATAATAACTAAGTGGTGTGTGAGATTCCATCATCCTTATTAACGTCTAATGGCTAAACCGACTCTACCTGATCAATGTTCTCGTCTTCATTCTCGTTCACCTGTTCCTGCATTCACTTGCACTCAAATTTTCATTAGCAATGACAAACCCCGAATTTCATAATAATGAATTTCAAATCATTTCATTTGCATTTAAATTTCAATTTCACTTTCAATTTCAATTTAAATAATCATCTAACATAAACATGCAAATCTCATGATTAATAATTGCAATTAAATAATTGATAAAATCAGTACGTGACAAGGACTTGTATTTTTACCATTCTAAGAAGTCAAAAGAAATATACATAGTCATACACAAATAAATTGTTCAATGTCCATCATACTGACAGTTAGAAGAATAAAATCGTACGTAGTCATAATCAACTTTTATACAATTTTTTTTATAAAAACATATTTTACTTGATAACTTACCTTCTATGCATAATTGCCATGATGAATTCCATCAATTTCATCTTTTATACTTTCTTTTGACTATTCTACTAATGATGTTGGATAATGCAATACTAAATTCTATATTTATGAATTATACATGCCAAGTACATATGTATTATAAATAAAACAACATACAACAATATAAATAAAAGTCTAATAATATAATATAAATATCAAAGAAATTGAATGATACCATGAAAATTTATTAAATTGACTATTAAGATACCATTGTCAAAGATACATTCCTTCCTTTTTCACCTTATACTCCAACACCCATTATCATCATAAATTCTCTTACCTTAGAAGTTAGATGTCTCTTCTACTTTCAACATCAAGATCTAGTGTGATAATAATTTCATATTTGGTAGCTAGAAGATCTACTGGAAGATTTCATTTAAACTATATTGTGTTACAAGACTAAATAATATTTAAACCATATTTTAATTTTTGAGCATTAAAATCTTGTTGGAACCTATCTCTTAAGAACTACTTTGGAAACCTAGTTTAAATTTTAGTGTGTTAAAACTTGGGTCCATAATAGAAATTAATTCATTGATTTACATTCATTGGATGATATAAAGTTTATCATTTATCATATAATAATTTTTCTAGCCACGTTATTTTTTACATTATATGTAAATTTAGTATATAATGTTTTTGACTTACTGACCATCATTCAATTTCATTTGAAGTTGAAGTGTAGAATCATAATATTATGTATGTGATACTAGAGCTTTTTCCCTTTCTATAAATATCTCACATGGTTTTCTTTTTCTCATTCTTTAGGGTTTTGAAATTTATTGAAATGTTACTGAAACCTTAAATTTAAAATTCAAGGTAATCCTCTTGTATGATTGCTTCTATGCCTTTATTTTTATGTTGATTGGATCTCCTTGTAATCCCACTTAAATATCACTACTTGATCCCTCAATACTTTATCAATTTACTAGCCCTTGTCCTTTGGTACTATTGTTCACTTGTACTTGAGTCTATGTGGTAATAAGTTGTGGTCATATTATACCCTGTATTATTTACATGTGTTTATATTTTATTGCATGTGCTACCCATAGCATGACTTTCATATTGGATCTTTGTTCTAGGAGTTCACAATGTTGTTTCATGTGTAATTTAAAAGAGGTCATAGTTTCTTTCTCAAATGATGATGTATATTATTTGCACCCATGTTGGTATGTTTTATGGGGCTATTGTTGCCCACATCCACACTAAATATAGTGTTTTGAAAATCCTTGATACTTTGTGACAAATGGATAAATTTAACTATATTTCAATGACTATTCTTATTGTAACTTTGAGTTTTAGCCCCTTATTCATTTTATGACAGGGGGTGGCCCAATCTTTATTGATAAATAAAGTGGTAGGCTCATTTTGGTAGTGTAATTAGAAATGACTTTATAGGATGAAAAAGTGGCATAATTGCATTAGTCATGACAACTATAAAGGTGGGTAATTATCTTGCATTTGTGATATCATGTGATGACTATGGTTGTTAGGGTGTGTGGTGTATGGGTTTAGCCTAAATAATGCTTCAATTTTATCGGTCAAAATGACTAGAAAATCTATTTTTCAGCTCTAAGTGGGGGTTAGAAGTACAAATACTCAATATGGACATGAGTAAAATTTATTCCACATAATAAGCACCTTTCACATCACAAATTTTAAAAAATATATAATACACAAAATTGTGATGTGTGATAGCTTCCACTCATTTCATAAGAGATTAAAAATAGTATTTTAAACTAAATTAAATATTTTAATGTCAATAAAATTAATTTTTTATATTTTATGTAAGCATTCAATACAAGATTGGCAACTTAGGCCTAAATGCTTTTTACAAGATTGTTAAAACAAATTGAAGGAATTTGAGATTATTTCAGCATTATTCTTAGGAGTTGAAAGAGAAATGGATTCTATAAAAAGGATAATCTTGACATTAATTTTATGTGCACTAGTATTTTACAAGTTTGAATTGTTGCAATTGAAGTGACCGATAAACATGTGAATTCCTCTAAAAATAAAATCCTTGTACTTTTAAATCATGTTGGGTTGTCTAGGTTATCTATGTATGTTGAAAATATTATTCTATTATTTTAAGAGGTTTATTTTCTATAGATGAATTGGTTATCCCTCTATTTTTATCATTGGTTGAGTTTCTATATTTATGAATTATATGTATTATAATTAAAAAAAAATACAACAATATAAATACAAGTTTAATAATTTTAATACAAACAATAAAGAAATGGAGAAGTTTTGATGTACAAGCATGATGGCTCTCATTGCAATGACTTTCTTCAATCCTTCAATTTAGGATTTTTTTGTTCCCTCTACCTCAATTTCTCTTACAACATGTACAAAAATTGACAATGGGGTGAGCACCCATGCTGGCGTAGCAGTGACAAAGTTTCCTTTCTCGTGCCCTAACAAGAATGTAGTAAGGGCTTCTCAATTTTTGTAGGGTTCAATGAGGGGTGGGGAGGCTGGATCTCTTTACAAATCTGAGCCATACTAATTGGCTGTAGGTTTGGACACTTTAGACATGATGCAGAGAAGGAAGCAATTGCCAAAGGCCTCTTCGTAAGACCCTTATTTTTTTTTGCCCTTGTGCTCTGAAACCTCCATTTTTCTTTCACAACTTTGAATCGACCCTGGAAATATGTCTAGACAACATTGCTTATGACAAAGAGGAGTTTTTGAAAGGACACACCTTGATATGTATATTCATGCGAGTTTGGCTGAAGTTGTGTGACCTCCATGCATGAATAAGTGAAAACTAGAAAGAATACATGGAAGATGAAATCAAAATTTATCGATTTTTCATTCTAGAATTTGAATCTCTAGATGATAAGGAATTGATCCTCAATGCAGGTCTATGGGTTTACCAGGGAGAATTTTTATGCATGGAGCCTTGGTTCCCCTCTTTTGATCCTTGATCTGAGACGTTTTATTCAAAATTCCTTTGGGTAATATTGCCCTACCTTCCTCTACAATTTTGGAAAATTGAATGCTTGATTGAAATTTTTAATGGTCTAGGTAAGTATCACAACATTTCAAAAGAAACTATCAATTATGAGAACTCTACTTGTGCTCATTTATGTGTTGAATTCAATTTATCCAAAGGCCTACCGGTTGAAATCTTATTGAAAGTTGGAAAAGGACGTTGGCAACAATCAGTAGATTATGAAAATATTTCTTTTAGATGTAGAAAGTGTTTCTCAACAACCCATGGTACTCCATAATGTTATAAGTAGAAAGCTAAGGCACAAGGGGAATTCTCTTATCATCCTTCTTGGTGGGATGGGGTTGAATCAAGCCACTATGTAATTGCTCCTTCTCCAAAATTATTGCAGGAAGTGTCCCCACCCTCAATGGATCCACAAAACAATGCTCACAAGGTAGTTGATGAATCTAAAAATCCTATTGATTCATCTACACAAGGTCGGTCCAATTTGCAATCTCCCGATTCTTTGATGATCTCAACAAATTTAATATCTGAAGAAGCGATAAAGAAGAAAAATTACATCGAACAAAATATCTCTTACAAGCTGAAGCAGGGATGGACAAAAGTAAAAAGAAAGAAATATTCTCCCTCAAGGGACAAACATTTAATGACATTAAGATCAAAAAAATCTGAGATGAATAATTAAGTATTGTAATTGAGGAATATGTAATTTTTTTTCAATGCAATAGAAAGAGTGTTATCCTCTCTTATAGAAATTTGCAAAAAAATAAAATAATAAAGAAATTGAATGAACCATGTAAATTCATTAAATTAACTATTAGGATACAATTTTCAAAGATATAAAATGTTCCTTCCTTGCTCAATTTATACTCCAATATCCATTATCATCATAAATCCTCTCACCTTAGAAGTGTTAGATGTATCTTCTAATTTCAATATCAAGATCTAGTGTGATAATAATTTTAGATTTGGTAGTCAATAGACCTAGTGGAAGATGTCATTCAAACTGAATTGTATTGATGGGACTAAATAAAATATTTAAACTATAATTTAATTTTTGAGCTTTAATGATGTAGGAGCATCTAGGTGCATGGGAAATCCTACACACTCAAAAATATTTATTTTTGTTCTTTTGATTTTTGGTTGTTTTTTGCAAGTATGGTTATATTTTATTTTAATTATTCTCCCAACTCCTTGAAAATGGATTCAAATAAATTTAATTTAAATTTAATTCAAATATGGATGGGAAGGTGCTAGAAAAAAATATTTAATTAAATTGTGGGAGTTACACAAATCCAACACCCTGGTTGGTGGAAGCCATTCTTGGCCTATGTAACTCCTCATTGCATTCAAAATTTGGAAAAGATCAAGGAGTGGAGGAATCTAGTTAGTGGAAGGAGTTTATAATTATTAAAATTTTGAAAAATCAATTTAATGCTAGCCAAAAATTAAATGAGGAAAAAGAGGCCCCACCTAGGAGGTCTTGAGGAGAGTTATGGCTAGCTATTGGAGGAGAAAATCCAATGCCTACGACAAAAGAAGGACCCAAAAAGTTGAAAAATAAAAATAAATAAATAAAAATTTGGAGTGGAAAAATGGTCTGTGAAGACAAGGGGGACATCTAGGAGAGAAATAGGAGGATTTTGTAGATTCTTTCTACTATTTTCATGGATTAAAAATGCCTTTCTATAGATTTTTTGATGTTGAGGATAATTAACATGCATGTAGATGATTTTTGTGCAATGTTTGGTTCAATGGACCGCTGTTACTAGCTCTTGGAGAATGTAATAGAAGAAATCAACTTTTTTAAAATTGAAATTAGCTTGTTGTTTTGAATTCCTTGTCATTATTAGTGCTAAAGATCTTGAATTGAATGTGAAGCTTAAGTAACTTATTGCAGATTTTGAGTCATATTCAAGAATTTTTCTAAGTTGCATGTATGAAGTTGTGAGTGTGAGAATATGGGTTTGAATTTACCTTGCATCAAATAGTATAGTTGAGGGTTGTTTGAATTTCCATTGAATCATATGGTATTAGAGCCAAAATAACTTGAGAGTGGAAAGTATGCACCATGATCTATAGGTGAGGAGTGGTGAAGAGTGAAGTGATGAAGACTTGAGAGAGAGTTGTGAGAAAGTTTATTTTTTATAGGAATGAAAGATGGTCTATGACTACTATACTCTAGTAGAGGTTAAGGTTGGGTAGAAGGTGCACATAGAGAGGTGTGTCTTCCAGAAACCATATATTAGTTAGATGATAAGTAAGAGTGAGTGTGTTGTAGGGAGGACCTATGACTATAAAGCAGCTTACAAGTTTCTAAAGATTTCTTTGAAGAAGAAGACAATATGGTCAAGAGAAGGCCTGTGAGTACTTTACCTATGGAATTGTGGAAAGAAAAGAGGTATACAAAATGGATTATTGGAGAGTTAAAGAAGATTGAGGCTAGATTGGACGTGATGGAGATGGATCAAATACGAAAATTTGAGGAGGCTAAAAGAAAGTGTGAAATGGGTAAAATAAAATGCTAAAAGAAGAACATCCTCTTGAAAGAGGGAAATGAAGAGAAGGAGGAAAATTAGAGGTTTGGAAAAGAGGATAGCAGAAAAGAAGAATGATAAAGTGAAGTGTTGCAGCCCTATGATGGAAAGGGCATGGGGAGAAACATATGTGGGAGAAACCCACATAGTTGTAGTTGAAAGAAAGGAAGAAGAGAAGAAAAGAATAAAGAAATAATGGAGAAATAAAGAGGAGAAAATGGTCACTATGGACCATAAATTTAAATGTAATTTTAAAGATTTTGTTTTATCTAAAGATGTCATGTTTGAAGGATTTGGTAAAGATAAAGAAGACAGTAAAAATCTGAAGAATGCATCAACAAAAAAAGAGGTATTGTTTTCTTGTGTTAATATTGTTTAGATGCAAGAGAAGTAGATGAAATTGTAGAAGAATATGTAGTAGAATGTCATGCATATGGTACTAAAGAAGAAAAAAAATATTGTAGAAGACAATCAAGAGGAAAATATTGGGGCAGCAATAGAGAAACAAGAGATTACATAGGTTGCAACAGTTGCAAACGAGTGGATAACATTAACAGAAGGTGAAATAGGAGTTGCAACAAAGAATGAGGTAAATTTTAACTTTTCAAAATTATTTGATGATAAATATGAAATTGAATCACATGAAAATAACATGGTTAACATGAATGGATATGAGAATACAAAAAGGGATGTTACAGTAGTAGAGGAAGAGGAGAAAACAAAGTTAATTGATAATTTTTCAAAATTTATTGATGTGGATGTTAACGCTGATTTATATTTTGAAGAAATGGTGGAAGAAAGTGAAAAGGGAGATATGGATAGGTGATAAGAGGTTAGATGCTATAGAACAACAAGGTATGACTCATTTTGTTAACATACATGAAGAAGAGAGTGAAGAGAAAATAGGCGAGGAAGGTAAGAATATAGAATTCATTAATTTCTATGGGATTGATGGTGTTGTTTTGTATGCAAGTGTTGGTGATAATGAACTATAATGTGAAGATGAGTCGTGGAAGAATTTAAGTTGTAGCAAGATGAAATTTATGAGAAGAAGGAAATAGAGAAAATATGAAGGAAGGAAGAGATAGAAAATTTCAGAGCAGGGTGAAGAAAAAGAAACATGTGTATAAGGAAGAGAGGTGGATAAGGAACAAACACAAGATCTTAAAATGTTCATGTTTTCTTACTCATGAAACATTTCTCTTACCTGAGTTGTTTGATGTATGAGCATTCAGGTGCATGGGTAATCCTATGCACCCAAAAATATTTATTTTTGTTTGTTTGATTTTTGGTTGTGCTTTGTAGGGTATGATTATCTTTTATTTTAATTATTCTCCGAGCTCCTTGAAAATGGATTCAAATATATTGAATTTAAATTTAATTCAAATTTGGATGGGAAGGTGCTGAATTTATTTATTTGATTAAATTATGGGAGTTACAAAAATCCCATGCCCTAGCTGGTGGAGGCCATTCTTGGTATGTGTAACTCCTCATTGCATTCAAAATTTGACAAAGATCAGAGAGTGGAGGAATTTGGGTAGTGGAAGGATATTGTAATTATTAAATTTTTTAAAAATTAGCTCTATACTAGCCAAAAATTGAATGAGGAAAAAAAGGCCACACCTAGGAGGTGTTGAGGAGAGTTATTGTTGGCTATTGGAGGAGAAAATCCAACGCCTAGGAGAGAAGAAAGACTCAAAAAGTCAAAACAAAATTAAAAAATCAAAATTTAGAGTGGAAAAGTGGCCTGTGAAGATAAGGGGGACGTCTAGGAGAGCAATAGGAGGATTTTGGAGATTTTTTTTATATTTTAATGGATTAGAAATGTAGACATGCAAAAATAGCTTAACACATATCACACATCCGTAATTGTATTTTTTCATCATTGACATCATTATCATTAATATAAATGCATTTCACATCATTTTTACTAATTAACCTTATTTCTATCTATTAATTGAATAATACCTCATTATTTAATTAATTCACTATCTCATTGTTCATTTCGCCTTATCTATCCTAATTAATTAAATAAACACGTTATTTAATTATGTCACTAATATACCTTATTCATCTATGTAGTGCCCCTCAATTTTCCTTCTAATTATGACAGTTACTTGATATAGTTGGACATTATGATGCATTGATCGAGTTTGGACTCATTACTATGATGATAGTTGATACTATTTTATCACTGATGTTTATGCTTATACCATGCTTAGTAGATTATTTTAATTGATAGAGTGGGTTATTATTGCTATGAGAATTATGTGACTATTGGATGTGTGTTCTTATCATGATTTGATATCTGATCATCGTGCATTGATGTAGTCTGGTGAAGGGGAACAGTGTCACACCTCTCGCTTGCGAGTGCCCTATGATGTTATGATTTTCCCTTCATGGTGTGTTTGAATGTTTGTCTATGTACAAGTTTGACTGTGTGGTTTGCTAAAAGTTGTAGGTACTAGGCATTGACTCCACTTGAATTTCTAGGTTTGAGCGTGCCTTATACCCCATGGAGATAGTTGATTTGGAGATAGCATCAGGTTCCCCTATGTTGAGCCATCATCCTTGATGAGGATGAGTGTCCATTTATGATTCCTTGTCATGTGGTTAGTTTGAGTTGTTGTTTTCATTTTGCCTTCTGTTTTGCTTTACGGTTTGGTATGGCTTGACAATATGTTCATTTGAGTAATGTTCATAATTAGTGATTTTGTTTAATTATTACGTTAAAATAAATATTATCGAAATTAAAAGACTTTGGGATAATTAAAATAAAATATTTTATACAATTGTAATATTGATTAAATAAAATTTATTAAAGTCCTTATTTGATTTTAATAGATTAAAATTTATAGTTTAAAAAGAAATATTTAAATGAATATATTAAATTGACATGATTATGGAAACAAACTATATCAAAAAATAAATTAAATAGTCTAAATATTTTAATAGTTAATTTAATTGTGTGTAATTGCAAGATATGACAAGAAAAATTATAAAATAATAATTAAATTAAAGAAGTGGAGGTTGCAACGAAGAGTTAGGGGAAGTGGTGAATAAATTAATTTAATTGTTAAAGAAAGGGGTTTGTTGCATAATTTTGGGAAAAAAGACTAATTTTGTTTCTTTCTGTGAACAATTTCTTGGTTCTGGAAATATTTTCTAGGGGGTTTTGGAAACTTTGCAATTGGGGCTTTGCAGTGCTATGGAAATCCTGAAGTGTATTGAAGCTGCAAGCACAGAGTGGTGAGCTCTGCATCAATCTTCACTTTGGCAAGCAAGAGAAACCAAAAAATGTTGGGGAAATTGAAGTGATTGGAGCTGCAATCTTGAGAAGTCAAAGCTTGGCATTGAATTTTCAGCTGTGTCACACGATTTAAACTAGGTGCAATCCTCTGTTTTCTCTCTTTGATTAATTTTGAAATTTCACTCTTTATTCATAATCAATGGTATGCCATGTTAGATTATTGATTTTCTTTGCCATAGAATTTAATACAGCCAGTAAACCTTATTGCTTTAAATATTTTATCCTTCTTGCTAACTCCTATTGGTGCACCCTATGATGGTATTGTTTTGTTTAAAATGATATTATTATGTTCTTGGGGCCAACAACCTAGTGGAGGTTACCAAAATTTAAGCCTGGGCCTAGCTCAAATCCGACATGGTTGGCTGATCTCTCACACCCATTTCTCCCATCAATGCCCCATTGCATGTGGGTATTCAAACTCTTTACTCAGTAATTTTCTTAGTACACACTGTGCATAGCAACCTTAGCCCAAGACCATGTAATTGGTTGATATCATGTCTTTTAATCTTCAACCTACCTTTAGCATTTGATGGATTGTAATTATAATCAGTGCCCTATAATATTAAACCGTGGAAGGAAAATTGAATAGAGCCACTTCAAGTGCAATGCAATTTAATTAACAATGGAAAAACGTCTTCCTGGTTACTATTTAATAAGTATGAGTTCAAGGCTTGAGCAATCAATACTCTATTTTTCCATACATACTTACCCATGTTTTCTCTATAAATTGGGATGGCTATATAATGTTTAGGCTTGAAATCGACATGGGATAGAAAGTATTTAGTTTTCCTTAGTCGTTGGGTGCATATGACATTGTATTGTGTGCTGCATTTGAGATCTTCCAATTTCCTTCATTTTCTTGAAGTTGATATATTTAATGTTTTTTCTAAAAACCATTGGAACAACATACTTGTGATTCGTTATCCTTTCCAATCAATTCTTTTGGTAGTATGTGTTGTGAATATATATTTATTGAATATGGTAACTATGGTAAACAATATGTTAGTAATTTGATGCTTCCTGAGTGTATATAAATTGCATTCAAATTTGGAATCTAAGTTTCCATTGCGCTTATGAGGTTGGGTATTCAATGAAATATGATTTCAATGTAAGAGTGATATGTTCGATTTCACATTATATATATATGCATGTATGATTTTATGTCATTTTTAAATCTATTTTTTTGGCACTGTAACATAATCTGCATTTCATTTACCTTATAAACATATATATATGTTTGTATGGGTCTTTATGTTATATATATATATCTCTATATTTGTATATAGAATTTTGTATCTGGTTAAAATTTAATCTTTGTGTTTGAAAACAAAATTTTACTTGGATAAAATAAGATATATGTTAATTGATACATAAATATGTATATATATATATATATATATATATACATATATATACATACTTATATATGTCTATATGTATATAATGGATGAGATCCATATGCAAATATTACTTCCTTAGTTAGTAAATGATCATGTTAGAGAAGTAAAAGAAATATAACAAAATTTGGTTATGGAAGAAATAGTGCATTGTGTAAATGAAAGATTAGTTTATGTGGAATAAAAGATTATTAAATTGGGATAAGATGAATATTTAGTAACATGAAATGTAAGATTTGTAAACCCACTCTAGAATCTACTTTTCTATTATTGTTTTGAATTGTGAAGCAAAGTGAATGATTGTTGATTTGGGAGTGAATTGTGTGTTATGTACCTATGTATAAGTCTTCTTGTAAAGTGAATATTAGGAGTCTTCCAGAGGCTAGGGGGGAATATTTTCTTGATGGAATTCTTTGGTAATCCTTTGAGATAATTGTTCTGTATTAAATGAGTATATGTTGGCCATTAGCCTTACATAGTATATTCACCAATGTAGTTGGAACTTGTGTACAGGAAGGGTTATGCCTCACCTTGTTGTGTATGTTAATGAGATCTTGTGATTCTGCAAGTTGGTTTTTCTCTTTTGATTTCATTAGGTCTCCTAGTTTCTTGTAGGGGAGTGGCTCTCAATGGGGGACGACACACAAAGTGGCACCAAGGTAACCCATGTGGGAGTTTCATAGTTAAGTGATAACCTAAAAAGAGAAAGCCTGGAATGGAAAGATCAACTACCTTGTCTCTATGAGAGGTATGTTGATTCTGCATAGGGTTGTATGGGGGTTGGATATTGGTAGTGGCTAATAGGGTAACCTAGGATGGGGGATGAGGCCTCAAAAGATCTTCCAGGGTAACCCATAGAAAACTATGTGATGACACTCCTACTACGACAAGCTAGTATTCCCTTGCCTCATGTATCCCTTTGAAATTTGTGCTCCTTTGGAAGTGGTGTGGTTGTCATGTGAGGTTGTACCATCCTTGTACATGGAGTCATGTTAGCCCTTGTGTCATCTTTTGTCTCTTGAATATTGTGGTGGAACCTTAATGCTATCTCCTAGCACGAGGGTGGATCTTAGGGTTCCACATGGTTGGGTGGAATGTGCCTTGTAATCCAAGGGGTTCCCTTACTTTGTTCATGTTCATGGTGACTACTTTTGGATTTGAAGACTTCGACACTTGTTACAGTTCATGTGGATTATATTTCATGTACTTTTATTGTATCATAAATCTATTGTATTATGTATTATACTTATGATGTACTCTCCTCACCTATTTTTGAGGAGACATTACTATTATTGATGTAACAATGTAATGGACTAATGATGTAACTCATTGTGGAACTTCTCTTTTAATTAGTAAATTTAATGATGTACCTTAATTATATTAGTTAATGAAATTGATTTGAATGGTATCTATTGATGAAATGTTATGGTTAATAATGTTGCTTATGACATTATGATTTAGAGATATATGTCTTGATTCCAAGGAGTACTTCAACCATTAAACATTAGAGGGAAAAAATTTGGATCGAGAGGTACCCAAGATTTGATATCTTGAGGAGTGACTTCCCAAAGTTTAAGTATCTTGGGGAGTCACTTCTAGGATATCATATCTTGAGGAACTTATTAGCACATCAAGATACCTGAATGCGGTTTGAGATGGCAAATCACAGTCTTCTTCTGAATTAGTGGGAATAACTTAACCTTATGTATGTTTTGATATGTTTATCATTCTTGTTGTTTTCTCTTGAAATGCAATATTATAATCTCTCTTGTAATGAATAATGTAAATTATTTGGTCTTTTATATTGCTTTATAGATGACATGGTATGAATGATTCATATTGGATGATCTTTTAATGAGATAGATTAATTAAAATTCATATTGTAGAAGAATTTATTTAATGTGATGAATTATAATTCTTGTTAGTTTGGTTAATGTGAACCTAGTAGCGTAGTCATAGACCTTAGAGGACTTAGGTTAGAATATGAGTTATTGTTTCATTTGTAATATTTAATATGTTTACTATTAAAAAAATAACATTTTTTTTTTTTTTTAGGTGTTATAGTGTGCTTCCCTCTAGGGTTTCATGGCGGGGCATTACACATGGTATTAGAGCTCAAGTTCTAACACTGGGTACTCCGGGTATATACAAGATCCCATTAGGTTGTCTTAGTTGTGTAGAATTTTGAAGTTTATGTTTTCCCTTGTTGACCTCATCTAACACCGTGGACTTGTCCTTGGTGTTGTCTGTGTAGGATCATGCTGAGAGGTTGGGGACATGGTAGAGGTTGTGGTGGTGGCCAAGGGGCTAATCACCAATACTACCCTCATCAGAGTTCCCATGAGTCCAATCATTAGGAACAATACGATTCCCAGAATAATCAGGGAGGTGGAGATCAGAATCCAAGTCAATCGGGGTTGGAGGGCACATGGTTGCATCACTTACTTGAGGAGGTTCTTTCCCATCTTGGTCCAAGATAAGAGGGTGAATAGTTGGTGATTAGAGATAGGGAGAGGTCTCCCAAGAGAAAAGAGGTTACTATAGAGCAGGAGGCAATTTTAGCTAGACATATGAGGGATCTTTTGCAAGCTCGTCCTCTTAAGTTTGATGGGACTAGTAGTGGTTTGGAGGCTAAAAAATGGTTAATTGATCTAAATAGGTGTTTCACTATGCATCAATATGGTAGTGACACCAAGGCTAGGTGCACTATCATGCATCTCCAAGGTTTTTCTTCCACGTGTTGGCGTTTGGAGGAGAAAAAGCTTCATTTGGATATAGATTCAGTATCATGGGAGATGTTCTTAGAGAGATTTAGATCTTAATTCTTGTCTGATCATTGGTGGTAGCATCGTGCGGATGAGTTCCGTGAACTGAGGCAGATGGAAATGTTAGTTGAGTAGTATAAGTGGAGATTTTATGAGCTTAAGCAGTATGCTAGCTGTTACCAGATTTTACTTACAACTCAATCAAGTTGAGTTTGTTGTTTTTAAACTAAGGAAATGAGGTAATTTTTATTAACTTTCCTACATTACATTCAATTATATTAATGAAAAAATCAGAAAAGATTACAAGATTATTGTAACAGATCATTGCATTTATAAAAGTGCATGCAATAGAGAAAAGATTTACACAAATATTCTAAAAGGTAATATTTATTGAATGTAAGAATACTCATTGTCTCACACAAGCCGTGAGATTGAGTTTTGCTTATTCAATACAAACTATGAAAATCATATACATGAATTAGTACAAAAAGAAATGTATGTGCATAGAAGGAAGGTAACCGGTTATTACTTGTGAATGACTGGTTCTGAGGTGTCTTCTTGTCCTGTTGCTATCCCGAGCTTCATTTGTTGCTCCTAGTTCCTATTCTTGAAATGAAGTAGCAATGATGTTAGAGCATGCTCTAAGCAATAATTGATTACAAACATTATAAACACATTCACCCTATGCATGTATATGCTGATCATTATGTGCATTAAATAAGCTATGTGTACATTTTAGGTGTCCTAGAAAACCACTAGAGTCATCAAACACATCCAAAATATGCATTTATTTCACTAATATGTTTGCTTCATGTGCAGATATAGGTGCATTTGTATTTCCGATATAATTTGACAAATTTTAGCACATGGGATAAATGTGGCTACCACAAGGGTTGAGCCCAACGTGCCAACATTCAATGTTTTGATGAGATAATATTGTTAAGATTTCCAAAACATTATGATACAATCAGAGATCAATCTATCATTAATGATAGTGTATTTTATATATTCATTGATATAAGTAATATATGTATGCATAACAAGATCATAATACTTTAGAGAACTAAACAATGTTGTTCATTCATCATAGAATGTTATCATAAAATGATTAGTATTAGCTCATTTAAATAGACAGGTATGTTGCAAGACAATAAGGGGGGACTTTCTTGGTTTCAAAAAGAACTATCAAGCACTGTCCAAGCACAATCAGTAAAACATGAAGCTACAAAGGGCAGCCATTACATTCATTGAAGGAGCAGAGGCTGGGGTTGAAGGGTTAAAGGCAATAACCTCCATAATAGTGATTCACAACTATACAATGATGCAAATGAAAGCCTTCATGATTGGTACATTTGAAAATGAAGAGATGCATTGTAAGATAACATGCAACCATTGAAGGATGGTTATAAAATACCCTTAAAGGGCTATCATACAAACATGATATGTGAAATTCAATAAAGGTAACCAAAAGAGACCAAAAATTTATGGGTAATATAAAGAGACAATAGTCCAAGATCAAGCTTCAATGGTAATGATATTATTTTCTTTGCAAAAAATATGGAGTAAAATAAATGGTTGTGTAAAAAAAGAAAGAGGGGAGAAATTTTAAATTATATATTAAAATGAGCAGGATGTTGTTAAGGGGAGAGGATACAACAAGTTTTCATGAAATCAAGGAATCATGCACTCACATATTTCTAGCTTATCAAGCAAGATTAAGCTAATACAAAGGTATCTGAGACTTTCACCTTGTTCTCAAAGCTATATCAAAGTTAAAATATAACATATCCTCCTATGAAAGTTGCATGAGTAACAAGATAATAGATGATAGGGAGGAAAAGAAACATGTGTCAGAATTCTTACATGTCATCTATTCGCATAATATCAGATTGTTGCTCAGATCAATGAAAGTGTGAGATTAATAGCTTGATAGAACAAATTTCTCTATCAAGACACACATAAGTCATGAGGACAAGATGTTTTGCATGTTTTTCATCTTTGCATTGTCCATACAATGGCAATTGAAGGAGTAGTTTTCAGTCATGAAATTACAATCAATGCTACTAAAGTGCATATGAAAAGAGGTACTATGCATCATGTTCACTGAAGGGATACAAGAGAAAGAGGAATTCAAAAGAATATAGAGAATTCATGATTGATATTACATTTAAATGAAGCAACCATCTACATTAGCTACAACCCATGATAATATCAGTCCCAGAAAATGTAATCAACATTTAAATTAACATGAGGCATAAGTGATGCAAAAGTTAACAATAGGAATATATAATGAAGGGTGCAATATATCTTAACAGAGCATGCTATTTTCACTTCAAATAGCTTTGATAGAGTAATGCACAAGTATTTGAATGCCTATTTCATAGTTGTGAAGTTAAAGTGATATGCCTATGAAAGTAAGGGACCCAAAATGTACTTTAGACATCAGCAACAAACCCAAAATGAAATAATGTGTCTTCCATCTCTATAAAAAAAAAGAGATAGTATTATGCCATATTTGGAAGCTAAGCATGTATTCCTTGAAAGAAAATAAAAAAAATGTTAATGTGGTGTTAGAGTTTCAAAGAATGGAGGAAATCCAAATGCAGACCCCAGTATGGAAGTCATGAGGTCGTGGCCTCTCATAAAGGAGAATTTTCTTTGTTTCTTTAAGGAGATTGAACGAGCATTATTTTTGTGACATACAGGAAAATGGAAAGATGTTCAAGCTTGTTCCAAAATAAGCATAAGTAGAATGTAAAAATCTCTTTTCTCTATCACAAACAATGCAAAATGGATATTTTAGCCTGCAAACGAAAAGAAAACCCTAGTTCTGGGTTGAGTATCATAAGGGACAAGATAAGTTTGTGTGTGAGGGTGAACTAAGAGAATTTTGTTTTTTCTTCCAAAGAAGAGTAAAGATACAAAACAAGGATTTCAAACCATTTCCTCTAAAAGAATAAAGAATCCTCAACACAGAAAGAACGAAAAAAATGCAAAAAACCCCAGTTTATTTCTTCATGACCACGACCATTAAAATATAGAGATGCCTGGGAAATGCATGAAATGAATGCATAATACATAGATAATTGAATGTTTGCTCTTATTTATACATTATAAAGCTAAAAGAGAAGTGTTTAGATCATCAAAAAGAAGCTCGAAACATAGAAAAGGGCAAGTTTATACACTGAGACTTACCTAGCTTGTGGTTTCAAATAAACCTCCAAATACTCAGAAAACATGGCGGCAACGGGGTACCCAATTTGTAGTTGCAAAAGTTCCAAAACCTTGTTTCCAACTCTCCACCAAGATGGCCAAGAAGAGAGAAATCAACAAAAATAATGAAAAGTCATTTGTGAAAATGGAGGAGATGCAGCCATGGAAGGTTTATATCGGCAAAAATTGAGCAAAAAACAAAAGTATTTTCTTAAAATTGCTTCTAAAAGATGGCTTACCAATTTTGAACTAAAGATATCTATAGAAGTGTCTCTATGATATCCAAGTCACTATGAATCCATCATATAAATCATTGAGTGCTCCATAAAAACCCTAGGGGTCGGTGAAAACAAATCTAAGCTTCTTCGTGAAGCTTCTAAAATGAAGTGAAAGATACCTTGTATTTCTTTTGTTTTTAGGGTTTCAAACCCTATGAGTGGTGGCCCATACAAGTTTAGAATTTTTTCCATTTCTTTTAAAATGTATGTTGCCAAATAATGCACCATGCTCATATAATATGCCAACCTTAGGTCTTTTATAAGTTGTAACTTAGGCATTTTAACGTGCCTTTAGACTTAATATTTTGGCCGATGCATTAAGATAAGACTTTTATATTTTGCATTCACCTTTTTATTGTAAATAATTTAAAATAAAATGATGCTTTATAAATCATTTGTTTTAAGTTACTATTTATTAAATGAAAAAAGGATTATATGCCATGTGACTAAGTCATTAAGAAGGAGTTATTTGTCATGCCAAGATGTTGGAAAGGATAGGTCTTGATTTATAGATTGGAGGACAAATAGGAGCATATGTTTTCATGACTAAGTAATGAAGGAATGGATATGTATTTGTATTTATGATCATGGAGAGCATATAGGAAAGTTGATTTCAGTTTTCCAACATGTGGAGGGCATAAAGGAGCCTTTATTTTTCTTTTTAGAGCAATTTGGAGTTTTTTAGGGGCAGTTTGAAATGCCATCATGTTAGTCAAAGTCAAGCTTGACTTTTTCCACCTTTTGGAGCACATTTGGAGTAGATCTAGAAGCTAGTTTTGTGGGATTTTTGTTGCATCCGACCCATGAGGTCTCTAGAACTTGTTTTGGTGGAGATTTTTTGTACTTAGTATCTTTTGTAGCTCATTATTGAGTTAGTTCTTGACTTCTACTTTTCTGCCTTTTGAATTTTACAATCCTTTGTCAGACTTTACATTTTTTTGTAACTCATTTTGACATGAATTTAGAAAGGACCTTGATTATCAATACTTGAATCTTTTTGCCATCTTATTCTTGCAAATTTGTGTGTTATCAAAGTGATTGATCAAATCACATGTGAGGTATTTTAACCTCCTTGTAATTTTGTCTCACATTTTATGCCTTTTCTACGAAGTTGTTATTTTTATGCAAGTTGGAAATTGAGTTCAGAAATTGCACATAACTTTTAGATTGTGAAAATAAATTTTCCCTTTTGAAAGATAGGTGAATTTAAGCCTTTTTAAAAAATATTTATGCATAAAACTTACTGAAATAAGGTGTGTAAGTGTTCTATTTCATTCATTGAAAAGCAAGTGTCTATCCTTTGAAGTTTTCAGGTCTTTATCAGTTAGGTGTATCACCATAGGAAATAGTATCTACCACTTATAATTTTATTCATTTTTAGCAAATCCTTCTCCCTTTTCCTTACAAAAGATTAGTAGTTTAGGTGATATTCAAGCTAGGAAGCCGACCTTCTCTAGAGGTTCTTTTCTATTTTTAGGTGACCCACAGCCTGGAAAAGTTCCCATGTTCCTCTAAAGTATCAAGTTCTACAACTTGATAAGGGTGCAACTTTATGAGACAACACTAGCATAGGTGATGATGAGGGTATGTTGGAGAAATTTTTTATCAGGGGCTTGAATACCTATATCAGTGGGGGTTTTCAAGTGTTTGAGCCAAAAACCAAGGAGGTAGCTATAGAGAAGGCTTAGATAATAGAGGAGAATTTGGCCATGGCTCTAGGTGGTCATTCAGGTGTATAGATTGTTAGTGCACCTATAGTAGGTTTCAGTTCTCAGGGTCACCAGACTTAGGCAACAAGTTCTTCTAGGAGCTACCATACACCCGCTAAGGGTTGTCAACATCAATAGCAAAAACACTCTTAGTCAAAACATAAGAACTCTCAGCCTCGACAAGGTGATAGATTTCAGTTCAAAAAAGACGAGAATTGGAGGCAAAAAAAGCGTTATCGCTTTGATCAACCAACCCAAAGCTCATAACCTGCAATTAGTAGGGGCAATGTTTAGTAGTTTAGTGCACCTCTAGGTAGTAGAGGTTATGCTAGAGGTATAGGGTGTTTCTCTTGTGGCCAAAAAGGTTACATTGCTAGAAAATGTCCTCAAAAGGGCACATCTAGATTTAGTCAAAGGACGATAACTTTAGAGCTGACAGTAGGGGATGCAAGTAGATCACATAGGGTTTTTATAGGAGTTGATAATCACCAGGTTGAGTATCAAGGTATAGTGATTGAGACTACAGGTGTGTTAAAGGGTAGTAGAGTCTCTATTCTCTTTAACTCTGGTAATTTAGATTCTTTTATTTCTCCTTCCATAGTGGTGCGATGCAAATTGGTGGTAGTAAAGCAGGATGATAGGTGGTAGGTCAAATTGGCCTCCCATGCTAAAGTAGCAGTTGAGTCTCTTACATGTGGTTGTGGTATGAGGATTGGTTCTTTTTGCACCATAGTAGACCTTTGTATTATACCCCTTGGTTCTTATGATTTTTTGTTGGGCATGGATTGGATAGATGCTCATCGGGTAGTGATATATTGTCATTGTAAGTCTATGTAGTGTGTAGATGATTTTGGTAGAGAGGTTGAGGTAGTTGGTGTTTAGAGGCCTATTTCCTTGCATATGATCTCTGCTATGTAGTTGAGGAGGTTTATGTGTCAGGGATGATAACTATTTATAGTGTCACTTAATAATTTGGAGTTAGGGGAGAGTCGAGAAGTGTCCCTTGGTAGTCATCCTATCCTGGGGTAGTGTGCTGATATCTTTCCTAGCAAGATTCTAGGGATGCCACCTAAGCATGACATTGATTTTAAGATAGATCTTGTACCTAGAGCTGAGCCTATTTCATGAGCTCCATATCAGATGACCACTCAGGAACTTAAGGAGCTTTGGTTACATCTTGAGGAGTTTTTGGTGAAAGGGTTCATTCATCCTAGTGTATCTCCTTGGGGAGCACTGGTGATTTTTGTGAAGAAGGACAAGTCCCTTTGATTTTTCATTGATTACCGACACTTGAATAAGGTGACGGTGAGGAAAAGATAACCCTTGTCGAGGATCGACTATCTCTTTGATTAGATCAAGGGTGCTAGGGTATTCTCAAAGATTGATCTTAAGTCATGATATCATCAGTTGCACATCTTTGAGGTGGACATCCATAAGACCGCATTTCACACTCGTTACGGGCATTATGAGTTCATTGTTATGCCATTCAGGTTGATGAATGTTTCATTCGTATTCATGAGTTTGATGAATGGTGTATTGCATACTTACCTTGATAGATTTGTTTTGGTATTTCTAGATGACATTTTGATCTATTCAAGGTCTATAGAGGAGCATGAGGAGAATTTGAGTTCAGTGCTATAGTGTTTGAGGGAGAACCAGTTGTATGTAAATTTAGAAAATGTGAGTTCTTCCAGACAGAAGTGAAATATTTGGGTCATGTTATCTCTGGTGAGGGAATTATCATACATACTTCAAAGATCCAAACTATCATTGATTGGCGTGCACCCACTAATGTTGCAAAGGTTCAAAGTTTCATGGGTTTGGCAAGTTACTACTGACGGTTTGTATAGGGTTTTTCGAGGATATCCCACCCCATCACTTCTCTTTAGAGGAAAGGAAATAAGTTTTTTGGTTAGAGTACTACCAAGAAAATTTTTAGACTCTTAAGGATACGTTGACCAATGCACCTATCTTGGCAGTTCCTAATCCTACTAGGGATTTTATGGTTTGTACAGATGCATCCTTGGAGGGTTTAGGAGTAATGTTGATGTAGGAAAATTGCGTGATTTCCTATGAGTCTCACAAACTCAAGGATAAAAAAATGAACTATCCTACACATGATCTGGAGTTAGCTGCTATGGTTCATGCTTTGACGAGATGGAGGCACTTTCTGTTGGGGCATCGGTTTGAGCTGCATAGTGATCATCGTAGTTTTTAGTATATTTTTCATGTAGTCTAATCTGAATGCGAGGCAAAGGAGGTGGATGGAGTTCTTGTGTGAGTTATAACGCCCCATCATAGAACCCAAAGAACAACACGTTAAACAACCAAATAACCGAAATAGTTTTTTTATTTTAAAAATTTAATTGCAACCTGTGAACAAACAACATATACACGAACATTCTTGGGGTTCTACTGCAACACTACTAAAATTAAATACAAGTAGAATAACTCATCAAGAACCATATAAAAGAAACATATGAATATGACATAACATCGATTACATTATCATAAAGAGAATTAAGTTACAAGTTCAATATACATGAAATGAGATTATGGAAAATCTTGATACATCCAGAATCATAATACAATGAAGTCTCATGTAATCATCATGAGTGAATACAATAAAGAAGATGGCCAAGTAAAACTGTCTACCTCATTCAAAAGCATGCCCAACAATAAACTTTGTGAGAGATGTGTATCCAGGAACCTATCAAGAACAATAACATCTCGAACTATATCATCTACAAGGGGACAAAATGGAGGAAAAGGCACATTCCTCCCAACCATGTGGT
This sequence comes from Sequoiadendron giganteum, assembly GCA_007115665.2. NCBI lineage: Eukaryota > Viridiplantae > Streptophyta > Pinopsida > Cupressales > Cupressaceae > Sequoiadendron > Sequoiadendron giganteum. Next base: position 487,724,785 of record CM021102.1, on the reverse strand, counting down.
ACTCAAAAACCCAACCCTCATGCTAGGAGATAGTATCAGGTCCACAAGTCAAACATACATAAAAGAAGATAGAACATATGTAACATGGCTGATATACACTTAAAAACATAATGACATCCAAACCATGAGACAATAGACAAACTCCCAGAGGCAACAACATAACTACAAGTGACTCTACATAAGAGACCACAAACATGTACAAAGATAGGAGTGTCATCACACAGTCAATTCTAGGTTACCCTGGTGAATCTTCCTAGATTACTAGCCCTTATATTGAGTTACCCTAGCAATCTCTAATGATTCTTGACCCCTATATGAACTTATGTGGAATCGAAACACTTTTCAAGAGGAGAAAGTGATCGACTAAGCCATTCTAGGCCATCTCAACCTACCTTAACCTAAAAAAGCGTTAAAGTACAAGGAAAGACAAAAAAATTATCTAAGTTATTGAGTGCTTACTACCCAACCCCTAAAAACATTAAGATTATGTTTTTAACTTGATTAACTACTTTTGGTAGGTTACCTTGGTAACCTCTTTAGGGTTCTGAACCCTAACGAAAGACACTCCACCTATGTACAAACTCACTTACTGAAAATGAAAAATATAGCAAACACGCATGCAAACAAAATCTCACATATACCCATTAAAATCATGACATTACCATATACATTACCAATACCTACATATGAAAAACGTCATGCATGGCTAATTCAAAAGTCAAGTAGTGCAAAGAACCATGATAAACAAACATTCTAAGTTTCTCAATGCAGTTAACTAACATAAGCCTCTGGAAGAAATTAAAAATAATACATTACCAATACTACCCTTGATGATAATTAAACAAAGTTTTCAACTATAAATAACCTCCAATGCTTAATGAATATATCGTCCAAACATAATAATACTTGATAAATTAAAATTTCAAAATCATATTTTCCAAAGTAATTGCCATTCTATTCTTAATGGACTCATTGTTCATAATGATAATATAATAACATAGCAATAATTTTAGTCTATTATTGGTAATTAAACATAATCATCTCATGATTATTCCCAAATACAATGAAACCAATTCAATATTTACTGGTGCAGGAGCACCCAGTTGCTTTCAAGCCTCCATGAGACCATCTGTAAATAGTTGCTCTATTTTATGTATTGGGTCTTATAATAAGGTTTATCAAACCATTTTATAGGTATTTGATTCTTAGGAAGTCATATTTGAAGTCATTTGTCAAATAATGTTTAAAGTTGTTCCATATTGTAAAAATTATAAAAGTTGCTCAAGAAAGTTGTCAAGCAACTTGTCAAAAGTGTCATTAAGGTGTTTTTTTAGAAAAGTAATTAAAAAGTGGTTGAAAATAGTTTGTTTTGGTTGAAAATGTATAATTACAGCCTCCAAAAATTGAATTTTGGGGTTGGAGACATTATTTTTGAAGTTTGATGAATGACAACCTCAAGTTTGGTGTGCATTTTCTGATTTTTACTTTGTTTTCAGGATGAGGTTGTGCTTTGTATGGCCTAGTATGGACTCAAATAATGGATTATTATATATAAATGGAAATATCTCTATGTCTAGTTTCCAATTCTTTTTGTCTCATTAAATTTTATTGCATTTTGTGGAAGATATGACTATTTTGGTGAGACTACCTATTCTAGCAGTATTTTGCAGAATTTACAGTCTAAAAAATGTGATGGTACGGATTGTAAAGTCTATATTTTGGATCTGAAACCAATTGGATTTTTTTTTTATGTGAATATAATTTAATTTTCTTCAAGTCTCATCAAAGTGAATTGAGTTTTGAATAAGTTATGACCATTTTTGTGAGGGTAGGTTTGAACACTGCCTAGGGTTTGCAGTTTTGGGAAAAATGAAATAAATTTATTTTTCACCATTGGATATTCATAAAAATTGGAAGGGAAATATGTAATTATGTTATCTTAAATCTTATTGAAGCGATTGTCTTTATAATTTGTTTTGTGGAATTTATAAATGATAGTTTGGTGCATTGAATTGTGGGTTGCCATGGTTATGTTTCCAATGTGATCTAGAATGCAATTAATCATTGTTTGAGATGAATAATTTTATGGAAGTTGTCAAGTGAATGGAATGTTGAGTTGTGAATCCTTTGCTTTGCATTAGTTTGGTATCAGATCCTGAAGATGCTCTAGGAAAGTTGTTTGTGGTTTGAGAGTGTGGTTGTTTGTAGGTTGAGGAAGGAACCTGATTGCCTAGGTGAGGCAAGGTGAAGTGGAAGCAAGGAGAGAATTTCTTGTGAAGATGGAATTTTTAAAGAGATGTTGATAGGCGGAGGATTCATAAAGGAACAAGGAAAGAGAGTAAAAGGAAATGTGAAATAAAGAAATAAAGAAGGCAAGACAAATAGAGTTTGAGAAATCCATGGAAGAGATAAGCCAAAGGTTGGAAAGATTAGCTAAAGAACACCAACTTCTTAAGGAAGCACAAAGGAGTTGTACTATACCAATGTCAAAGAGGTTAAGATGGAATATAAAGAAGATTATGAAGAAGAAAATAAAATAGAAGAAGGCAACAATTGAGACAGAGGTAAAGTTTGAATCTACTGTTCAAGTTGAGCAAGATAAGTTACAAGTTGAGATGCATGATATTTTGACCATGTTTGAAGATGAACAAACTTCTTTGTTGGTTAATGAACATGATGATGTTGAGATTAATGATGTGGTTGTTGTTGGTACTCAAGTAGTTGATGAAATTGTTTTTTATGAACAAGTTGAGAAGGTTGTTGATGTTACTGATAACCTTGGTATTGATACTCAAGTTGATGATGATAAAGTTGTTGATAACATTGATGTTGATATTCATGATCAAGTTGTTGCTGATAATAAGGTTGTTAATAAAGATGTTGCCGATCTATTTTCTAATGATGTATATGAAGGTTTTCAAGAGTATGATGCAGGTTATATATGGTACTCTAATTATAAGAATGAAGATATAGATGATGCTACTGAGGTTTATACACAAGAAATGGAGTTTTGGAGCCTAGATGTTGAGAAGATGATAGGAAGACACATTTTTCTTATTGTGTTCATGATATCAAGGAAGACAAAACCATGGGTTAAGATGAAGATACAAGTGTTTGTGATTACAGGTGATAGTGAATATTCATTTCTTTTTGCAGGTGCTTTATTTTATGCTAACTTAGGGGACTTGAGTTTTTTCTTCAAGGGGTGTATGGTGCAGGAGCACCAAGTTGCTTTCAAGCCTCCATGAGGCCATTTGTAAATAATTGCTCTATTTTATGTATTGGGTCTTATAATAAAATTTATCAAACCATTTTATAGGTATTTGATTCTTAGGAAGTCATATTTGAAGTCATTTATCAAATAATGTTTAAAGTTGTTCCATATTGTAAGAATTGTAAAAGTTGCTCAAGAAAGTTGTCAAGCAACTTGTCAAAAGTGTCATTAAGGTGTTTTGTCAACAAACTAATTAAAAGATGGTTGAAAATAGTTGGTTTTGGTTGAAAATTTATAATTACACCCTCCAAAACTCAAATTGGGGGCTTGGAGACATTATTTTTGAAGTTTGATGAATGACAACCTCAAATTTGGTGTGTATTTTCTGATTTTTACTTTGTTTTTAGGCTGAAGTTGTGCTTTGTATGGACTGGTATGGACTCAAATAATGGATTATCATATATCTATGTCTAGTTTTCAATTATTTTTGTCTCATTACATTTTATTGAGTTTTGTGGAAGATATGACTATTTTGGTGAGACTGCCTATTCTAGCAATATTTTGCAGAATTTACAGTCTAAAAAATGTGATGGTACAGATTGTAAAGTCTATATTTTGGATCTGAAACCAATTGGATTTTTTTGCTATGTGAATATAATTTAATTTTATTCAAGTCTCATAAAAATTAAATAAGTTTTGAATAAGTTATGACCATTTGTGTGAGGGCAGGTTTGAATACTGCCTAGGGTTTGTAGTTTTGGGAAAAATGAAATAAATTTATTTTCCACAATTGGATATTCATAAAAATTGGAAGGGAAATCTGTAATTATGTTATCTTAAATCTCACTAAAGCTATTGGCTTTATAATTTGTTTTGTGGAAGTTATAAATGATAGTTCGGTGCATTGAATTGTGGGTTGCCATGGTTATGTTTCCAATGTGATCTAGAATGCAATTAATCATTGTTTGAGATGAATAATTTTATGGAAGTTGTCAAGTGAATGGAATGTTGAGTTGTGAATCCTTTGCTTTGGATAATTTACATACTAATTGAATATTTCTAATATATATATACTCATACAAGATTAGAAACCTATAATATAATACTAGTATTCTATTAAGATGAACGATCAACTAAAGATATAGAGAGAAACATATAAATTAGATGCTATATATATATAAATAAATCCATTAAAATATCCTAATAAAACTCTACATTTTTTTTTCAAACTGGAAATGTCGATGTATATATCTATATATATAATAATACAACCAAAAAGACCAATGACAGACCTAATCAAACTTAACCAGAAGATGAGAGTCAGTTAACAATATTCTCCTTACAACGAATAGAAGTATGAGTCATAGACGCACCCAAATAGAATGAAAATTGATTGAAAATCAAATTGTGCATGCTATGCACATATTGAGCAAGAATTTACATGCAAACAAAATGGACCTCAAAAGTACATGCATGTGGCCATGGTAGAATGCATAAACATGATTTTGAACTTATGAAGAATAACAATATAAGACATCTATGTCAATAGGAAAAACTGATAGAAAGGAAGGAATAAAAGACATAAAGCGATGACTTATTGATTCCATCGCCAAGAAAATATATGGCAATAAGAAAGAAATAACATCTCCTCCTTGGCATCCCACGAATCAGGAATGGAGATCATAGAGATAGGAAGGCAACGCCAACTATCTCCACAAAGGATAACACTATAAAAAGTAAAAAATGGTCAAAAGCATGCGGCTTAACAAGTTCTAAGAAGAATATCTAATGCATGGAGGATAAAATAGGAACCGATCTGTGTAGAAAGAAATAGAATACAAAAAATGGATAAATTAACATAAAATTTAAATGTAAACCAACTGCTAAAGGCATATAGGAGAGCTACATCAACAAAAAAATCTTACTAATACGAGTATACAAAACCACAGGAACAAAGAAATCGACCAATATAAAGGTTTGGACAGATGCATCAAATCATGCATGGGTAGAATACATGGACATCGAAACTCTAATGGTTCATCAATCAAATACACACAAAGGTATACAATTAACGCACTATGGCGTAATTGAGGACTACATGCAAATCATCAAGAGGTTGCAAAGAAAATAATTCAAACATAACAACCTTATGGTATAACAGATTAACTTCATCAGATGTTCTACATCAATGATTAATTTATTCAATCACAGAACAATCATGAGGTTTTAAAGCAATTTTCTATAGAATTTACGGATACAAACTAGGTTTTTCAAAGATCTTCTTTTCTCTATATATTTTCTCTTTGAAATAAATTAAGCTAACTACTAAGTTTTCATTTTCTATTGTTTATGCAGATTTCAAACGAGAAAGCTTAGCATAAAGAAAACCAATACCGTAATCGTCAATTTAAAGTTTTAAATTCAAGAAACCAAACAAGATTACAAAAGAAAACTTGGTATTCTCCTTCGGATTCAAACAAATGATGAAGCCAAACATAGGAATTTAGACAATGTAGCTTTCTTAGCATGAGCAAAGCCTCCAAATTTTGCAAACTCCAAAGTTTCCCAACCAAACATAGAAATACAAAAAAAGATTCTTCCAATTTTTTTTTGCCGTGAAAACAACTTTCAACCAAAAAAGACAATTGTCGTATAAAAATTGCATAACTTGCTTTATCATTGATTTCAAAATTAAATGCAAATCTCCAAGCATAACTGACCGATTGCATGCACTCATAATTGAATGGGAAATTAAAACTGATTAAATGAACAAGTTACAGTATCCTAACAACCAGTTCAAATTCACAGATATTTTGCACAATCTATTCAAAACAACTCTTTTAAAAATATCTATTTTATAACACAATAATTAACTTTAATCGTAAAGTAATCTATACATAATCATTTTAATCCAATATTGTAAATAAATCATAATCGAATCAAATGATTAATAATTAAATCATTTAACTAATTTAAATAAGTCAATCTCTAACATGATAAACACACAAACAACATGACGAAACAACAACAACATGATGAGACGAATGTCAACCAAAACAGGTTACAAACGAGTACTCATTTTTTCAAGAATAATGGCTCATGACAGAGGACTAGACACTATCTCCCATCAACATATTTCCATTGGGTCTTGGAATGCTCAGACCTGATGAAGCAGGTGGAGTCGATGCCCATACCTGCAAACTGCATCAAATGACACTATCAAACATATCAATACATATATCAGAAAACACACCATGAAGAAGAGTTGCATCATAGAAGGGTACTCACAAGTGATTAATGCTACACTATCTCCTTCACCTGGACTGGCATTCATCATTATAAAAAAAACATCAATTACATCATGATAACATCATTAACATTCAAAAACAAAATAAACCATAACATACATGTGTCTATCATAGTGCCATCTCAAGAGCATAACCAGATGATCACAATGCCAAATGTATCATCTACAGAGTATAAAAACCAACATAACATCAATATCATAACTAGAGTAATGTAATGTAGCATCCAAGCAACTAGATGACCAACAAACAACCATAAGCAAACTGATGCAAATAGTATCAACTGGAGGGACACTACATGAGTATGAGTTTTAGTTGAAGTATATTTAGGGAAAGAAAAATGTGGTGGTAGATGCCCTTAGTCAGCAGAGGCACAAGCTTTTGGCAATGACTCTTGGTGTGGAATTGAAGAGTCAAATCCTTTTAGCACTTCCTTCAGATAGTTGGTATAAGGAGGTGAGGTTTGAGGTTGAGTCAAGCAAAGTTTTTGTTGGTGTAATTAAATGTTTTGTACCTTATCCTAGGTCATAATTACACCTTAGTTAAGTTTACTTAGGGACCACATAGGAGTTGTTGGAGATTTTCCACCTTTGGTGGACTTATCTTCTTATTACTTTATCACCTCCACCTTTCATGGACATATCATGTGATTAACTTTCCATCTTTTGTGGGTGATCCACTATTTGTGGTGGCTATCACATTATCACTTTCCACTTTAGGTGGAGTGATAGCTTTTCATTAGTCTCATGTCATAAGATTATAACACTTGTCATAATATTATGCACTCCTATGTTCTCACCTTGGCTATATAACCAAGGGTTCTCTCATTGTATAAACAATCATTATCATATCATTGACATTGAATACAGTTTATTCTTGTCACATTATTTTCTCTCTTCTTGTGCTTTTTATTTGGTCCATAGATCTTGGCATCCATAGCCAATTCTAACATAGTATCAGAGCTGGTTGGGTGCCATTGGAGAGTCTTTTTTTGAAGAGAGGTACCGGATTTGGGGATTTTCCATTTTTGGCTCTTTATTGTAGGTTTATATCAGAGCTTGCTGGTGTAAATCTAAACTCACCATTGCATCCGAAAGGTTTGAGAAAGTTGATTTTGCCTTTTGTTTTATCCAAATCGGACATATGAGGCCAAATCTATGAGGGTTTGAAGCTGCATTGTAGTTGCGAGATCCAAAAAGTAGCTGCATTTTTGGAGCATTTTGGGTCAAATCCGACCTTGCCATTGTGTCCAGAAGGACCAAAAACCCTAAGATCGACTATCCAATCATCCAAATCGGAGCAAGTCATCTGGTGAGGCAAAAATTTTTTGCCCGAAGAATCATACGACCCCCCAAGCATCATTATTGCAGTCGGTATGATTTTATTTTGGAAAAATTTTGAATTGTTTTTTTAAAAAAAATTCTTTCAAAATTTTGATTTGAAAAAATTAAAATTAAAAATTAAAAAATGGAAAAAAAGTTTTTTTTGCAAATTTTTTTTGTAGGGCCATACCCTGCTCAGTCTGCAGGGTACCACTGCCCTGCGGAGCTGCCACATGGTAGCCTCTGGTCCACTTGGCCTCACCCGCGACCCATATAGTTTGGCGATCAGTGTTCAAAAAATCGATAGCCTGCGAAATTCTGGCGGACAAAAACAAATCCGGAAAAAAGATTCCCGACACTAGAAAATAAAATATTCCAAGCGCATCTGCAAAGATTTCGACACAAAGAATATTCTACCAAGCATAGCATATACCGAGAATTTCAAAGAATATTCCGGAAGAGAAGCATATTCTTTTTTGATGGGCCGTGGGCCGTCAAATTAAAACCAATGAATTGATGATGTCAGCCAAGCGTCAGTGCTGATGTCAATGCCCTTAAGAAATTTTTTGACCCCTCACCATTTGAGTTTTGATTTTTGCAGTTCAACTTCAAAGCTCCATATCTTGGTCATTTTGGCTCCTTTTTTCGAGCAATTTTTTTTTGATTTGGGATAATTTTTCATGCTCTTCACAATGGTGCAATCTGTTTTTGGTTTTGGCTTTTGGTTTTTCCAGAAATTGCAGATTCTCACAGGTGTTACTACTTCGTCCTCATTTTGGGAACTTTGGGAGCTCATAACTTGCTCCTACGGTAACATTTTTAAGTGTCATTTTTTTTGAAAGTGCATAATTTTTTGTGAAATTCTCAGTGGTATGATCAGATTGATCTCATTTTGTACCAAAAAATGTACTTGAATTTGTGGCCTATTTTGGCAATTTGCATGTACCAAGATCAAAGTCCACTTTGCTATTTTTGGTAGTGGAAATTGTAAATGCACTAAGTATAAAGTTCCAAATTAGATATTTCTTGGGAGGTTTCATGATTGAGTAATTTGGGGGGTTAATATTTTTCCTTTGTTGGCTTTTGTCTCTTGATTGGTCTATTGTGTGACTAAGTTGAGGATTTTAATATGGGCATCAAAATAAATCCTATTGTAATAAGGTTAAATCGATGGAAATTTAAGTCTTGGTGAAATGGAATCCTAACACATTGTAGGTGGCTTAATCTTTTTCCATATTTCTATGGACTAGTTCCTAAACCTTCATCAAAATGGAAGAGAGTTGTGTGGGACATAAAAACAGAACATATTGTGGGATTAATTGGTTATAATTGTGATATTGATACACTAATGGACATTGATGGTATTGATATCCCTCGTGACCTTATGAACAAACTTTGGGAGATGTATGGAGACTTGAATGAACCTCCATTCCTAAAGGATCCTGTTGGAGATTGTCTTGTTCCACCTGCAGAGTTTCGATTTATTGATGGTAAAACAACTGAAAAACTTTCTCATTGGGAAAGGTATGTTAGTTTTGATGACACAAAACCTTCTCCTTCTCCTCCTACAGAGACACCTATTGATACTTTAGTTTCTATGGCTCCTAATCCAGATTTAGAGGGTTCATCTTCTTCATCTATGAGTCAAAATATTGAGGTTGAGGACTCTTGTGATCTAGTATTGGTAGAATCATCTATTTTTGTACTTGAGGATGCTTGTGACTCCACAGTTTGGGTTCCTTGTGATTCAGTGCGACAAGATATACATAGTCTTCCAGATATGGCCACTTTGGATGGCTTCTTGACAGGTATTTCAGACTTGTTTGTGGAGTCTCATCTTGCAGATTTGGGGGACACAATTGATGACATTCATCTTCTCTTTGTTGAAGATGCTCCTTCTTTAGTTGTTGCGAGGGAACACTCTGACCCTCTTGTTCATTCTCTACATGATCATTCTTTTCAATTTGACATGAGTGTGGATAATTTTGGACAACATTTGGAGGAGGCCTCTTTATCTTTAGAGGGGATTTCTTTCTCTTTGGATCATGTTCTACATTCTTCTCTACTAGATGTTGGATTGTACTCTTCAGCAGTGTGGCCTAGAACGCCTATTTGGAGTGTGTCAGATTTTGGCATTGACATGGAGACACTTGAGCATCCTTCAGAGACATCATACATCCTGCATACATCCTTGGTTTTGTTTCTTCCTAATTGGAGGAACGTTGTTCGACGAGATTGGATCATCTTGAAAATTCAATGTCAACCTTCTACCATCATTGCAGGAGACTCAACATTGAGGGGGGGCTTCCTTGTCTCTATTCTACTTCTCTCTTATGGGGGGGTATTATTCCTCACATGGGGTTTTTACCTTCTCATGCATCATTGAGAGCATTTCTTTGTTGTATTTTCATCTCTCTTTTGGGGAGGAGTTTTGTCCCACTGGGTTTTCTCCTTTTCTCTATTTGTGAGAGATTGCATTGCATTTGTACATGGGTACCTAACATGGCCTAGCTGTCAGGACCCATCTTGCATTGTTTGATTTTGTGTACATTATCCCTAAGTTGCACTTAAGGGGGAGGGGGTGGGGTGTTGGTGTAATTAAATGTTTTGTACCTTATCCTAGGTCATAATTACACCTTAGTTAAGTTTACTTAGGGACCACATAGGAGTTGTTGGAGATTTTCCATCTTTGGTGGACTTATCTTCTTATTACTTTATCACCTCCACCTTTCATGGACATATCATGTGATTACCCTTCCACCTTTTGTGGGTGATCCACTATTTGTGGTGGTTATCACATTATCACTTTCCACTTTAGGTGGAGTGATAGCTTTTCATTATTGTCTCATGTCATAAGATTACGACACTTGTCATAATCTTATGCACTCCTATGTTCTCACCTTGGCTATATAACCAAGGGGTCTCTCATTGTACAAATAATCATTATCATATCATTGACATTGAATACAGTTTATTCTTGTCACATTATTTTCTCTCTTCTTGTGCTTTTCATTTGGTCCATAGATCTTGGCATCCATAGCCAATTCTAACATGGTATCATAGCATGTTTGATTCTAACAGTTTTAGATGAGAAATTCACAGGATATTCCCTTGAGTTAGATGGACGTTTGAGGCACTTGGGTCACATTTATGTCCCTTCATTAGGAGGTCTTTGTACTTTGATCATTTTATAGGCACATCGAGCACCTATTCAACTCATCTAAGTGTAAAAAAGATGCACGTAGACCTTCGACAACTGTAATTTTGGGTTGGAATGAAGAGGGATATTGCTGATTTTGTGTCTATATGTTTGGAGTGTCAGAGAGTAAAGGCAAACCATCAACATCCTACAAGTGTTTTTCAGCCCCATCTGGTCCCTAAGTGGAAATGGGACATCATATCGCTAAATTTTATTGTTGGTTTGCTCGTTTCTTCCCGTCAGCATGACACCATCATGGTCACCGTGGACAAGTTGACCAAGGTGGCACATTTTTCTCCTATTTGATCCTCGTACAATGCTTATTTAGTGGATAGAATCTTCATGGAGGATATAGTTAGGTTTCACAGTATTCCTCGTAGGATTATCTCAGATAGAGATCTAGTGTTCACTTTAGCTCTTTAGATGTCCTTACAACATGCATTGGGGACTTAGCTAAAATTTAGTTCAACTTATCATCCAAAGACTAATGGGAAGATTGAGAGGTTCAATAAGATCCTTGAGGATATGCTTCAGATGTATGTTATGGATTAGCAGTCACGTTGGGAGGATTACCTATATTTGGTGGAGTTTGCATGCAATAATAGTTATCACAACTCTATTGGCATGCCTCCTTTTCAGGTGTTGTATGGTCATCCTTTTCAGAGCTCGTTGAGTTAGGATCATTTGGAGGATAGAGTTCTTCTTGGTTTAGAGATGCTATAGGATATAGAGCAGCAAGTGATTCACATTAGGGAGAATTTGGTGGAAGCCTAGGATAGACAAAAGAAATATGCATATGCTCATAAGGTTGACCATTAGTTCTCTGTTGGAGATCGAGTATTACTATAAGTGCATCTGCGAAAGAGTCTAATCCGTTATGGAAAAGGCTCTAAGCTTGCACTGTTATTTGTTTGGCCATTCAAAGTGTTGGAGATGATTGGTCCTATTGCACATCATCTTGCTTTGCCACCCAGTCTACCGTGCATTCATGATGTGTTTCACATTTTTATTCTCAAACCTTATTATCCAAATATTTCTCATGTGCTTGATTGGAATTCCTTATAGGTAGAGGACAGGCAAATGACTTTGGAGCCCATGGGTGTCATTCAACACAAGTGAAACACCCTCAGGGGTTGCAACATTGAGCAGGAGAGGGTCCAATGGGATCCTAATGATGAGTCCTCTACTACATGGGAGGATGCATCTAGGATGAGAGAGTTATACCCATATCTATTTGCAAGCTTCTAGGCGTAAGCTTGGTTCTAGGGGGGAGGATTATTTTCCCCTCATTTTTCCTTCTATTTCTGATAGTTACTTGATATAGTTGGACATTATGATGCACTGCTCGATTTTGGACTCATTACTATGATGATAATTGATACTATTTTATCATTGATATTTATGCTTATACCATGCTTAGTAGATTAGTTTAATTGAGAGAGTGGGTTATTATTGTTATGAGCATTATGTGACTATTGGATGTATGTTTTTATCATGATTTGATATCTGATCATCTTGCATTGATGTAGTTTGGTGAAGGGGAACAATGTCGCACCTCTCACTTGCGAGTGCACTATGACGTTGTGATTTTCCCTTCATGGTGTGTTTGAATGTTTGTATATGTACATGTTCGACTGTGTGGTTTGTTGTAGGTTGCAGGTACAAGGCATTGAATCTACCTGAATTTCCAAGTTTGAGCATGTCTTATACCCAATGGATATAGTTAATTTGGAGATAGCATCGAGTTCCCCCATGTTGAGCCATCATCCTTGATGAGGATGAGTGTCCATTTACCATTCCTTGTCATGTGGTCAATTCGAGTTATTATTGTCATTTTGCCTTATGTTTCGCTTTCTGGTCTGGTATGGCTTGACAATATGTTCATTTGAGTAATGTTCATGATTAGTGATTTTGTTTAATTATTACATTAAAATAAAGATTATCAAAATTAAAAGACTTTGGGATAATTAAAATAAAATCTTTTATACAATTGAAGTATTGATTGAATAAAATTTATTAAAGTCCTTATTTGATTTTAATAAATTAAAATTTATGGTTTGAAAATAAATATTTAAATGAATATATTAAATTGATGTGATTGTGCAAACAAACAATATCAATGAATAAATTAAATAAACTAAATATTTTAATAGCTAATTTAATTGTGTGTAATTTCAAGATATGGCAAGAAAAAATATAAAATAATAATTAATTTAAAGAAGTGGAGGCTGCAATGAAGCATTGGGGGAAGTGGTGAATACATTAATTCAATTGCTAAAGAAAGGGGTTTGTTGCATTATTTTGGGAAAATAAACTAATTTTGTTTCTTGCCATGAACAACTTCCTGGTTCTGGAAATCTTTTCTTGGGGGTTTTGGAAACTTTGGAATTGGGGCTTTGCAGTGCTATGGAAATCTTGAAGTGTATTGAAGTTGCAAGTAAAGAGTGGTGAGCTCTGCATCAATCTTCACTTTGGCAAGCGGGAGAAACCATAAATGGTTGGAGAAATTGAAGTGACTGGAGCTGCAATCTTGAAAAGTCAAAGCTTGGCATCAAATTTTCAGTTGTGTCACATGATTTAAACCAGGTGCAATCCTCTATTTTCTCTCTTTGATTACTTTCAAAATTTCACTCTTTATTCATAATAAATGGTATGACATGCTATATTATTGATTTCCTCTGCCATAGAATTTAATATAGCCTATAAACCTTATTGCTTTGAATCTTTTGTACTTCTTACTAACTCCTATTGGCACACTCTGTTCTGGTATTATTTTGTTTAAAATGATATTATTGTGTTCTTGGGTCCGACAACCTGGTAGAGGTTACCACCTTGTAAGCCCGGGCCTGACTCGAATCTGACATGGATGGCTAATCTCTCACACCCATTTCTCCCATTGATGCCCCATTGCATGTGGGTATTCAAACTCTTTGCTCAATAATTTTCCTAGTGCACATGGTGCATATCAATCTTACCCCAACACCATGTAATTGGTTGATATTATCTCTTTAATCTTCAACCTACCTTTATCATTTGATGGATTGTGATTATAATTAGTGCCCTGTAATATTAAACTGTGGAAGGAAAATTAAATAGAGTCACTTTAAGTGCAACACAATTTATCTAATAATGAAAAAAAGTCTTCTTGGTTACTGTTTAATACGTATGAGTTCAAGGCTTGAGCAATCAATATTCTATTTTCCATACATACTTACCCATGTTTTCTCTGTAGATTGGGATGACTATATAATATTCGTGCCTGAAATCAAAATGGGATAGAAAGTATTTAGTTTTATTTAGTTGTTGGGTGTGTATGGCACTGTATTGCATGCTATGTTTGAGATCTTCCAATTCCCTTCATTCGCTGAAAGTTGATATATTTAATGTTTAAAAAAATAATGTTGGAACAACATGCTTGTGATTCGTTATCCTTTCCAATCAACGCTTTTGGTAGTATGTGTTGTGAACATATAGTTATTGAATATGGTAATTGTGGTAAACAATATGTTAGTAATTTGATGCTTCCTGAGTGTATATAAATTATATTCAAATTTTGGACTGTAAGTTTCCATTATGCTTATGAGGCTGGGTATTCAATGAAATATTATTTCAATGTAAGAGTAATAGGTTGGCTTTCACATTGTATATATGTATATACACATGTACACTTTTATGTCATTTTTAAATCTATTTTTTTTTGGCATTGTAACGTAATCTACATTCTGTCTACCTTATAAAGACACACACATACATATGTATATATGTATGGGTCTTTATGTTATATATATACATATCTATATTTGTATATAGACTTTTGTATCTGGTTAAAATTTAATCTTTGCATTTGAAAACATAATTTTACTTGGATAAAATAAGATATATGTTAATTGATACATAAATATGTATATATACATATATATACACATATATATATATACATATATACATATACATATATACATATATACATATATACATATATATATATACATATATACATATACATATATACATATATACATATATATATACATATATATATATACATAAATATACATTAATATATACACATATATATACATGTCTATATGTATATAATGGATAAGATCCATATGTAAATATTGTTGTGTTAGTAAACGATCATGTTAGAGAAGTAAAAGAAATATAACGAAATTTGGTTATGGAAGAAATAGTGCATTGTGTAAATGAAAGATTAGTTTACGTGGAATAAAAGAATATTAAATTGGGATGAGATGAATATTCAATAACATGACATGTAAGATTTGTAAACCCACTCTATAATCTACTTTTCTATTATTGTTTTGAATTATTTATGTGAGGCAAAGTGACTGATTGTTGATTTGGGAGTGAATTGTGGGTTTTGTACCTATGTATAAGTCTTCTTGTAAAGTAAATATTTGGATTCTTCCAGAGGCTAGGGGGAAATGTTTTCTTGATGGAATTCTTTGGTAATCCTTTGAGATGATCATTTTGTATTAAATGAGTATATGTTGGCCACTAGCCTTGCACAATATATTCACCAATGTGGTTGGAACTTGTGTGTAGGAAGGGTTATGCCTCACCTTGTTGTGTATGTTAATGAGATCTTGTGATTGTGCAAGTTGGATTTGCTCTTTTGATTTCATTGGGTTTCCTAGTTGTTATAGGGGAGTGGCTCTCAATGGGGGCTGACACAGAAAGTGGTGCCAGGGTAGCTCATGTGGGGGTTTCATAATTAATTGATAACCTAAAAATAATTAGGGGGTTGGGTAGTATTCACACTAATCAAGATAAGTGATTGCCTCTCTCATGGCTCAAGTGCTCATTTAGGATTGAGATGAGTTGAGAAGGCTTGAAATGGCAAGATCAACTGCCTTGTCTCTATGAGAGGTATGTTGATTCCACATAGGGTTATATGGGGGCCGAAGATTGGTAGAGGCTACTAGGGTAACACAAGATGGGGGCTAGGGCCTAGGAAGATCTTCCAGGGTAACACATAGAAAAATATGTGATGATACTCCTACTACGACAAACTAGACATTTATGTGCCTCTAAAATTGGTGTGGTTGTCATGTGAGGTTGTACCATCCTTGTACATTGGATTCATGTTAGCCCTTGTGTCATCTTTTGTCTCTTGAATATTGTGGTGTGACCTTAATGCTATCTCCTAGTACGAGGGTGGACCTTAGGGTTCCACATGGTTGGGTGGAATGTGCCTCGTACTCCATTGGGTTCCCTCACTTTGTTCATGTTTGTGGTGACTACTCCTAGATATGATGACTTATGCACTTGCTCTAGTTCATGTGGATTACATTTCAAGTAATTGTATTGTATCATGCATTATAATTTTTATGTACTATCTTCACCTATGTTTGAGGAGATATTACCGCTCTTAATATAACGATGTAATGGAGTAATGATGTAACTCATTGTGGAAATTCTCTTGTAATTAGTAAAGTTAATGATGTACCTTAATTATATTATTTAATGAAATTGATTTTAATGGTATCTATTGATGACATGTTATGGTTAATGATGTTTCATATGACATTATGATTTAGAGATATATGTCTTGATTGCAAGGAGTACTACAACCATTAAACATTAGAGGGCATCAATTTGGATCGAGAGGTACCCAAGATTTGATATCTTTAGGAGTGACTTCCAATGGTTTAAGTATCTTGAGTCACTTCTAGGATATCATTTCTTGAGGAACTTCTTTGCACGTCAAGATACCTGAATGCGATTTGAGATGGTAGGTCACAGTCTTGTTCTAAATTAGTGGGCATAGCTTAACCTTATGTATGTTTAGATACATTTATCCTTCTTATTATTTTCTCTTGAAATGCAATATTATACTCTCTCTTGTAATGGCTAATGTAAATGATTTGGTCTTTTATATTTCTTTATAGATGACATGGTATGAATGATTCATATTGGATGATATTTTAATGAGATAGATTAATTGAAATTCATATTGTAGAAGAATTTGTTTAATGCAATGAATTATAATTCTTGTTAGTTTGGTTAATGGGAATATAGTAGCATAGTCATGAACCTTAGAGGACTTAGGTTAGAATACAAGATATTTTTTCATTTGTAATCTTTAATATTTTTACTCTAAAAAAAATAAAAAATTCTACTTTTAGGTGTTATAGTGTGTTGTCCTCTAGGGTTTCATGGCAGGGCATTACAATCTAAATCAATTATTTTTTATAATTAATCATTTAAAAAAACCACTTTCCCTTCTCTAAATTTGAATAGTTAAATCAATTATTCAAAATCACTCAACATTGTCAATAAATAAATATATCTTTACTTGTTAAAGTCAAAAGAAACTTGCACGCTCATCTCCAATATTAATTAATTATTAATTACTTAATACATCCTCACATGTCTTGATTGAGTAAATCATGACCACCAATTTCTCAATCTATTTCCTAACTCAACCTGACTTTCTTAATCCCATTAAACACTCAATCTGAATTCTTCAATCCCACCAATCATTCCAATCTAATCCCACTAATTATACAACTAAAATCCTTAATTGGATCAATTAGAGGAGTTAACTGACCATTATATTTCCTCTCAATGGTTCTCAACCATTGATCACGATATTTCATTATTGAATCTTGATTGTTCATCTGAAAATCATAAATCTATAAAACAACCTTCTTCCTTCTCAAAAATAATCAAAGAATCTAGAGAAATATGGAGAGGTCATGTTGAATTGACTATTGAATTCTTAAGATCAAATACTTACATCTTTGATCACCATTAATATACCTTTTGAATCTTTTTGCACAACAATGGAGGCTTCATATTGATCCAAGCATTTTGACATCAATACGAATAAACTTTGACATGCGATGGTAATATTGTAATTAGTGACTTTAGTTTATGTTCTCTTTTGTGATTGCATTGCTTGTTGAATTCATTAATTTATAATTTCATTTCATGAGTCGGTTGGGATTTTTCTTTGTTTTGATCTCATTCATTTTATTTTATTGCTATTTCCTTATGCTTATCTCCCCCCTTACAAGAAATGTCTCGCTATAGATTTTTTTTATGTTGAGGATAATTAACATGCCTGTAGATGATTTTTGTGCATTATTTGGTTCAATGGGCTACTGTTACTAGCTCTTGGAGAATGTAATAGAAGAAATCAGCTTGTTGTTTTGAATTCCTTGTCATTATTAGTATTGGAAAGATTGAATTGAATGTGAATCTTAAGTAACTTATGATATATTTTGAGTCATATTCAATCATTTTTCTTAGTTACATGTATGAAGTTGTGAGTGTGAAAATGTGGGTTTGAATTTCCCTTCAATGAAATGGTATAGTTGAGGGTTATTTGAATTCCCCTTGTATCAATTAAAATCTTGTTCAAACCCATCTCTTAAGAACTATTTTGCAAACCTAGTTTAAATTTTGGTGCATTAAAATTGGGCCCATAATAAAAATTAAGTCATTGATTTGTATTTATTGGATGATATAAATTTTATCATTTATCATATACTATTTTTTCCAGCCATATTATTTTTTAATTATATGCAAATTTAGTATATAATGTTTTTGAATTTCTATCCATCCTTCAATTTAATTTGAAGTTGAAATGTAAAATTCTAATATTATGCATGTAATGTTGGAGCATCTGGGTGCATAGGAAATCTTGCACACCAAAAAAATGTGGTTTCTTAAATTTTGCATTTTGATGTGCTTTCTTGCAGGTATGATTTATTGTGTAAAACCATTTCCTTCCCTAAGTCCTTCAAAATGAAGTCAAATTGAAATGATGAGAAATTAATTTAAATTTGGGATGTTGAAAGTTAGAATTTAGTTTGAGTTCAAAATTTGATGGTGTCTCAAAATCCCATGCCTAGGAAAGTGGAGGTTGTTTTGGGATTCTTGTAACTCCTCTGAGAATTGAAATTTTGCATTAAAATTTGAATTGGAGTGGGTATGGGTGCCTATGGTGGAAGTAGTGGGGTGAAATAGAATGGAGAGATTTTTTAGTAAATGAATTAAAAACTATTGCAGGCAAAGGAAAAAGGGAGGAAAAGGAGGAATCCCCACCCAAAAAAACGTAGAGGAAAAATATGTTTTGGGATATTTGTGAAAAAAATACAATGCCTAGGATGGAAGTCTACACCAAAGATTGAAAGAGAGCAAAATCATAGAGTTTTAGAGAAAAAATGAAAAAGACTTGCCTTGGCGTCCATGAATGATTTACTAGATTTTTGGAGTCGTATTTGTTGATGTTTGTAGCTGGTTTCAAAGCTATTATATTTTTTTTGTAATGGTTTTGTGGGAAATATTGACTATAAAAATATTTGGGTGGTGATTAGATGGTTCCTTGTATCTTGTTGTTGCAAGTAATACAAGTTTAATTGAAAATCATAATTACTTCTATAAATTTGGATTTATGTGCAATTGGTTTTCTTCATGAAAAAGGGATTTTTATGTTGATTTTTAAATTCCTTGTGACAAATCTTGGATTGGGATTTGATTCTATTTGTTAGTTTTAGCATTCATCTTTAGGATTGTTCCACTTTCAAATTTCATGTATTGTGTAACATGAAATAAAAGATTGTTTTTTCATAATTTTTAATGCAATTCACGTGTTTTGAAAGTTGAAGTTTTGTGAGAGAAATTGCTACAATGGTTGACAATCCTTTTTGGATTCTCAATTGTTGATATGCATCAAATGTTATCAGAGCAGGATGATTGTTGGATTGAGGAGGTGGAAAGGTGCAAAGAACTGTGAAGAGTAAATCTTTCTATGAGAGATTAGAGATGATTTTGTGAAAGAGGTTAATGAGAGGAAGCTTGAAGGTGTCTCAAGAAGACCCTAGAGAGATTTTTTGCAAACAAGGATTTTGTAACCACAGATGAATTGAGTTCTAGAAGAGTTTTTTGTAGGTGAGAGGAGGCCTGTAATTGCAGAGGTCTTGATTCCTAGAGAGATTCTTTTTTTGGGAGGACCTATGACTGTAGAGGGTAGAGGAGGAACAAAATATTTGAATGAAGTTGTGATTTCATTGCAAGGAGTACTTGTAACTGCAGAAGGGCTTGCGAGTCTATGAATATGTCTTTGAAGAAGAGGAAAAGATCAGTCTTGAAAAGAACTATGAGGATTTTACGTATGGAAGAGTGGAAAGAAAAGAGGTTGACAAAATGGATTATTGGAGAATTAAATAAGGTTGATGCTAGATTGAATATGATAGAGATGGAGTAGAGAAGATAACTTGAACAGGATAAAATAAAGTGTGAAAATAGTATGATAGATAATGAAAGGTGTAAAGTTGAAAAACTTGAAGAGAAGGTGGAATGATATCTAGAATAAGGAGAAGAGCAAGAAATCTCTTATGAAATAGAGAGAATGGGTAAAGAGGGCAGCGAGAAGAAAGATGAAAATATGCATTTCTATAATCCTATGATGGGAAGGTTGTGGAAAGAAGAATATGTGGGAGTAGCCCAAACAATTGTGGTGAAAATAAAGCAAGAAAAAAAGAGAAGCAAAGAGAAAGAATGGAGAAAGAAAGAGGAGAACAAAATTATAGTGGGCTATGAAAATTTTGAAAACTTGGTTTATCAAATGGTTTCTTAATTGTAGGAACTAGAGAGGATAAATAAAAGGTGGAATATGAAGGCATGGAGGATGTGGAAGTAATAATTTGTGAAGGAACATTAAAGAGAGTAGTAGAGAAGCAAGAAAACATACAAGTAAAAGGTCATCTTTGTGATATTTGTGAAAATGAGTTTGATGTTATGTTACTTACAAAGGAATTTAGTGAATTTGTGGATGTGGAAATGAGTGTAAAGGAGTTTTTGTAGAAGAAGAGGGTGAAGTTACAGAGATAGAGAATAGTCAAGTTGAAGAAAATTTTGGTCTTAATGATGACATGGAAACAATTCAAAATTTGGGGCAGCAATGTGAAGAATAATGCATGGAAAATGTCTCAAGTGAAAGGGCTGAAGGGGAAACAAAGAATAATGAAGAAGATGACATACTAATGCAAGTTGCATTAGTTGAAAATGGATGGTTAGCATTGACAAAAAAGTGGAGTGAAAGCTACAACAAAAAATGAATAGGTAAAAATTGAGTTTTGTGAATTCTTTGTTGATGTTGATTTTCATACAAATGACTTAGTTAAAGTGGAAAGATATGAGGAGCACAAAAATGATGTTATAGTGATAGATACAAAGGAGATTAGCGAGGTAATTGGAAATATTTACAAATCTATTAATGATGATGTTGAATCTAATTCTTATTTAAATTAAATCAAAGAAGAATATGGACGATGAGTGGTTAGATTCAAAAAATCAAGTTACAAGATAAGTTGCAGCGAGATCTTATTCATTGTGTTGGCCTAAATGAAGAAGAGGAAGAAAGAGAAACAAGTGAGAATTATGTAAAAAAATAATTAATTTATTTCCATGAATTTGTTAGTCAATTCACATGCAAGTGATGAAGATGATAAGATAGAGTGGGAGGATGCATTATGGTATAGTGAGGTAAATTTCAAGAGAGGGAGAAAGAGAAGAAAAATGAAAGTAGGGAGAGACATGAAGGTTCATGGTAATGTGAATAAATTTCAAAAAAAAGAAGAATGGTGGATTCAAACTAAACATATGGTTTTCAAATGTTCATGATCTTCATTCATGAAACATTTCTTCTACCCTGGTTGTTTGATGTAGGAGCATCCAGGTGCATGGGCAACCCTACACACCAAAAAAATTTGGTTTCTTAAATTTTGTGTTTTGATGTGCTTTCTTCCAGGTATAATTTATTTATTTTTAAATCATTTCCTTCCCTAAGTCCTTCAAAATGAAGTCAAATTTAAATGATGATTATTTAATTTGAATTTGGGATTTTGAAAGTTGGAATTTAGTTTTAATTCAAAATTCCATGGTGGCCCAAAATCCCATGCCTAAGTAAGTGGAAGCTATTTTGGGTTTCTTGTAACTCCTCTAGAAATTGAAATTTTGCATTAAAATTTGAATTGGAGTGGGTATGGGTGCTTGTAGTTGAAGTAATGGGGTGAACTAGAATGGAGAATTTTTTTAGTAAATGAATTAAAAATTCTTGAAAGCAAAGGAAGAAGGGAGGAAAAAGGATGAATCCACACCCAAAAAAGGGTAGAGGAAAACATGCTTTGGGATTGATTTGTGAAAAAAAATCAATGCCTAGGAAAAAATTCTACACACATGAGATTGAAAGAGAGAAAAATCATAGTTTTGAAGCATAAAATGAAAAAGAGTTGCCTTGGAATCCATGAATGATTTACCAAAGATTTGGAGCTGCATTTGTTGATGCCTGTAGCTATATTTGAGTGGTGATTAGATGGTTCCTTGTAGCTTTTTGTTGCAAGTAATTCAAGTTTAATTTGAAAATAAGAATTAATTCTATAAATTTGGATTGATGTGTAATTGATTTTCTTTATGAAAAATGGTTTTTGTTGTTGATTTTTAAATTCCCTTAGACAGAGCTTGGATTGGGATTTGATTCTGGTTGTTGGTCTTAGTTTTCATCTTTAATATTGTTCCAATTTAAAATTTCATGTATTGTGCATCATCAAATAAAATGTTTCTTTTTCATGCTTTTTGATGAAATTCATGTGTTTTGAAAGTTGAATTTTTGTGAGAGAAATTGTTGCAATGATTGATAATCCTTTTTGGATTCTTAGTTGCTGATCTCCATCACCTTTCTATAAATATCTCACATTTTTTTTAATTTTTCTTGTTCATTAGGGTTTTAAAATTAATTGACATGTTTTAATTATATGGAAAAAACAGGTTTTAAAGGGACCCGAAACCCTTTACAACTTGAGATACAAAATGAAAAATTATTGACATGTTACTCAAACCTTAAATATAAAATTCATGACAATCCCCTTGTATGATTGATTATATGCCTTTATGTTTTTATGTTTATTGGATCTCCTCAATAATCCCACTTAAATGTCACTACTTGATCCCTCAATGCTTTATAAATTTACTAGACTTTGTCCTTTGTAACTATTGTTCACTTGTACTTGATTCCATGTGCTAATAAGTTGTCATCACATTATACCCTACATTATGTACATGTGTGTTCATATTATATTGCATGTGCTACTCACATCATGACATTCATGTTGAGTCTTTGTTCTAAGGTTGGGAGTTCACAATGTTTTGCCATGTGTACTTTAAAAAAGGACATAGTTTCTTTCTTAAATGATGATGTGTATTATTTGCACCCATGTTGATATGTTTTTATGGGGCTATTGTTTCCCATATCTACACTAAATATAGTGTTTTATAAAGCCTTGCTACTTTATGACAAATAGATAAATTTTATTGTATTGAAATGACTATTCTTATTTTAACTTTGAGTTTTGGTCCATTTTTATAAAATGAGGTGGTCTCATATTTATTGATAAATAAAGTGGTAGACTCATTTTTTTGGTGTAATGATAAATGCCTTTATAGGATGAAAAAGTGGCATAATTTCATTAGGTCATGGAAATCACGAAGATGGGCCATTCTCTTTTATTTGTAGTATGTGATGACTATGGTTGTTAGGGTGTGTGGTGTATGGATGTTGTGTTGTATTGTTACATGTGGTTTAGCCTAAAGAATGCTTCAAATTTCTTAGTCAAAATGGCTAGAATTTTTGTTTTAGCTCTAAGTGGGGGTTAAAAGTACAATAGTTTAATATGGGCACGTGGAAAATTTATTCCACATCATGAGCACCTTTTACATCATAAATTAAAAAAAAATACATAATACACAAAATTGTGATGCGTGATAGCTTCCAACCCTTTTCATAGGAGATCAATAATATTTTTTTAGACTAAGTTGAAGATGTTAGTGTCAATTAAATTATTTTTTTCATATTTGTGTTAGAATTCAATACAAGATTGATAAAGAGCAATGGATTCTATGAAAAAGGAGAAGCTTGAAATTAATTTTATGTAAACTAGTTTTTTACAAGTTTGAATTATTGCGATTGAAGCCACCATTGGACATGTGAATTCCTCTAAAACTAAAACCCTTATAATTTTAAATCATTTTGGGGTTTTTTTTAAAAGTATGAGGTGTTTTCATTGATGTCAACTAGTTGGTTACTGACTGGTGTTGTCATTGATTTCATCTATGTATAGAGTAAGTTTTTTATTGGTTGTATATATTGAGGATACTGAGAAAATTATAATAAATAAAGTTTGGTGTTTGTGCATGTATAGTTGAGATGTTGAAGAAGTGTTGTGAGTAAATGGAGTTATCTTTATGTTTATATGTCCAAAAATATGTTGGAATTAAGTAATGAGTTGGAATAATGGTTTTGGTACTTGGTCTCCAAGTGATTTTGAGATAATTTGGTACATAGAGAAAACAATGTCTTACATGTATTTAGTGTATGCTCCGAGATATGCTCTGTATTTCTTCTATGTTGATCCTATGCTTGTGCAGATTTGAGGTATTGTTCATGGTTGTTGGTAGTTGCTACATTCAAAATTTGGGTGTTTGGATCATAGTACAGTGTAAGATATTCTCACCAGTGTGTGAACTAGTTGTTTAGTGATATTTTCTACTATCTGGGAGAAATGTTTTTTCTCTGTATTTCTCCGCTATTTGGTTTCAGGATGTGTAGATTTGGGAAGTTGTTTATAATGCTTTCTTATTTTTGTATTCAAGAGTTTACTTGATTTGGTGTGGTACAATGTAAGTTTCATTTATCAATATGCAAACAAGGGTTATCAATTGTCCTAAATTGAAGTAATTGTTGATGCTTGAGATTGTATGAAGTATTTGATGAATATTATATAGTTTGTGGACTTTTATAGATTGATCTCAAGTGAATTATGTTATCCAAAACTTTTGGTTTGATCTGAGGAAGCGTGTACTTAATTTTTATGGTATTTTGCATGGGTGTTGGCTAACCTTGTGTTTAATACTACATGCAAGGCTTGTGGAAGCATGTTGAAGTTTGTTTGGATCTATTTGGGTCCTAATTAAGGATTTATGTAGGTTTCCTTTAGTTCCTATCCACCACATGAATGTTTGAATGTAGGTTTCCTTTAGTTCCTATTTCAAATTTGAATGTATAACGACTAGTGGCCAACATTGGAGAAAGATTTTCAAGAAGAGGTTGATATAAATGTATATGGTGTTAATGCAAGAGTGAGGGTGAAAGAGTAAGAAGCAAGATAAATGTGAGATTATTGTGAGTGAAGTGTAATGAGATGCAAATTTGAGTAGAATAGTGCAAAGTTCATGTCAGGTTTCTGAAAGTAGTGAGCTAAAGACATTCAACATCTTTCATGTGAGACTATGTAAGTATGCGAGAAATTATGGTGGAATCCTTGTTGCATTGAGATGAGATTTTTTGTGTAATATTCTTCTTCTATCTTCTTGTTTTATTTTTGTGGTAGTGAGACTTGGGTGTGTACCCTTTTCTTTTTGGGTAGTGTGTCCTATTATGGAAATGAGTCTTTGTATTTGATTTTATAATTCTTTATATTGTGAGCTAATCCTTATTGTGGTTTTTCCATCACTAGGTTTTCCACATAAATATGGTGTTCTTATGTTTATGATGTGATTTTAGACTTAATTATCTGCACTTTATAAATAATCAAATTAACTAAATAAGGGTTTAATAGATTCTTGTGGATCTAATTACTATTGAGGGTTTTTGAAGGTATAAATTGATACAAATGATTCACCCCCTTCTTAGTTGTCTTGCTCATTTCAACAATTTCTAGGTTTTCTATCTATGTTGAAAATATTATTCCATTATTTTACGAGATTTATTTTTTATAGATGAATTGGTTGCCCCTATATTGTTATCATTGTTTGAGTTTTTATATTTATGATTATATGTTCCAAGTATATGTATTATAATTAAAAAAAAAACAAAAATATAAAAAGAAGTTTAATAAATTTATTGAAAATTTTAAAGATATTGAATGATATTGTGGTAAGGAGAAATACACTAATCTAAGATGCAAAATAAAGTAAAATGAAAGATAAGTCTAAAAAACCTATCACCTCAAGATTTGGCTACGTTAAACACAAATAAAAGGAAGCTAAAAACTCAACAAGATGATTATACCTTTCTTCATGTTGATCCTTGGTTGGCCCTTTGATGGTCGATAATGTGTGCTCCTTGGATGATATGCTTGTGATGGAAATGATAGTCGAGTGATAAATGAGGGTGGATGGATAAAATAATGGCTAGGATTCAAAATTAAAAATGCAAGAGAGTTGCAATAATAATGGATAAAATGGCTAAATGGCTTGAGAGCATAAGTTTTCTTAATGAATGCATCAACTCAAGAGTTCTTAAGATTTCCAGCCCCAAGAATCAAGATCCTTTAATGAATGAAGAGGGGGTATTTATAGAAGATGTTGAATTCTCTAGAGGATTCAATGGTCAAAATTGAGCTACCATGGCCAAGATGGAGGGCTGTGGTGAGTTGAGGACTCATAAGCCCTCACATCTTGACACGTCGAGGGTGAGGTGCCAAAGAGGATGATGCGATGGAAAAGGGTACAAGTGAGGTGGAAAATTCCATGTGGTCCCAAGGTACTTGCAAGTACCTTGGGATGGGAGAGAATCACCACAAAAAATAATCCCTTGTCCCCAAGTGGGGCTAAAAGTGAAAAGTGAGGACTTTAAGAAAGTCCACCCTTGTCAACATGGGGATTGGAGATGGCCTTGGAGGAATAAAAGTGAAATTTTAATTCACTTTTTGGAAGAGACTAAAGGGTAAAACAAGATTCCTCTAAAAGGGGTCTTTGTCCTATGGGTACGATGTGACATATGAGATGTCATGGGAAAGAAAAATGCATGGGGGGAATAAGTGTGAATTTTTAATTCACATGGGGAAGAGGTCAACCCAAAAAAGGTAAGTACCAAGACGGTTGACTTAAGGAGATGCTGGAAAAGCTAAGTGATTAGGATTAGGATTGTGCAAACATATGATTAAGCTAACTAATGATGATTAGAGGCAAGTGGCTAGATATGGAGGATGTGACATTAATCCTAATTAAGGATATGCACATCTTAATGAAGGATTAATTAAATTAACCCAGATTAGTAAAAAGGTTATGGAGGATGGGACAATGAGAGAGAAATAATGATTTTAAAATTGAAAAGGATAATTGACTAAATTAAATAAATTGATTGCATTTATTTAATTTAGAGAGGAAATGGTAAAGGATAAAGTATTTAATTAAATAATTTTGGGAAGCTTAGGGACAAGGGATGATATTAATTAAATGTGTCATTTAATTAATATAGATGGATTAGACGAATAAATGGTAGGATTATGACTGTATGGAAGTGGTCAAATTTAGGTGTCTACATTTTTCCCCTCTTTGAGACAGTGTTACGAAGTAGCATCATTTCAAAGAAAATTAAAATATAGCACTTAGAAGAAGATGGTTAGATTAATGAAGATTCCCCAGTCATTCGAGGAGTGACTAGGAGGGAAGATGATGGGAGTGAAGATGTAGATTAGGGATTGAGGATGCCCCATCGAGAGGACATGCAGGTTCAAGAAAACACGAGTGTTCTCTCGAAATGGATGATAGGATGCAAGGGTAGATGGAGAAGATGATGCAAAGTGATGGATGAGAGAGGATGATGATATGGAGAGATAAAGGTAAGAAGAAATAGATTCTAGGAAAAAATATGATGTTGCCCTAGTCAAGCTACAAGCCAAGATGGATTGATGGTCAATGAAGTGTTGTTGATGAGGGAACGATACATCCCAAAAAAACACAAGGATAGGGAAGGATACATCCCAATGAGAGTGTTGTGGACGAGGGAAGGATACATCCCAAAACAACACCATAGGATAGGGAAGGATACATCCCACTAATGATTATGATGATGATAGTGTTGTTGATGTGGGAAGGATACATCCCAAAACAACACAAAAGGATAGGGAAAGATACATCCCGATGATGATGATGATGATAGACGAGGATGGTGATTGAGGTGAAGGCTTATAGAAAGTATAGGAACAAGACCAAAAATGCGATTAGATGGACTATTATAGATTGAATGGACTAGGATTGATGGAGATGTGAGATGGTTAAAATGAATGAAGAGGATGGAGGTAAAGATGCAATGCAATGGAAGAGCAAGTTGCCATTTTTGGAGCACTGATTTTTTCTATAGCATAAGACACTAGGTACCATGGTATGTAGAACCAAGGTGGATTAGTGTCTAATGCATACACACACATAAAAAATAAGAAGGATATTCCAACACCCCAAAGTCATGATGAATTTGGTCGGGCTAGGTATTGGGATAACCACATGCATAAGAGGTTGCACCAACGTAACACACCATAATATGATAGATCATGGTGACCTTGACAAGTGATGATAGGAAGCTCAAATGATATACAAAAACCAAAAGAATCAAAAGATCGCAATCGATTTCAAAACATCCTTTTCCATAAGATCGAGAAGATGGATGGGGTTGATGTGGTTTGTTTGGAAGGATACATCCTGTTGAGACCAAATATGGAGGATAGATTGGTTGATCGAAATGACGTGGGATATATGAAACCAATTAAATATCATGACACAAATGGATTCCATTTGTGAAGTACCAACGAGATAAGGACATACTTGACGACATGACAAGACAACAAGACGACAAGACAACCACACCCTAAAGACCTAGGGGCTTGGGGGTTGATCAAAGATTAGCCTTGCCTACGTGAAAGTGTAGAGCCCTCGTAGTTTAGGAAAAGACCATGGATAAAAGAGAAAAAAGGACAATGGAGACCTCAATGGATCATAAAGACCCGATAGACAAATTCCCTGGGGGTGGATGAAATGATTTATCCTTTCCTACATGAGAGTGCAGGGGTGACGTAGTTCAATACAAGGCTAAAGATAGACGATGGAAGATGACAAGACAAACAACAAACAACCTTGGGGGCAGATCAAATGATCGAACTTACCTATGTGAAAGTGTAGGGAGAATGTAGTTTGATGGAAAACAAATGCAAAACAACGGATAAAGGATGAGGAGATGACCATGATAAAAGGATGAAGCAGATATGATGAGCCAGGATAGGCCATGTGGATGGGATGGTTGATATGTTGGATGCAGGTTATGTGAAGCTCAGGGATGGGATAGTTATCCAAATCATCAAAAGATGAATTATGAGGAGGAAACGATGGATAGATGAATGATGAAGAGTGATAGGATATGGGACATATGTGAGGAATAGATAGGAGTGATGATAGTGTAATGTATGGCATTGGATTTCATGGGGGTAGCCTATAGCAAGATACCAATGCCAAGGGATGATGAGATGGAAGGAAAATAGAGATAAATGGATGGATTGATAAATATGGGGAGATATAAAGATTCTAGGATAGGTGGATAGAGGGATAAGGATTTGGGAAGATGGATAAGAATATAAGGAGAGGGATATGGGTGGGATGTTTAGATAGAGAGATGGGTAGATGAGGATGAAAGGACGAAAAAGGACTAGTGGATGAGAGTATAAGAAGATAAGGGTTTGGTAGATGGGAGGGATTAATGGATGGATAAATGGATGGGGAGGTAAGGATGGGAAGGATGGGGATATGGAAAGGATTACTTGGAGGGATGGATGGATGATGTATCCAAGGAATCTATCGTAAATAAGGAGATTCCCCCACTCTAGATGTGTCATGCATGATGAGGCAAGAGGGATGGAAAATATCAAGATGGGTGAAGAAAGGAGTGAGACGAACATGGATATGAGATATAGATAAGGAAGGGAGATGGATGTTTGGATGGATGATGAAGGTAGATGGATGTAGATAATAGGCATGGATCAAAAAAGTAGATGGGGAGGATAAGGAATGTATGAATGAGGGGAATATATACCAAGAGGTTTCCAAAGCATGTATATATGTTTGCCCCTATCTAGGTCAAGACCACAAGGAAGATGGAGGGACTAGGGTAGATCGGATATGATGGATAGGATGTGGAAGATAGGCAGATGTAGGGGGCAGAGAAAGGGAATGCGTAGGTGGAAGTTGCTCCCAATTGTGGAAGTAGACTGGATGGGGGATTTATGCATGATGCTTGTTTTCCAGGTTTTCATCATGGTAATTTATCCAAGGTGTTTATTTTCCAAGTTTTCACCATTGGACAAATTATTTTCTATTTACTATTTTTTTTTCTCTTTTTTGGATTTTTTAGAATTTTTGGACTAGGACATGGGTGAAGATGGATAGGGATAGGGATGAATGGATAAATGGATTCAAAAGACATGTGATAAGGTGATAGACAAAGGACTCAAGCATCAAGTTCCATATGAGGTGATAAGATCCCATGTGTAAAGTGACCATTGGATGTTGGTACAACCTTCTTAGAATGGATGGATTATGCAAGAGGATGGATTAAATGGATTTTATGGGGGAGATATGGGGGATAGTGGATGGGGTGTTGGAAAGTGTACAAATGGAATGATGGAGTGGATATGTGATGGGGGAAGGTGTTCAGGACCAACATTGGCACATGTGGTGGATGTGAAATGATAGGAGGGTTGATGGATGGAGAATGTGACGATAATGGAGGTATTGGGCTAGTGAATTTTGGCACATAAGGACCCAAAATAGATTTAGGAGATGGAGAATGCAAATGATTAGCTTTGGGATAAGCAACTTTGGATGTCGTTATGGATTTTTCATTCGAAGGCATGACATATTTTTTCTTTGGGATCCACATAGTTTTGATTTTTTCTTTAGTGGGCCTTTGTGGCCTTTGGGATTGATTGGGATTTTGGATTTGATTGTTCTTTTCATCAAAATGTCTTTTGAAGGAGACATGAGGAGCTTTAGATTCATGTGGATGTTCATATTTATAAAAAAATTCTTTGGCATCCAAAGTGCTTGTAGTAGCAATGGAATGGGTATGGGGAGATGGATGATGTGATGGTGTGATAGAGGTAGGCTTTTGATGATGATGTGTGGATGGAGGATGTGAGATAGCATGCATGGAGGGGTGCATTTGTTGATCCTGATTAGGAGTTATAAAGTTAGGATTCGTATGAGGTGTGCGAGGGATAAGTGATGGATGGATGAGAGTTGGATAGGGAGGATGTATTATGGTGGATGGAGGTACATAAGGGCCAAAAATAGATGTAGTAGATGGAGGATGAGCGATGGTGGATGGAGGGACATAAGGAACCAAAATGGACTTAGAGGGTGAAGGAGGAAGATGTATGGTTACTTTGAGGGAATATGATTTGGTGGGTCGATGAGAAGTACCTCTCATTCCTTTAGAAGAGGATCATTTAGGATGTATGGAGGTTGTACCAACATTTTTGGATTGTGATTCTTGGGAGATATACCCAAGACCGTGTGTGCCTGGATGTTCTTTGACCTAGATGGGCTCTAAAGTACCTTGTTCATGAAGGCCTAAAACTTTTCCTTGATAGTTCATGTTCTTGAGAATTTGTTCTATGGTAGGGTGTTTATTCTTTTGAAAGCATGATGCAAGTCCATTAGTAGGTGGAGGAGGAAGGGTGATGTATATACTTTGTTTTTCTTCTACAAAAAGACCACCATGGATGAGTGTAATGTTACCAAGGTGATATAAAAGTGGTTGTGTGATGGTAGAGCTGGGCGGAAATGAGGGATCATGCAACAAAGATGGTAGGATGACAACATCTTGATGTGGAGGAGGAGGTGATAAAGGATCAGGAGTGGGATTAGGCAATATGAAAAGAGCTAGATCTATGGTAGTGGGGGATAAAGGCGCATGAGATGGAGTAATTGGATCTTGGATACAAAGGGGATCACGAGATGAAGCAAATAGGTGAATGTGATCTTGAGAAGAGATAGATGAGATGGTAGGACCATGATTTGGTTGAGGAGAGGGATTATGAGATGGAAGGGATGGAAGAATATGATCTTGGGATGGAGTGGATGGGATGGTAGGATCTAGACTTGGGGGAGGGGATATGCTGGTATGCTTTGGATCAAGCTCTTGGCATGGCTCATCTTGTGTTAGAGGGACTTCTCAAGTGGTGGAGATGGAAGGATGGAGGATTTATGAAGGTCATGGTATGGAAATTTGGTAATATTAGGACTAGGAGGAGGGAATTGGATTTTTTAAATGGATTGGGTGGATTTAATAGTAGAATATGGGGATTCAATGGATTCGATGGGTTTGATAGGCTCAACCATTTGGACGGTGTCAGGAATGGTAATGGGAGTGATAGGTGTAGGATGGAGGAGGGCCTCATCACTAGTGACTGTACATGATAGCATGAGAGGGCATGGTGTCTCTTTTGTCATGAGTCCTTGTGCGACATTTGGAAGGGATGTAGGATTAGGTGGGGTGGTGGGAATGGATGGAGGGTTAGGGATTGGTGGATTAGGATTAGACGTGGGGATGGGATTGGATGGAGGATTAGGAGGAGATGGAGGATTAGGGTTAGGGATTGGAGGATTAGATGAGTGGATGGTTGGATTAGGATTAGATGTATAACTAGGAGGAGATGGACCAGAATTGGAGGAATGAATGGGACTAGATGGAGTATTAGGAGTGGTTGGAGGACTAGGTGAATTATGATTAGATGGAGGATTAAGATATAATGTGGTGAAAGGGGGAGTGATGTAAGAGGATGCAAATGCTAGATTAGGTTGGGAAGATTGGGATGATGGGTAATAGTAGGAAGATGTGTATGATAGATTAGGATGAGAAGATTAGAATGATGTATAATAGTAGGAAGATGTGGATGATGGATTAGGATGGGGAGATGTGGGTGGAAGATTCTCGTAGGAGGACATGGATGGAGAATTAGGATGGAAAGATGTGGAATTAATGTAAGGATATTGCGATGGGGGATTGTGAGAGAAAGGTGGGAATGTTGGATTAGAATAGGAAGATTGAGGTGGTGGACTACCATAGTAAGAGATGTATGGTGGTTAGGATAAGAAGATTGAGATGGTGGATTAGGATAAGAGGAATATTGGGATGGTGGATTATGATAGGAATGTTTGAGTGTTGGATTAGGATGGGAAGAGTGGGATGTGGGATTAACATAGAGGTATTCCGATTTTTGATGATGATAAGGATAGGAGTATGGGTATGGTGGATAGGATAGAGGTTGAGAGGGAGGA
Organism: Sequoiadendron giganteum; assembly: GCA_007115665.2. NCBI lineage: Eukaryota > Viridiplantae > Streptophyta > Pinopsida > Cupressales > Cupressaceae > Sequoiadendron > Sequoiadendron giganteum. The sequence goes on along the minus strand of CM021102.1, from coordinate 487,691,608 downwards.
CATGATGAATATGTCGATGGTGAGGATGTTGGATATCCCTTGTCAGGAGTAGCACAAGGACTATTATGAGATGCAAATGAAGGAAGGGGGGGATAGTTCAGAGTAGTTGAATTTTTGGAGGTGATTAGAGAAAGCTTGCTAGAAATGATAACATCAAGGGGATCTATATCGTGTACTTCTTGATCAACAAGATTCTCATTATCGTCATCGACGTAATTAGGATTCCCCTTGACTACTATTATTGGTCATGTGAGAGGAGGATACATATTCATGATGGAGATAGATTAGAAGGAAATAATAAATGATGGAAAGATAAATAGGATGAATTGGAAGAAGATATAGGTGGACTAAAGCTCAAGTTTGGATTCAGGTGAAACTCAGATGGGGATTAGATTAAAGCTCATATTAGGATGATGGGATTAAACCTCAGATTAGAATTGGATTAAGGCTTAGATTAGGGTTGGATTAGAGGATATGATAGGATTGATTCAAAACAAAGTTCAGGGGTTTTAACTAGAGGACGTAAGGTGTTGACAATCAGATTTTTGCCAGATTTGGTAGTTTTCAAAAATGTTCAAATTTTTCCATTTTAGTAAACTTCATAGGCATACCTTTGAGAGTCCAGTTTTTTCCTAAAAAATAACCAAAACTAAGGTAGGATGAATTGACAACTAACATCCCAAATCTAAGACATGCATTCTCAGTTATTAACAAAAATAATTTTTCAAAAATTGGAAAAAAATACTAAATTGCGATTTTGAGGGTCAAGATGAAAGTTTGAGGCCTCAAAAATGTGTCAAAACGGGGTTCAACTCACTCAAAGTTAGATGGGAATCCACATGCCACCTCATAACACAACCATCTCTAAAATTTCAGCCCAATCGGACACCCAAGTCAAAAGTTATGACCTTTTGAAGTTTCTGCATAAAAATCAAAACCCTCAAAACGAAGTCTAGATGATTGGGATGGATGATTTGATGATGGACACATGATCTAAGGGGGTTCCAGGATACTTTCAGAGGATCCAACTGATGAAACGATGATGAGATCTTCCGTTTGTGGTGAACGACTCACATAACAAGAAGATTTTTAGTCACTTGTCTAAGGGTAGAGACACATATCAGAAGGGGTGGGGCTCCTTGTCTAGGTTAGGGCCACCTGTCTAGGTCAGGGCCGCTTGTCTAGGAGGGCAGGGCTACTTGTCCAAGTCAAGGCTGCCTGTCTAGCGCTAGGCTGCTTGTTCAAGAGGGTAGGGCTACCTGTCCATGTCAGGGCTGCCTATCTAGGGTAGGGACACCTGTCTAGGGCAAGGTCGCTTGTCCAGGGGGGCAGGGTCACTTGTCCAGGTCAAGGTGGCACAAATAACCTTTGGACAATCGAATGATTTAAAAAAATGGCCAAACGGACAATCGGGATGGGCGAACGATCACATGGAACAGATACTTAGAATGAACAAATGGATGGTCGGGATGGGAAAATGGGTACACCAGATGAGGGAACAACACTCGAAACGGGAAAACGGGTTGCCGGTATAGGTGAATGCCTTCCCGAAATAGGTGAATAGTTGGCCGAAAAGGGGAAACGATGCTCAAAACAAGAAAACGGATACTCAAAATGGACAAAAAAAATGGTCAAAGTAGGTTAATAGGTACCTTGGACAAGGGAGCAACACTCGGAACTGAAAAATGGGTTCTTGGAAAAGGGTAGGGGTAAGCGAATGAAGGTCAAAAAAGGCTGTTTAGAAGGTTAAGACTGCCCAAACAAGGAAAAATGGGAAAAGTTTGACTTAAGCAAGGAAAATAACAGTTAGGGTAGGGGTCAGGGCCACCCCTTTAGGTCAGGGCCACCACTTTAGGGCAAGGTCGCCTCTATGGACTGATATGAACCTAACTTAGTCAAAAACAATGATGGTAAAGGATGAAGACAGTAAGTAAAAAGCCAAAACTAATTGACAAGTACTAGTTTTGCACAAGAAATCACTTCAAACAAAATAAACCTAGTTCTAGTGTTAAGGGTATGGTTAACACAGTTCTCTATCTAGGCTTAACAAGTTTACTAAGGGCATCCCCGATATACGCATGGTACGTGGGGTATAACTATGAACACCAGACCATCTACAAGTGTGAATCAAGAGCAGCCAGTGAGAGACTGGGAGGTCGAACCAACTCTTCACGTCTTGTCTAGGTATCACCCTAGCTTTGACACTCTGCCAGACACGGTGTTATTGGATTGAGGTCAACTTTCACTCTTCCCCTTTTATATACCCCACCCATAACATGTGGTTGGGATCATCCCTTGGGGTGATGAAATCCCCAAGTAGGTCGCACTAAAGGAAGAAGACACTAGATGCCTTGGCTGGTCCCCAAGCTTGCATGAAGCACAAGGGAGAGCTTTGACGCACTAGAATCTTCTAGGTAGACTAGACAAGAGTGAGTTATGATTTTTCTTCACCCAGGATTGCCAAAGAGGTGCAAGGGGAGGGGATACATCAACAACCCACTCACAAGCACAAAAGAAAATGTAATTTGACCCTTTAATTAAACTGTGTTTCTAGTTTAGAGAAAGGAAAGTACAAATCCAATTAAATACAATTTCTCCACTTGCAACACACTTGTCAGTAGTTTTTTTTTTCTATCTTTGACAAGCGAATTATGTCTATTGGATGTGGCCACCCCTTTTGGGCAAGGTCCGTCTTCTGTAAACTTGCAAAAAACCTAGGGTCAAAGAACAGTAAAAAAAGTAGTAGAACAGTCTATTGTTTGGGCAAGGCGGCCCCTCTTGGGCAAGGTCGGTCTTCTATGAACCTGCAAGCAACCCGAGGTCATAAAACAATAAAAAAAAGTAGCAGAATAGTCTATTGTTTGGGCAAGACCACCCCTCCTAGGCAAGGTCGATCTTCTGTGAACCTGCAAGCAACTCGAGGTAAAAAAATATTGAAAAAAGTAGTAGAATAGTCTACTGTTTGGGCAAGGCTGCCCTTCTTAGGCAAGGTCGGTCTTTTGTGAACCTGCAAGCAACCCAAGGTCAAAAAATAGTGAAAAAATAAGCAGAATAGTCTGTTGTTTGGGCAAGGCCACCCCTCCTAGGCAAGGTCGGTCTTTTGTGAACCTGGAAGCAGCCTAGGGTTAGAAAATAGTAAAAAAGAGCAGCAAAACAGTCTACTATTTGGGTAAGGCCACCCCTCTTGGGCAAGGCCGGTCTTCTATGAACCTAAAAGCAACTTGGGGTCAGAAAATAGTAAAATAAGGAGCAGAACAATCTGTTGTTTGGGCAAGGCCACTTCTCCTGGGAAAATTCGATCTTTTGTGAACCTGCAAGCAACTTAGGGTCATAAAATAGTGAAAAAAGCAAAAAAATAGTGTACTGTTTGGGCAAGGCTGTCCCTCCTAAGCAAGGTCGGTCAAGGTCGATCTTATGTGATCCTGCAATCAACCTAGGGTCAGAAAACAATGAAAAAAGTAGCAAAACAATCTATTGTCTGGGCAGGGCCGCTCCTTTTGGGCAAGGTTGGTCTTCTGTGAACTTGCAAACAAACTAGGATTAGAAAATAGTAAAAAAAAGTAGCTAGAACAACCTACTATTTGGGAAAGGCCGCCCCTCATGGGCAAGGTCGGTCTTCTATGAATCTACAAACAAACATGGGTTAAAACAGTGAAAATAATAGCATAAACAATTTGTTGTTTGGATAGGGCCGCCCCTCCTAGGCAAAGCCACCCAAACTTAGGTCAGGTCCACTCAAACAGTGGGCAAGGTCACCCCCATATGTCAGAATCTGTAAAACTTGAAACAATAGAAAATGTTAAAACAAAGGACCAACGACGTGGGTCCCACTAGGCATGCCAAAAATGTGATTAGGAGAAATACACTAATCTAAGATGCAAAATAAAGTAAAATTAAAGATAGGTCTAAAATATCTAACACCTCAAGATTGGGCTATGTTAAGCAAAAATAAAAGGAAGATAAAAGCTCAACAAGATGATTATACCTTTCTTCGTGTTGATCCTTGGTTTACCCTTTGATGGATGATAATGTGTGCTCCTTGGATGATATGCTTGTGATGAAAATGGTAGTTGAGTGATAAATGAGGCTGGATGGATGCAATAATGGCTAGGATGAAAAATGTAAAATGCAAGAGAGTTGCAATAATAATGGGTAAAATGGCTAAATGGCTTGAGAGCATAAGTTTTCTTAATGAATGCATCAACTCAAGAGTTCTTAATATTTCCAACCCCAAGAGTCAAGATCCTTTAATGAATGAAGAGAGGGTATTTATAGAAGATGTTGAATTCTCTAGAGGATTCAATGGTCAAGATTGAGCCACCATGGCCAAGATGGAGGGCTGTGGTGAGTTGAGGACTCACAAGCCCTCACATCTTGACATGTGGAGGGTGAGGTGCCAAAGAGGATGATGAGATGGAAAATGGTACAAGTGAAGTGGAAAAGGCCATGTGGTCCCAAGGTACTTGCAAGTACCTTGGGATGGGAGATAATCTCCAAAAATAATAATCCCTTGTCCCCAAGTGGGGCTAAAAGTGACAATTGAGGAATTTTAGAAAGTCCACCCTTGTCAACATGGGGATTGGAGATGGCCTTGGAGGAATAAAAGTGAAATTTTAATTCACTTTTTGGAAGAGACCAAAGGGTAAAACAAGATTCACCTAAAAGGGGTCTTTGTCCTATGGGTACGATGTGACATATGAGATGTCATGGGGAAGACAAATGCATGAGGGGAATAAGTGTAAATTTTTAATTCACATGGGGAAGAGGTCAACCCAAAAAAGGTAAGTATCAAGAAGGTTGACTTAAGGAGATGCTGGAAAGGGTAAGTGATTAGGATTAGGATTGTGCAAATAGATTATTAGGCTAATTAATGATGATTAAAGGAAACTGGCTAGATATGGAGGATGTGACATTAATCATAATTAAGGATATGCACATCTTAATGAAGGATTAATCAAATTAACCCAAATTAGTAAAAAGGTTATGGAGGATGGGACAATGAGAGAGAAAGAATGATTTTAAAATTGAAAAGGATAATTGACTAAATTAAATAAATTGATTGCATTTATTTAATTTAGAGAGAAAATGGTAAAGGATAAAGTATTTAATTAAATAATTTTGTGAAGCTTAGGGACAGGGGATGATATTAATTAAATGTGTCATTTAATTAATATAGATGGATTAGACGAATAAATGGTAGGATTACAACCGTATGGAAGTGGTCAAATTTAGGTGTCTATAGATACCATACAAATTTATTAAATTGACTATTAAGATACCATTGTATAAGATATAAAATATTCCTTCCTTGTTCGCCTTATACTGAAACATCCATTATCATAATAAATTCTCTCAACTTAGAAGTTAGATGTCTCGTCTAATTTTAATATCAAGATCTAGTGTGATAATAATTTTAGATTTGGTAGTTGGAAGATATACTAGAAGATACCATTTAAACTAAGTTGTATCGATGGGACTAAATGATATGTAAACCATATTTTAATTTTTGAGCATTAAAATCTTGTTGGAACTCATCTCTTAAGAACTATTTTGGAAACCTAGTTTAAATTTTGGTGTGTTAAAACTTGGACCAATTATAGAAATTAAGTCATTGATTTGCATTCATTGGATGATATAAACTTTATCACTTATCATATACTATTTTTTCCATTCACATTATTTTTTACATTATATGCAAATTTAGTATATAATGTTTTTGACTTGCTTGCCATCCTTCAATCTAATGTGAAGTTGAAGTATAAAATTATAATATTATGTATGTGATGTTGGAGATTTCCCTTTCTATAAATAACTCACATGATTTTCTTTTTCTCATTCTTTAGGCTTTTAAAATATATTGACATGTTACTAAAACCTTAAATTTAAATTCAAAGGTAATTCCCTTGTATGATTTCTTCAATGCGTTTATATTTTTTTTTTTGTTGATTGTCTCTCCTTGTAACCCCACTTAAATGCCACTATTGATCCCTCAATATTTTATGGATTTAGTAGCCTTTATATTTTTTTTACTATTGTTCACTTGTACTTAATTTTATATGGCAATAAGTAAAGGCAATATTATACCCTATATTATATAAATGTGTTCATCTTGTATTGCATGTGCTACTCACATCATGAATTTCATGTTGAGTTTTTTTCTAAAGTCGGGATTTCATAATGTTGTGCCATATATACTTTAAAAGAGGTCATAGTTTCTTTCTTAAATTATGATGTGTAATATTTTCATCCATGTTACTATGGTTTTATGGGGCTATTCTTGCCCAAATCCACACTAAGCATAGTGTTTCGTAAATACTTCCCACTTTGTGACAAATGGATAAATTTTACTATATTAGAATGACTACTCTTATCGTAACTTTGAGTTTTAGCTCCTTATCATCTTACGACATGGGGTGGCCCCATATTTATTAATAAATAAAGTGATAGAATCATTTTGGTAGTGTAATGAGAAATGAATTTATTGGATAAAAAGTGACATATCTTCATCAGGTCATGAAAACCATGAAGGTGGGCCATTCTCTTGTAATTATGATATATGATGGTTGTGGTTGTTAGGGTGGTGTGGTGTAAGTATGTTTTGATTAAGATAAATTAGGAAGGGCCTAAACCCATTACAAAATGTGTGAGGGAGAAAATCATAGATGCTAAACAAGAGAAATGCAATTGAAATAAGAATCTAATATGCAATCAAGAACACTAATCTAAGATCTATTCCTACACTTACGAAATGAACAATTTAAAATACCAAATTCAAGAGCATAAAAAATGCAATACATTAAACAATTGAATCCAACAATGAAATTGTTAACCATCTCATATCAGAGTGTGTTCGTCTGATGTTGGATTGCTCGTATCACTACGATGCCTCCATAGTTCATGTGAAAAAGCTTGATGCATGACATCTTGGTTGGTTGATCAAAGAAATGTTGAAGCCCTAATGGTGGTTGTGAATGTCGGTAGTACTTCGTTGTGCAAATGATGTTGAATATTCAATCCTTTTTTGTGAGGAAAGAGGTTTGTTATATAGAAAATGTGATTTGAAATGAACAAACATGATTAAACAATGTTGAATCAATATTGATGGTTGTGTTGGTACTAAAAAATGTAGGTTTTAACTATAAGATTTTTCCAGACCCTTATTAAATTCTTGGACAACATACAAGTCCAATTATGCAATTAAATCTTCTACTCTTTAGGTTTTGCTAGACCTAGATGGGTGAGCCTATGTGAAATATGTAGATTTGAAATGAATTTCCAGCTGAACAGTCTACCCATAATGGCAACTAAGCATGGACAGACAAAAAGACACTACAAACTAATCCTACCACTCAAATTAAATGAAAGGTTTTTGAATCAATTCTTTATTTATAATAAATTTTTTACTCTGGGATATGGCAGATCAGTGCCTTATTTCTATTGGGTTATGGAGTCAAAAATGTTACTGATTATACATACATGTTTCTCCCTAACACAATTTAATTTGTTAGACACTTTATGGGATGAAGTTTCAATGACTGGCATGTGACTTCATCAATTTATGACTAGCATAAATAGTGTTGAAATATTTTCTTACTTAGTTCTCTTTCAATTATCCAAAAGAAGTCTCACAAACACTATGATTCACTTAAAGGAATTTAACTCTGACTTGCAGACACCATTAAATGAAATCACACAAAGTGAAGAAATGCACTTTGAAGAATTAAAATATACTTGACATTTGAACTCAAAGGATCGAAAAACTCCAAATTGGGGAAAACTAAACATAAATTGACAGTTATAACATCACAACAACAAAAATCAGAAAGGAATTCGGTCAAGAAATCATCTCCATTGCACTATTTGTAGAAGGTTTTTCTTTTTTACATTATCTCATTCCTCGACCCATCGCCCCCTCTATCATTGAGTTTTCAAAATATATATACATCATATTTAAAGAGTCACGACCCTTCACCGTTCTGGTAAAATCGTTTAAATTCTATCACAAAGATTAAAATATTTAATTATATTGCCTTTCGGTAAATTAAATATTTCTTACAATAGTTTCATCTTCAATTTTTCATTTTATCCTTTCCCACCTGTATTTCTTATCTTATCGACATTTTATACTTTACATTGCCTTTATCTTTATTCTCCCATGGCTTCCATTGTGTTTACCGCTCTACCGTGGGTTTGACTTTTCCACCCACGGTTATGCGGTGCCTAGCCTTGATGGTTAGCCTCGTTGTTTACCGTATTACTGCGGTCTGTCAGATGACCCCCTGCGGTACCATGGTGGGCCTCCTTCACCATAACTGTCTCTACTAACCGTTTCCTCCTGTTTGACTCTATTCACTGTGACGACTATCCCCATGTTCACCGCGCTACCGTGCTACCGCGGTACTACGGTACCCGCCAACGGTTATCTCTACCACCTCACCACTATTACTGCGTTACCACAGTCTTTGTTTTAATGGCTATGGTATAGCGGTAACCGCTCACTGACTGCCAACCGTTCATTGTCTCCTAACCATCTACTGTCACCTCATTGTTTACCCCCGCCGCTTACTCACCGCCCACCGCAATACCACGATCTATGTTTAGACTATGTGTGGTAGTGCGGTAAACACTTAACACCAGCCTGCTAACCACCACCGCCATACTACGAGCCTATTTTGGGAGGCCACGGTAAGGCGGTAAAAGCTTATGGAATGCATATTAAGAGAGCGGTAAGGATTTGAAATGCATGATAAAATGGACGAGGAATAAAGTGAATAATTTTTATGAAAAAGATAGGCAAATATGGGCTTAAATGGATAAGAAGGCTTAGGATTTAATTTGATTTTTTTTGGTTCTAATAGTGGCTCCTGTTGGGGATGAGTGGTTGTGAAATCACTGCAAGAATCCAGAAAATCGACTGGGAGAGTAGACCAAGCAAATGATGAAAAATGAAAGCCATGGCAGACGAAGGGAATTAATAGATGAATGGTATGAAAGATGGAGAAAATGGAGAATGGAAAATGACCCTAAACTACTGTACATGGAAAGGAAAGAAATGTTTTCAGAAAGAGAACTCCTGAGAATGTCCATGTACTAGCAAACCCAGACCCTTCAAAATTTCTTAAACTACTATGCATGGAAATAACATTTAAAGAGGGTTATTAAGAATTGCCCATGCACTGACAATCCTTGACCCTCTTTTGATCCTTAAGAGAAGAAATTCTTCAAGAACTGCCCATGTACAGGCAACTCCTTCTCCTCTCCAAACATGTTCTATAGGAAATATGAATCATCACCTCCTTTACCAGTTATCACAAAAGGACCCAACAATAAAGCTTCAAACTTGCCATGCTTCCCCTTATCCTGACACCAAGCATTCCACATCAACACCAAGTCATCCTTTTCAAATTTTCTCTTCTTGGCCCTTTTATCAAAAAGGTTCTTCATTTGTGATTGCAATTTCACATTCTGATTATGAGAAACTCTTCTCACTTCATCAAGCTTTGCAAGCTGTTCTATTCTTTCCTCCATTGGATCCGAAATATCCAAGTCTTCTTGCAAAATAAAGTTATATACTGGAAAAATATTTTGCAACGACATCCTAGCCTGTGTCCCATATACCAACTCAAATGGAGATTTTCTAGTTGCCCTTTTTACTGTAATTTTTTCTGCCCATACAACCAATCTTAACTTCGAATCCCATGCCTTTTTGTTTGTATCCAACATCTTCCTTACTATCTTCAAAAGATTTTTATTACTTGACTCTGCCTAACCATTGGCTTGTGGATGATATGGGGCAGAATAAGAAATACTAATTCCATATATTTTGCAAAAATCTTTAAACTCATATGATCTAAAACACATGCCATTATCTGCGATCAATTTGAATGGAGTGCCAAACCTAGTCATAACATTCTCCACCAGAAAATTCACTACCACTTTGCTCGTTGCTTGCCTAGTTGGAACAACCTCCCACCCACTTAGTAAAATAATCAGTGGCCACTAGTGTCCATTTGTTCCCTCCACTTGATCTATCCTATATTTCTCCAATGAAATCAACTCCCCATTGGTGAAAAGGTGCTTCTAGCTGCAAAGTTCTAAGTGGCAATGCTCCCTGATACTTCAGTTTTCCTAAAAATTTCTGACAAGCCTCACACTTTCTCACATACGCAAAGGAAGCATTGAATACCCTAGGCCAATAATAACCAGCCCTGAGAATATTGTGTGCAGTAGTCTTAGCAGAATAATGGCCTCCACACACCCCTTCATGCATTTATTTCAAAACATATTTTGCCTGGGATTCATCTAAACATAACAACAATATACCATCCCTATTTTTCTAGAAAAGGTCCCCTTCTATAAAAACATATTTAGAAGCCTGCAACTTTAAATTTATCCTTTGATTATCATTCAACCCTTCAGGGCACTTCATATGTTTCATATAATGCATTACATTTGTATACCATGGAGTATGATAAATACTTGCTATGATTTCACCCTTACCTTCCACATTGCAAATTTGGTTTGCTTCAATATTTGTTTCTGCCATCAGCTTGGCCAGACCTTGTCCTCTTACCAACTTAGTAATCTCAATCTCCATGTTGAATTCTTGAATTTTGTTAATCCACTTGCATCTTTTCCTTATTACTTCTGTTTGCACTAGGATATCCTTCATAGATGCATGTGGGACACAAGCAATTACCTTAGCTCCAACAAGGTAAGGTTTGAAAGCCTTTGCTTCTTTGACTGGTGCATAAGCCTATTTTTCCATAATGTCACATTTCAATTCTGATCCCTACAAAGATTTACTAAAAAAGGAAATTGGCTGCTCATGACCTTCATCATTTTTTTGTAACATGACAACAGCTATGGTATGGAATGAAGCAAAATAAAAAATCTGAAATGGCTTAGTAAAATCAGGGGACTTTAGGATAGGGGCTTCTTTGATAGCTCTTTTTACAGATATGAAGGCATCCATAGCTTCAGCAGTCCAGTCCAATTTTTCTCCTTTTTTCTACATTTTAGATATAGGTTTAACGATCTCAGCAAAATTGGACACAAACCTCCTAACAAAATTTATTTGGCCAAAGAATGATTGGATTGCTTTGGTAGTTTTAGGAATGGGAATTTTATCAATGGCCTCTACCCTTTCAGGATCTATCATAACCCCATATTTTGATACAATATGCCCCAAAATTTTACCCTCTATAACAGTAAAATGACATTTTTTAGGATTAAGACTTATACCATACTCCAAGGCTTTGATGAAGATCTTCTCCAAATCAGCAACATGATCCTCTACCCTTTTGGAATAAGCAGTGAGTTCATCTTGATATACCACCATTATAGCATTGATCAGATCTATAAATGCCACATCCATGGCTCTTTGAAAGGTAGCTACTGCATTTGTGAGACCAAATAGCATTCTTATATAGACATACGTTCCCCATGGTGTAGTGAATGCTATTTTGTATTGCTCAGATTATTTGACTTTGACCTGATTATATCTAGAAAATCCATCCATCATTGATAATAGCTCACATCCTATTACTTTGTGTAATATTGCCTCCATGTTTGGAAGAGAATAATTATCTTTTAGGGAAGCCACATTCAAATTTATGAAATATACACATAGTTTTATGTCTCCATTTTTCTTCCTCACTGGAACCAAATTTGAGACCCATGTTGAATGCCTAATGGGTTTTATGATACCTCCATCTCTAAGCTTTTCTAGCTCCTCTTGAATTTTAGGTTCCAAGGTTGGATTGATAGGCCTCTGCTTCTGTCTAAATGGCTTTGTGTTTGGCTTAAGTGGAATCTCATGCTGAAAAAGATCTTCTCTATATGCCTTCAAATCCTCATAAGACCAAGCAAACACATGCTTGTATTTTCTCACTAGTGTAATCAACATTCTTTTGATGGTTGGGCTTATTTTCTTTCCAATATAAACCCTCTTTGGTGCTAATTCAGTTCCCAAATTTATTTCTTCAATATCTTCTTTCTTAACTGGTGTCTGCTTTATGAGGGAATGATCACTCCCATCATACATTCTCTCCAATGGCGCAAACCCTTTGGGAAGATTTTTAGTTTTAAACTGCAAAACTTCCTTCCCAAATACAGTCTGTTTCCCATCCACTTCTTCCACAAAAGCATTGAAATCAATCTCTCGTGCTTCATACTGATCTATACAATGAAGAAACTTCAAAAGGTCAGTATGATCATCAAAAAATTGCCAACTATATATATTGTTAAGGACTATTCGTCTTGTTTTATATTTAACCTGAGACACTCCTACCAAAGTCATGTCATCTTTCTTCAAGGCTACATTAGCCAAAAAAACAGCCATCAAGTTTTCAGATCTATCTATCCAATCAATTGAAAATTCATCAAATAGTTCCACTATATCCCACACAAAATTCCTATATTGTTTCAACCTCTTGTTCTCTGTAGCATACTTTGATCTAATTTGTGACACAACTAATTCAAAATCTCCCAAAATAGACAACAACTTGATCTTGTGTTTGACAACCATGTTCAAACCAATCAACAAAGCTTCATACTCAACCACATTATTTGTACATTCAAAATCCAACAAAAATGAATATTTAAATTTTGTACCTTTAGGTGATATGAAAATTACCCAAGCTCCATTACCTTCTTGACTGCAAGCCCCATCAAAGTACATTTTCCACACACCTTTCTGATTTCTAGAAACATGTCTATCAATTAGGTCAATACTCACTAGTTCTGGCTGAGATAATTCTACTCTGAAACTCCCCAAATCTACATCATAGAAGCAATTAAGTTGGTCTTGAGGAACACACTCAACAATTTGATTCACCCTTGGTTCTCTATATAATTTCACCTCTTCACCATTAATTGGTATTGTGGCATATGATAAGTCAAATTGCACATTACCTCCAACTGTTGTAGTCCACTGTCTTGACAAAAGCATTCCAAACTGAGGAGGTGTATCAATCATAGTTATATCAATGTTATAAGTAGCTTGTGGGTAGGTTTCTAATTTTACTTCTACATCTTTCATAATCCCCACTACTGGGACATGCCTACTATCCATAGCATAATATTTACCACCCTCAATATCTATCCACATGCCAAGTTGTTTCATTGCCCCTATTGGCATAATATTCATAGAAGCACTTGAATCTATCATGCAATTTCTTACCAATTTACCATTTATGAGTAGGGTAGTGAAAAATGGATCAATTTGAGGTGTATTTATCAATGCATCACTTAAACAAACTTCTGCAACTTTTATCTTTCCTTTTTTATCAGCAATTCCAACATTCTCATTTTGTTCAAAATTTATATTTTGATTCCTCCCACTAGACATTAATTGAATATCACTTTCCCTATACTCCTTAATTTTCATCATTTCAAGCAATGGGATAGACATTTTTAATTGAGATAAGGCTTGTATGAAATCAAAAGATGTACCTTCAGTTCTGATCACCTTATTTGATTCTATCAATTCTCCTTTGTTTTCCTCTTTCTCCCTCTTTGATGTCTGATCCATCTTTTGTGTGTTCTTGGAGGATTCTTTATTTTCTTCTTTGGGGATATATTTCTGTTTTTTTTTGTCAGGGTGCTAATCATTTGTATTTTTTGATATTTCATGAGACATCTTTTCACTTTTCAAGAATATTCCTCTCAGAACACCTTCATTTTCATTTACTGTTCTATTCCTCAGCCAATACTTGCTTTTATCTTGCTCAATTGCTGCAATAGTCAATCTCTTAATTTCTTCCTCATATCTTCATACTTCCCCTATTAGGCTGATATGATGTAGTAGGAAGATCTTGTTCATCATCACTTTCTTCATAATCATAAAAAATTTGTTGCTTTGCCATGTGAAAATTATATTTCTGATGATCAACATCATATTCATATCCTCGCTCTGAAGATGAATATCCCTGCTCTGCTGAGTGAAGAGTATGAGAAGTCAAATAAATGTTATTGTCTTCTTCATTATTATTTTTTGTCACGTCTCTTCTTGACATTGGCTGAGCTACTACACAATGTTCTGATGAATGTGGCATGCCACATACTGAACACCAAGGACTATTATCAACCATGTAAGTCCCTCTCTTCTTCAAAGGATCAAGTGTCTCTTTATTTCTGGGCCCATCCATCACTGGCTTTCCATTTCTCCAATTTGTATTATAAGGCATGTCATGTAGTCTTGGCCTCTCATTCCTATATTTGTTCTCTTGCTTATTTGGAGGAGCATATTGGGGAACCCTTGGGTTTTCCCCCTTGGCAATCATCCTTGTAGCTTTCCTATTATTTTCAATGGTGAGTGCTATCCTTTGAGCTTCAACCAAATTTCTGGGACTGTTGTTCCTAAGCTCATAGCCTGTCTTAGGATCAAAAGATTTTAAATAAATACTTAGTGTAGCAGGATCAACCAATTTAGATCCAGGAGGTATCTTATTATGCAATTTAGAAAACCTCTGGTTGAAATCATAATCTAACTCATTTTGCTGCTTCTGAATAGTCACTAATTCATGCAATTCAAATTTAGGTGCATATTGATTTCCATATTGCTCAAGAAATTGTTCATAAAACACATGAATATAATTAGTAGAAGCTATTGGAAAACTATTAAACCAATCTCTGGCATCTTCAATCAGTGACATCATAAACAGTCTCATTTGTATATCTTCATACTGTATATCTAAATCTTGCATAAAAGCATTAAAACTCCTTAAATTCTCTTCAGTTGCAGTAGCACTGCTCCCTGTGAATTTTGGGACCAAACTTCTCCAACTGTTGTCCATAGGGTAAGGGCATATTTGTAGTCCAGCCAAGTCAAACTGCCTAATCATGGTTGCATATTGTGGAGGAGGATTTTGGTAATACTGACGCTGGTACAATGGATTATTATTTGCCACATATTGTTGGCCTTGTGGGGGTACATGCTGCTGATAAGGAGGTGGCTAAACACCTTGATTTTGTGGTGGAACATTTTGATATCTACCTTGATTCCTTGGTTGATTTTGGTAGGCCTATGAGGAATTTGATGGGCCTGCATTATTGTTCCCTTGCTTATGAGGTGGCACATATTTTTGCAGATTAGCCATTTGAGTGCTGATATGCACTTTCCTCAATTTCAATTCTTCAAGTTCTCTAATTTCTTGGAGCCTCTACTCATATTCTATTATTTCCCTTTCCAATTCTTGTATCTCATGTTCCAGTCTTGCATTTATTTCATCCCTAGCCATAAGTTCATAATTCTCCTCAGAGGCTACTTCATAGCCAAGTCCATCTTGATTTTCTTCAAGAAATGCCATTTTCTAATCATATTAATGTTGTCTTCTTTCTCTTTCAGCTTCACATTCAGCCATGAATTCTTCAACCTTCTTAGGATCTAATTGATAAAATGGATTCCTCTATTCCTTAGGAGTGCGAGGTTCTCTAGAAGGGCAGTCTTCATTTGCTAATGTGCCATATGAATTATGTATCTCCAGTGATGCTTTCGATGTTTTAATTTTGTTTAATGGTCCCATGTCATCGGTCACCTTTTTACCTTTATCATTCTTCTCTATCCATTTATTTTTGGCATTAGGACCATCACCATATTTGTACAAAGACCTTCTTCATTGCATTTTGGGAGCAATTGTGATAGTCTGAACTCTAGGAATATTTATTTTTGATATATATTTCAATTTATCAGTCTCAATATATTTATTCATTCAGAGTCGCCACTCACTTTCCAAAAGTGAGAATATCTGCAATTCTTTATTCCTAGCAGAGTCTTCTACAAGATACTGACTCTATGACAAGGCTTATTTTCAGATTATGTTCCCCAGTGGAGTCACCAAACTGTTGGTACTCAGAAATGCATGTTTTAACCATAGGATTTTGCCAGACCCTTATAACATTCTTGGACAACATACAAGGCCAATTATGCAATTAAACCTTCTACTCTTTAGGTTATGCTAGACCTAGGTGGGTGAACCTATGTGTAATATATAGATTTGAAATGAGTTTCCAGCTGAACAGTCTATCCACAATGGCAACTAAGCATGGACAAACAAAAGGACACTACAACTAATCCTACCACTCAAATTAAATGAAAGGTTTTTGAATCAATTCTTTATTTATAATGAATTTTTTACTCTGGGATATGGCAGATTAGTGCCTTCTTTCTACTAGGCAATGGAGTCAAAAATGTTACTGATTATACATACATATTTCTCCCTAACACAATTTAAGTTGTTAGACACTTTACAGGATGCAGTTTCAATGACTGGCATGTGACTTCATCAATTTATGACTAGCATAAATAGTGTTGAAATATTTTCTTACTTAGCTCTCTTTCAATTATCCAAAAGAAGTCTCACAAACACTATGATTCACTTAAGGGAATTTAACTCTAACTTGCATAAACCATTAAATGAAATCACACAAAGTGAAGAAATGCACTTTGAAGAATTAAAATATACTTGACATTTGAACTCAAATGATTGAAAAACTCCAAATTGGGGAAAACTAAACAAAAATTGATAGTTATAACATCACAACAACAAAAATCAGAAAGGAATTCAGTCAAGAAATCATCTCCATTGCACTATTTCCAGAAGGTTTTTCTTTTTTACATTATCTCATTCCCAGACCCATCTCCCTCTCTATCACTGAGTTTTCAAAATATATATACATCATATCTGAAGAGTCACGACCCTTCACCATTCTGGTAAAACTGTTTAAATTCTATCACAAAGATTAAAATATTTAATTATATTGCCTTTCGACAAATTAAATATTTCTTACAATAGTTTTGCCTTCAATTTTTCATTTTATCCTTTCCCACCTGTATTTCTTATCTTATCGACATTTTATACTTTACATTGCCTTTATCTTTATTCTCCCATGGTTTCCATTGCGTTTACCGCTCTACCGCGGGTTTGACTTTTCCACCCGCGGTTATGTTGTGCCTAGCCTTGATGGTTAACCTCATTGTTTACCGCATTATCGCGGTCTGTCAGATGACCCCCTGCGGTACCGTGGTGGGCCTCCTTCACCATAACTGTCTCTGCTAACCGTTTCCTCCTGTTTGACTCTGTTCACCACGACGGCTATCCCCATGTTCACCGTGCTACCGCGGTCACTGGCCTGACTACCAGCGGTATTGTGGTAGCCACCAATGGTTATCTCTGTCGCCTTACCACTATTACCATGTTATCGCGGTCTTTATTTTAATGGCTATGATATATTGGTAACCACTCATTGATCGCCAACCGTTCATTGTCTCCTAACCGTCAACTGTCACCTCGTTGTTTACTGCCACTGCTTACTCATCGCCCACCACAATACCGCGGTCTATGTTTAGACCACGTGCGGTAGCGCGGTAAACACTTAACACCAACCTGCTAACCGTTGCCGCCATACCATGAGCCTATTTTGGGAGGCCGCGGTAAGGCGGTAAAAGATTATGCTATGCATATTAAGAGAGAAGTAAGGATTTGAAGTGCATGACAAAATGGACGAGGAATAAAGTGAATAATTTTTATGAAAAAGATAGGCAAATATGGGCTTAAACGGATAAGAAGGCTTAGGATTTTAATTGAATTTTTTTGGTTCTAATAGGTTGAAAGGTGTTGAGAGGATTTAGACATAAATAGATTGTGCAAAGTAGATTGCACAATTTGTGTGATTAAGGAATAAATTGGTTAGTAAAGATTTAGATTGATCAGTCAGGATTTAGATTGATCAACCTTGATTTAGATGGATTAGTTAGGAAATAGATGGTTTAGTCTGCAAATAAGATGGCTCAGCCAACAATCATAATTTTCTCAATCAGAAAGTGGGTGAGGATAATTTATTAATTGATTAAATTAATTAATTCCTTTTTGTAGTTGAACATGCAAATCAAGTTTGACTTTTACAAACAAAGTTGCATAAGTTTGATTTGATTTTTGATTTTTTTTTGAATAGTTTGATTTAATTATTTAAATTTTGGAGGGAGAGTGAGTTAATTAAATTATTATGATTTAATAATTCAATCAACTTAGGGTAATAAAGTGTTTTAGTGATGTAATTAAATAATTGACATTATTTAACTAAACAAAACAAAATAAAGTGAGATTAGGACTTCATTAAATAAATGTAATTTATTTAATTAGTTAAAATGATGAAAACGTGAATTAATTAAATAATATTATTTTATTCAACTAAAAGAAAAAATAGGGTTTTAGGACTTTATTAAATAAATGAAATTTATTTAATTAGTAAAAAATAATGAAAAAGTGAATTAATTAAATAATGTTGTATTATTCAATTAATAGGGGAAATTAGGGTTTTGATGTGAAATGACATGAAGTGAAGTGATATTTGATGATAATGATGTCGATGATGTGAGAATGTTGTTTAGGGTGTGTAATAGGTGTTAGGTCAATTTTACATGTCTACATTTTCCCCTTCTTTGATAGAAAGTGTCGGTTGCTTTGTTACAAATATTTGGATTTTTTAAGATCATTTAAAAAAAAAAATATGCCCCACTCTGCCTCAGTGTTTAGTGGAATGATGGTAGGACCCTGTGCTACCCCTCAAGAGGTTGGCTGGAATTTTTGTTTTTGAGGTCAGGCGCACAATACTGTTCTATTTTAGTTTAGATGTGTTTAGGATGAAAAAATAGTTCTATAGGTCCCTCATTGCTTGTTTTGATGTTCTCGAGAAGTCCTATGTTGAACGCAGGAAGGTTTCCTAATTAAAAATTAGGGTTTCCTAGGTAAAAAATAAGGTTTTTGAGGGTTAATATAGGTAATTAGGGTTCTAATTGCCTCATTTGTGTTTTGATCCTATAATGAATTTTTCTTTGGATTTCCCATTTTATAAATTTTCAAGGAGAAATGTCGAGGATTCAAGGAGCCTAGCATCGTTTAAACTTGGTTCAAGAGTTTGGATGACTTGTAGGCATCAAGGGCCTGGTATGTACCTTCTCGCTTCTTGTTTTCATCTTGTCATATTCTTGTATTTCGTGTACAAAGTTCCTTGAGTCAATAGTGAGGTTTTAGGAGTTTCTACACACTTGCATCATTTTATTCACTTTTGATAGTTTAGGAAGCTCACCCTTGCTCTAAACCTACACACTTGCTTCAAATCCTTACTTTTGACCTAAACCTTCACCTTTGTAACTAGTAGTTGCTTTGTTTCTTTGCATTTTTTTTCTCTGGTTTTTTTCAACGCATTTGCTTTAGATCTTTGCACTTGCCAAAATTTCTCACTTTTGATATTCTCGCCTTTGACCTAAACCCTTGCCTTTGTTCTTGTTTCCTCAGTTTTTCTCTTATTTCTTTTCTTTTGATAAATATTACTATATTTTTCCTATTTGGAACACTAAACCTTGTTTTTCATCGTCTTTGTGTCATTTTGTGCATTGAGAGTGAAACCCTAATATTGTGGGTTAAAATGATTGCAAATGGCCCTTAAACCACTACAACTGAGAGAGAGGACGTCGAGATTTGTTCGATCTAATTATCAATTTTGATGTTCTAGAGCAATACTTTCTAGATGTGGTCATACTTCATCATATATGTTACATGCCTCCCATTCAGACTCATACAATGATGATGACCACACTTGTGGAGCGATGGAATTCAAAGACATCCTCATTTCATTTAAGTATAGGAGAGGTGACCATTACACTTGAGGATGTGTGAAGGATTCTTCATATTCCTATCCATGGACAGCTCGTGACATACCATGTTCAATAGGGTACCTATTCCATGTAGCGTGTGCTGAGTGTTAGACACTTAGAGGTGCGATAGTCCGAGATTGATTTGTTTAAGTTCATTGGTAGTATAGACCCTATTTCTCTTGTCCTTTATGGTTGATTTTGGGACTAGTTGTTCGTAATAAATAGAGGTCATCCGTTCCCTATTGAATGGGGTATTTGCATTGAGGGTATGTTGAAGCATGGTACCATATATGATTGGGGTCCATGTCTTCTCACCCATCTCTATAGAGATATGCACGAGGTTGCATATTAGGGCAGGAAATCTATTTTTTCATGTGTCTTGTTTTTGCACATATGGGCCTAGGAGTACATTGCAGTTGCTTGGCATGATGGGATATAGGATTGTACCAATAAGGATATGTAATCATATTTTTATGGGGATTTCTTACACTACACCTTGCTTGGGGATCTTCCGTACTAACGTCATATTTTCGATGAGATGCTATGTTTTGTTTAGAGACCCTATATGGATTATGAAGCATGGCCAGAGGATCCAAAGCATCTTGTTTGCTATTGGTAGACCCGATGTTTGATTGGTCACTCCCACTCTCTGCTAGAGCGTTACTTACCAGACAAGGTATGCCATCAATTTTCAGAGAGACAAGGATGATTTATTGATACTTATGAGGCTCATTTCGGTCAGACCACCTAAGAGGTCTAAGTATGGGGTCAACAGGTAGACAAAGATGTTGTTGTTTTTACATTCAGATAACTTTCCCCAGTTGCATGGGGTTGGTGAGTGGGTTTAGAAGATCCTAGTATGACACCTAATTTTGATCAGTGGTGGGCACAATGTAGGCCTTCAAGATTCACAAATCCTGGGGGTGATCCTGCATTAGGTGGAGTAGGTATTACAGGTCAACATAGGGAGTGATAGTGCATTGAGGTTCTTGTAGAGCAACTAGATAGGGCTTGACATGATGGGGCACAAGGTGGTCAAGATGAGCATATACCTTAAGCACAAGGTCATGGATAGGTTCTAGGTACCCCCTCCACCACTTGGGGATGGAGGTATATAGTTAGCTCAGATGATTGTTGTTAGAGACACTGAGATAGTGCAGTGATAGGTAGCGGAAGCTTAGGTTGCTACTCTAACCACATCGAGGGACAATTTGAGGGATGAGCAAGATAGTGAGAGTGGACGATGACAAGCTATAGAGGCTCAGGTACAATTTCTTACAATAGAGATACTCTCAGGGTAGAGTGTGATAGTATACGAGCTGAGTGAGATCAAATTTTATAGATGTCCACATACTATCAGACCTTGTATGATGCTACTGTTCTTAGGACTATTCAATGTCCATGATTCAGGAAGCCTAATGTTATAGGAGGTGGTGGTGGTGAGCTACCTAGTCATTCTATTAGACGAAAAAATATTTATGTTGGTCTAGAGCTTGATCCATAGAGTGTTCCCTTTTCCTACCAAGCAGTGTTATTTTTATACTTGATCTTCATGATTTTTATTGCTCAAAGACATATTTTAGACATGATTTTGTATATATTCATTGGCCCAGTTGAGGCCTCGTGTATATGTATTATTTTGTATTATCCTATCATATACTTGTTTCATGATGATGGTGTAATATGACATTCTCCCTTTTTTGATGATGATATTTATGAGATATACCTTCTTCAATTCAACTCTTTTTATGCTTATGTGATGATCATGGATGGTGATGTATAATGATATATGTGTTTTTTCTTTGTATTTTTTTTGATGTATGCATATGATGTGGTGAATGGATCATACTTTGTTTCATATGATGTTTTATTATGATGATCAATATGTCGTTTGATATATGATGTTTATGTGATGTTGATATATGATGGGTGTATGCCCCATACCTGATACATGATGTTTTCATTTCTTTATTATCATCATGATATGTATTTGGCAACATTGTAGATGTAAGATGGATATGGTACTAATGATATTTCTACGTAGGATGGATGTTAATTAGAATAATTTTTATGATGATGGATAGAAATTTGATGTTGTTAATAGTTGATGATGTTACTTTTTCTTTATTTGGAGGCTTCGCAGTTTGAAACAATCCTATTTGATGTAGTAAATAGATAGGATGCACCAAGGTATTAATGACTAAGGTGAATTTGTATCTATTGCATGGACTTTTGAATCTACAAACAAAGAATATTATTGATCATACCAAACATGCAAAAACTTTGTTTAAAGTATATAGTTTGGTTGTATTAAATTTTTTTTCGACTAGTCACACAAAGATGTATAGAACACCTAACATGCAACTGCTTCATGAATTATTTCGTTAAAAATATTATACATTCAATAAAGAAAGTATTTTATATGATAGTATTACAAAAATATCTTACAAAAAACAAATAAAAATGATGCTCAATTTCCCCCATTCATTCTTCTCTAAATCCTTATGGACATCCTCGAGAGATCCTAGGAATGTCAATAAAATACATAAAAAGATAAGACTATAAAAAGATAAAAAAAAAGTTATAGTATCACTTGCCATTTCTGTTTGGGGTGGGGCTATTATCTAATGTTGATCATGTCTATCATAGGAACAAATCCATTAAGCAATATCTTGGGATCTTGTTGGTGAATTATCAAAAGATAGGTAGTTTATACTTTGGCTTTGTTTCCATCTATTTTGTGATAAAATCTTTGTGATTTGTTTTCTTGAAAGTTATAGCTTGTTGATGTTTTATTTTTTTGTTTGTTTGTTTTGTTAAAGGGTGAAGATGATGGTTTTTTTATTATGAGTGAAAATTTTATTGCGAATTGTGATGATGGAGATAGGACTTTTTGATTTTATGAGTTTAGTGATGTTGCTTTTGTTGTTTTCAAGGGACTACACTAGGGCCTCAAGGGCTCATCAAAGATAAACCTTGCCTATGTTGTACACATAGAGGCATGTAGTTTGCTTGGTTTT
Organism: Sequoiadendron giganteum; assembly: GCA_007115665.2. Classification (NCBI taxonomy): domain Eukaryota; kingdom Viridiplantae; phylum Streptophyta; class Pinopsida; order Cupressales; family Cupressaceae; genus Sequoiadendron; species Sequoiadendron giganteum. Next base: position 487,668,931 of record CM021102.1, on the reverse strand, counting down.
TTTGAATGTTTTTGACCTGTTATGTTTTTTGAATGTTTTTGGATTTTGTATGTTTGACTGTTTTTGGATTTTATATTTTTTGACTAAGTTGAAATAAAAGCATGATAGAAACCTAAGGGGACTGGCCTAGGGTCTTAGGGGCTCTTCAAAGATAAGCCTTTCCTATGTTGAACATGCAGAGACCATGTTGTTCAACCATTTTACTTCAAAAACATAAACTATTTTTAGGATGAACAACATTGATAACTTGGATTGATATTCCAGTTTTGTGTCTAGAGGATATGTTGTGGGAAATCTACTTGAATTAGCTGTGAGGTTCAAGCAAATGTTGATATCTTAGACTATTTGAGTGAAGGAATAATCCAACGATGTTTTTTTTTGGATTTTTTTTTTATGTTTTTATGTTTTTGACCATGATAGGAAGTGTTGATGGTGAAAATGACACAAACAACGTTAAACAAAATATCTCTACTCTATTTCTCCTGAAAAAGGAAGACAACATATAGTAGCCTAACTCCCAAGGTCCTGGTAGTTGGTTCTCAACTGTCTGGTGTCACTCAATTGGTCCATGCAACTGTAATATTCAAGGGGCCTTTGCTGGTAATAAGGAATGCAAGTAGTGACTTATTCATCAAATTATTCCTAATGAGGGGGTTTTTAAATAAAAGAAAAAGATAGACCAGGGTGTACAACAGTAAAACATGAATAAAAATTATCTAATATCCAGACATATATCTTCAACAAAAAATGTTCTTCCAATAGATCAAGAAAACTATGGCATGATACAATCTACAGAATAATCCATACTATTGCATGCATCTAAAGTGCTTAATTTAACATCACAATCACACATTATAAATATTTCAAAGATAGAAGAACACACTCTCATTCATTGCTAAGATCGTAGATCAACAAAATTTCAATAAATTCAATTCATAGATAATCTAATGAAATAATCCTTAAATCTAGTTTCTTCTAAGTATTTTTATCACAAAAGAAATAATTATGCTTCAACACAATCACTGGCATATAGATAGACTGTAATTCATCAACCTTATCCAATAAAACTCAATTCCAACACGATATTGCATAAAAACCTGTATTTATATTTAACTGTAAATAAAGTAACAAAGTATCTCTGTAAAAACTATAAAAAATTCTATCTCCTATTATCAGGTGGCTAATCTTATTCTCATCAGTTGACCCTTACAATATGATACCCCAAAGGTATTTATAGATGTACAAAAATCTGAAGTTCTTTCTATCTTAGGTTGATCCACCCTTTTTAGGATTTTAAGTCTTCTTGGAAACTCAGATCAATTTGATCTCTAGTTCCCACCTTGATCATTTTAGTTAAACTGAAGAAAAGACGATAGAGGAAAAAATAAACCATGCACCTACAAACTGCTAGTTATGCATGCAGAGGAGAAAAGAAAACCATGCATGCATGAGATTATCAATTATACATGCAAAGCTTGCTCTGTAATGTACTCATCATAACTGAAGATGACTTGTTGAAGCATGTCCAAATCTGACCCATCAACCCAACTGTCTTGAAACTTGATCCTTTCTAACTCCACAACAACAAATCCTCTCATGTCTTTTAGCTTTGTTAACTCCCTCTTAGCAGCCCTCACTTCTTCTTTAATATCCATTAACCGATCTAACAGTAGGTCTTCTCCATCATCTCCTTTTTTGCATGACCTCTTTAAACCTATCATCCCATTTCTCTTTTATTTGGCTCAAAGATAGGCCCTCTTTCACTAGTATATCAACATTTATAATAATAGAAATAACTACTTCTAACTCTAACTCTTCAAACTATTCATTCAGATCCTTGACATAATCTTGAACTTCATTTTTATGCTTGTATAAAAAGTCAGATCTAAATCAGACTATACTGGAGGTCTTTTCCAAGAAATATTTATTGTCCTCTTCAAGTATTGACTATTCTAGAAGAGTAGACTTCGAAAATTTATTAACCTCCTTCAGCCTCTGGCTATGTCCTTTGTACTCCTCCTGTTCTCCCAATACTTTGACATATTGGTCATCTCTTCTATTAACTCCTTTGTTATCTTGTGAACCTCAAAACTGTTGTCCAACACCTCACCTATTTCCTTTAGCTTATCAGTCCATCTATCCAACACATCTGCCTTACTCCTTACTTGTACCAAATCATCCACCTCTTTCTTGCTAAGTAAAATTGGTGTCTCAATGGTGGAAACTTGTTGTGACCTCGGAGCAGAAACACTTTCCAAGAAAGTATGCAATTGATCTAATTGAGCCATAAGCTCATCCTTTTTTTGCTTATCCTTCATCATTCTTGATTTAGTGGATGAAGCTACCACATCTATTAATTTCATCTGTTGATCTCTTGTGGGTCTCCCCAAGTTAATTGTGCCCAACTAATAATCAGTTAGTTGCATGTCCCTCACATCCTTATCCACAATCAGTATTGCACATTCAACAATTATTTCTCCTCCATCGACGAGTCTAGTGGAATGCAAGATCTTGGCCTTCTTGGGCCTTTCCATTTCAATTTCCTTCATCATATCGTCCCAATTGAGAGGCTATGAGGGTGTCACTAATTTCTTTTGCAGATCCAATTTCAACCAAGTGGGAGCACTTGGATTATTGGTCATTATAATTGAAAAAGAAGCAATAGTAGTAGTAGAGGGTAGTTGCACATTTACTTTAGGATGAGAATCAACCTCTTGTATCTCTTGTTGTTCCTGCTCTATATTTATCTGTGCAAAATTCTTAGCTTCCTCCCTATCCTTTTGTTCCTGTATCCTCTTGTCTTCTTCTTCCTTTTTCAATTTTTCTTCTTCTAATATTTTCTTCTCAAGTTCTCAGTTTCTCTCTTCCTCCAATGCCTTAAGTTTATCTGCATCTTCCTTTTCTTTTTGTAGTTGCTTGGTCAGCTCCTCGACATCTTTCTCTCTTTGCATGTGTTATGCTTCCTCTTTCATTTTATAGGCCTCTTCAACCAAATTCAATTTGGCTACAAAGACTTCTCTTTCCCTTCATTGCTTTGACTTTTCTTCCTCTAGATCATGAATTTTTTGTACTAGCTCCAACTTATCATTTTCTTCTTTGATCTTGAGCTCCTGCTCCTTTTTCTTTTGCTATTTTTCTATTTCATCAGCTCTTCATTTGGCTTCTACCTGTTGTTGTTGGAGTAAGGCATCAACTTGTGCCTTAGCATCAATTGCCTTTTTATTCTCTATCACCTCTGCATGTGCTTGAGCATCCAAGGCTTTCTTGGCTTCCTCAAAAGGGCCCATTGATCTTCCTCAGTCAAAATATGTTCAATTTCCTCTTTTAGAGGCATATTTTCTTGTGAATCTTGTGCATCTTTCTCTGATAAGGTCTTATCAGAATCAGTTTCAACTACATGAATCTCCAAATCTACTCCTTTTCCCTTCAATGCCTCAACTATATCATGAAGAGTTCCTTCAGACATCTCTTCGCTTGGTTACTCTGTAAGAGGGACTTGAGTAGATGACTCACCTATGACTGGTGTTGAAACCAACGATCCTGTTTGGGCATCCTCCTCTTGGACCCCAGGTAACTCTTGGGTAGAGGCTTCAAGCTCAATCTCTTCAATGTTAGGAGGGAAGAACTCCAAAGCCTCCTTGGAAGGAAATTTCCTCTTGATTCTTTTATATCCCTTCCCCTCATTAGGAGCTAGTCCCTAAGGAGTTTTGGTTCTTAGAATGACCCAGTGGATACTCCTATCCAAGACTGGCCTCCCTATTTGCTTGATATCGATGGTCTCCTCACCATCCTAGTCCACTGGATCCAAAATTTTGGTGCCAATATTTAATGCTTCATATGATGAATCTAACACAACTCCATCATCTAATAATGTATTAGGGATATCATCTTTGATCCCAAATTATACCATGAGTGAAATGGATAACCTCTCATAATTACTTTTCCTGAGGTCATACTCATCTTAAAGATCACTCCAAAAATTCTCTAACAGGTTGAAATGTTTATAAAAAACCGAAGGCAATAAGGCATTCATTTTTCTTCTTTGGATCAAAGTGCTTTCAAGCAGTGTACAAACCTAGCTTCAAATGTATCAATTCACTGCAAACTACCTTAGCTGCCACAAGACGTGGGCAGTTGTATTCACCAAATTGCATTGGAAAGTTATGACACCCTGTTTTGTGCTTCAACCCAAATCGGGCATTGACCCCTAGAGCTTGATATACAAACTCCATTAGAACCATCCTGTTGCTGCAACATCTTGGAAGTAAGTGGGGATGACCTTCAAATCCAGCCAGTCTGAAATAAGTGAACTTGGGGTATTGGATATACCAACATCCCCATTCCGTGAGAAAGGCCATAGCTTCTTGGCTCAATCTATATCCTGCATCTCCATTAAGCTAGTTAATGATTATATATAAGAATGCATCATTAACCCTTCTAAATTGTGTTTCAGAAACCTGTACAGATAGATGATCATAATGATCCCATAATTTCCTTTGTCCATCAGCTTCTCCCAATATTCCCACTCTATTCAAACCTAGAAATATGCCTCCTCTAGCTGCTACATAGACAACATAAGAAGTCATGAAACAACTCTTGGTTTCCCTTATTCTAGTTAACTAGTCATGAACAGTATCAGAGACAATCATTGGCCAATCAAACTATTGTTTTCCATTAAAGATTGTTTGAATGAATGGAAACATCCATTCCTTAAAATGAAATGTATCCCTCTTCCCAAAGGATCTAGAAAACATCATTATTAGATCCGATACTTCTTTGTAGAATTCAGTCCTCTTTGGTTGATCATGGAGCTTGGTCAGAGACTTCTTCTCTGTCCTCAACCACTTCTTGTTCAAGTAAGCCTTGTTAGCCTCCTTGTATTTTCTATATATACCTAAAGCATCTACCTCTTTTAACTGTACTAGGTTCTTTGGATCAGGGACACTAAACAAGTGTTGAAACATTTGAGGAGTTATATCAATAATAACATTGTCTTGTGAATCCATACATTTCCTAGTGGCCGGATTGTAAGCTCCTGCTGCTGTCATAATAAACTCTGGGCACTAGATAGATAGAGGAAATATAGTGATGTGAGCCAGGCCAGACTCAACTATTCTTTCAATTCTCCCTATTATATCCTCAATGAATGTTTCTGAATATAACTCCCCAAAATTGAATGAGCCTATATTGGTGTCATTTATGTTAGACCAATCAGATTCCACTTTTCTTGCATTGACAACAAAACCCCTATGGTTATACCTCAAGGTATAAGGTAGCTACTCGAACTTAATCTTCTTAGGCTTAGTTTCTGCCTTTGAAGTTTTTACAGGTCGATTCCTTTGGGAAGCTTCTCCTGATACTCCTAACATTATTTAGCTTCCTGCAACAAAAACTCTAATTAGATCCTTAAATAAATATCACAAAATATGCTTTAAAATCTTACCCTTCATATATATACTAGAGGCAAAAATAAGCAAGAAATATTATAAACAGTCTCTTTTAAAACACTACCAGGATCGGAGCCAAAAAACCATTATTGAAATTATGCTAATAACAAGAAAGATCGGATTCAGAATTGTAACGGTAATCGGAATCGGATCTGGAATGGAAACTAATTTGGTTTCATGAAGATTTTCCAATTTCACATTCAGTTTTGGTTCTGGTTCCACCTAGGTTATCATTATTTTAGAAAGCCTGCTTCTAACTATAAGCGGAGTCAGAGATGGGATGGAAAATTAAATCAATACTTATTACAAAACTCGGTTCAAGGTCTAAATCAATTCTGATCCTGCTTCTGCCTAAAATGACCATGATGTCATAAGTGATTTTAACAGTTCAATAAATAACTTCATGATTTAAGGAATAGGTCATACCAAAACGAAAGGGGCTTGAAAATAACCTAATAAGACCATCCCCATATGACCAAGAGCGATTGTACTATTTAGGCCATCATATTCAAATTAAAAACACGAACACATAAATAAGCCCTAAACTAAAACCCTCGATTGCAAATAACTAGGGCATGAATTTAACCCCATTTAAATTAACCAGCTTGATGCGCAACAAGATTTGTAAGTAAAAACCATCATTTTATCAAACCTTACTCACTGTAAAATAGTAACTAACCCACACACTTTTTAAAAACTAAGGCATCATGATATAGTCACGATTAAAAAGTGAAAATGACTGTGAAGAAAAACAAACAAATAGGAAAATAAACACCCGAAAAATTAAAAAAAAATAATAAAAGCAACCAAAAAAAAGAGAAAGAAAAACAAATCTTACGAACTCACTGCAGAACAGAGAAACACGAATTCACACGAAGCCAAACAACCCAAAACAAACACAAATGGAAAACATGAAATATGTTGAAAGAGTAATAGAAAAACCCTACCTCGAATGCAAATAAATAGGTTAGTTCCAAGAAGCAATCCATGTGCAACCTTCTCTCTTTCGATCAAATCACTCACACAAATATCCATTGCGACTCTTGTTCACTCTTCGATCTCTTAACAATAATGATGAAAACTACTCGTTAATCCCTAATTTAAGGTAAAAACTCAGAGTTTCACGCATGTATGGCACCTATAATTAATGCAATAAATGCAGTAGAGCAGAGTCAGAACTGTAGAGGGAACTAGCACATTACTACTGTGCGGCCTCAGTAAAGTCAATGACCATGGTGGGAGTGGAATTTGAATGAAAAATGTTTAAGAAACTTGTCTAACTTTCCAACTTGGTTCCCATTCTGGGTTCGGCTCCACTAACACAGAAGAAAGCGAAACAAAACATTAAAATAAAACAAAAAGACCGAAACGAGAAAACTTAACATAAAAAACCTAGTTTAAAATAAAAGGCCAAAAAGTGGAGGCCAAAGCGGGAGGGGATTTGATTTTGAAACTTTGAATAAATTCAGACTTAACTTCCACTCCAACTCCACTCCGATAAAGACAAAACAAAAAGAAGATTGTCGGGATAGGAATTGGAGTGAGTTTTGAAAGAATTTTTTAAAACCTGATTCGGTTCCGGTTCCGGTTCTGACAGAGGAAACCAAAGAAAAACTCCAAACTTCGTTTGAAAAAACCAACCAAGGATAAAACATAAAGGGGGACCCATTTTGACCAAGGCAAAATATGGGGTGGTTATGCAAGACATAATAGGAAGCACAAAGATCTAATCCATGAAAAACCTTAGGAAGTTGCCCCTAGTTTGAGACAAGACAAATTTCCTAAATAAAAAACAATCCATGGTTGGAAACATGTTTTATTGTGAGATGAATGGGTGGATGTTGTGGATAGTAATGATAGATAATTATGTGAGGCTTATTCAAACATAGCACTTGTTTGCCAGGTTTTCACTACAATACATGTTTTATGAGTGCCAAAAATTGGTTTTCACTCAAGGAATGTTTTATTTCTCTTTACTATTTTTCTTGCTTTTTAATTTTTTTTAATTTTTTTTATCCTTTTCATTTTTTTGGATTTTTTACCCATTTTCTTGGGGTGTAAGATGTTGAAAACTTGGATTGATATTTCACTTTATTTTCTAGAGGATATGTTGTGGAAAATTTTACTTGAACTAGCTGTGAGGTTCAAACAACTGTTGATATCTTAGAATTTTTGAGTGAAGGAATAATCCAGGCTATTGGTATCTTTGAAGGTTACCTTGGTAGTGTGTTGGTGGTACACCTTGTTGTTGGGATGAATTTTTTTGAAGGTTACCCTGATGGTGCGTTGGTGGGATACCTTGTTGTTGGGACAAACTATTCTAAAGGTTACCCTAGCGGTGTATTGGCTAGATACCTTGTTGATGGGATAAATTGGGAAGGGTACCTTTTGGCACACTTTGTTTTTTGGATAATTCCTAGATCACAAAGAAGAAATAGATCAAGATTTATTTTAAAGAAAGATGCAAGTACTTTCCCCCAATTTCTAGAAATGATGGATTATCTTTGATAGGATAATATGTTTGGATAGAGTATGCCCCTTTAGAAAATGCCTCATGGCTCATATAATGCTGGATAGGATAGGATCAATGATAGTGACCCATGTAAATATGTTTTCATAAGCAAGTGTAAAGCAAAATCAAGATAAGTTGGATTTGGATAAAAATGGATTAGATTTATTATGGATAGGCTGAGATTCTTCCACTTGAAATGGTACACATAAATGCTTGATTCTACACATGATGCATTGATTCCATGCTTGGGATAAAACACATGGATACTGGAAATGATGAATCTAATAGGGACATCATGGATGGTCAAACAATGCAACAAACAAAGGAAACATGTGCAATTGGGATTTCCAATGACAATTGTTCAGATTTGGAAGATGGTGATGAAATGGAAGGTCAATCATACATCTTGGATGAGGACTACAATGGTGAGGATTTTTTTGAAGATACACTTCAGAAGGAATATATTGGTGATAAAGGAAGCAAAGATGAACAAATTGCACCTTCATTCTCAGATAAATACCATGGTGACACAATTGATGATGAAGAAGAATTCATGGAAGAAATATTTTATGAGGGCCATGATGATGAGAATATAGAAGAGGTCAATAAAGAAGAAAATACACTTGAAAAAGAACACATGACATATCCATATATAGGAGATAACCATGAGGACATGATTATGAACAAAAGGATTGCACACTTGAAAGTGGTTTTGAAAATTTTCCAAAACCATTGTGTGATCAAATAATAGAAGGATGAGAAATGACATCTTGCCAAGGTGTGCCTCAGAATAATTTCTTTGTGTTTTTTAAACCACTCCATGATGAAGATAAAACATGCTCAAATGAAGATGAGAGTACATCAACATGTGAAGAGAATAACTATGGTGATGTTGGAAATTGTTGTGTTGATGAATTGGAAGTCGAAACATAAAGGGATTTGATATCATGCCACAATGAAGAAGAGTTTGAACACAAACTTGTGGGTTTTGATCTACAACAGGATGATTCTTGCAGTTTTTATGGAGATCAAGAAGTTGGAGAAATAGTAGAAGATCTGGAAGAAACATGTTCACTCAGTAGTGAGCAGGTTTCAAATTTGTTAACTCTTGAATACCAGAGATGTGCACACAAGGATGATTCCAAAGTTTTGTGTCCAACCTACATTTTCTTTGATAGTGATAATACTATGTGTAATGATTCATGTAGTGATGAGGAAATCTTTGAAGATGATCAAGAATCCATTTCTATCCAAGAAGAGGTATGTGACTTGAATAATTTTTGCCTACAAAAGAAAGATATTGGTTTGCACATCATTGATGATGACTATTCAACATTGAATAATTCAAATATGTATGAGGATGGTTGTATGGATCAAAGGTATGTGTCAATGCCAACTAATGATAGGAGAGAAATGGAAAGTAATTTTGATTTGATTACTTCAGAAGATGCTAATGAGGTAGAATATTTTTATTTCCAAGAAAAAAATCAGATTTCCAGGTCCCAGTACAACTGATTGATCATTCAACAACATATGACAGTGAGCATGCCTATGAATGTTTTGTTGAATGTGGATACACTTTGTATGTTGAGGGTGATAAATATTTTCCATGTGATAATGAGAATAATGAAATGCAGAGTGGTGAAAGGAATATGAATCAGGCTGAATACAATGCTTTTTTGAAGGCTTTTAATGACAATGCATGTTGCAGGACAGGTGGAATGGACAATTTCAAGAAAATTTTGGTGAGCTCAAAATAGAATAAGGTCTATGACAGAGGAAAATGCAGGTTTTTCTTTTGGGTGGCCTGGGGCCATCCTTTATGGTTTAAATTTTGGAACCATGGTTGGTATAGAGGATTATGGATTGCTAGTGCATGGACATTCCCATAAATTCCCTTATTGAAAACTTTGGTTTTCTTTCCATGTACAGTAGTCTAGGGTTTCCCATTCTTCATATGCTCCATCTTTCATGTCCTTCACTTTTCATTCCCTCCATCTACCATTCCTTTCATTTTTCATATCATTTACTCGGTCTTCTCTACCAAATATATTCTGGATTCTTGCAGTGATTGAACAATCACTCATCCCCAACAAGAGCCACTGTTAGAACCAAAAATTTCCATAAAATTTCCTAGGGTTTTCCTATTATTTTCTATAAAATTCCATGAAGATCCTGAGTTTTTCCATTTAAATCCCATTATTAGCCTATCTTTCTATAATAATTCATTTAACCCCCCTTCAAAAGGCCCAAAAAATGATACTTATATTATACTGCTTCATAAATTTTGAACCTTTAAAGGCCTACAATTTTTACCGCTTTACCACGGCCTCCCACAAAGGGTTTTGTAGTATGGCGGTGGCAGGAAACGGGCTGGCATGAAGTTTTACTGCCACATCATGCGTAGTCAATTCATTGACCACGGTATGGCGGTGGCGGTGAGATAACCGATAGGCAACGAGGTGACAAGCGAAGGCGGCGGTGCAGAGTGGCTACCGTGGTACGATGACCATTAGGGATGTAGACTGCGGTGATGGTGATTTCACAGTGAAGATGACCATTGGCGGCTACCGCAACACCGCACGTACCAAAGACATCGACTGCGGTGAGCAGAGACGGACAACAACTTGGTGGTTAATATCGATCACCGTGATACTGTAGGTGGTAAAAATATAGACGATGGTTGGGTGGTAAACAAAGGAGTTAATGATGGAGGAATCAGCAGTGACTATCACCGCTATACCGCGGTCGGTCAACATGTTGACTGTGGTAGAGCAGTAAGAATAAAGAGAAGATTCACAATGTGTAAATGAAATATTAAAGACAAGAGAAAGTATTAAGGAAAAAATTAAAAGCTTGACGATTATAAAATATTTAATTTTCCGAGAGGAAACATAATTAAATATTTTAAATCTCTGTTGTAGAATTTCAAACGATTTTACCAGAATAGTGAAGGGTCATAACTCTTTAGATATGATGTATAAATGATTTGAAAAATTAGTTGCAAGGGGGTGAGGGTAGTTAGAGTAGGAGTTATATTTTTCCCGAGAAGGGACTGGAATGTAAATAATGACAGAGCCTTTTTGAAGAGGATCAATGGAAAAATCATTTTGAATTGGTGAAAATTTTTCTGTTTTCAGTTGTTGTGATATAATAATTTATATTTCTTATGTGGGTTGTCTCCAAATTGAAGTCTTAAATCATTTAAATCAATGTATCAAGAATATGTTTGATTTATCATAATGCAGATTTAACTCTATGTGATTTGGTTGATTGGTGTTTGCAAGTCAGAGTTAAATTCTTTTAAACAAGTCACAGTGATTTAGTATTTCTTTTGGATTGTTGAAGTAGAACCCGATAAGAAAATATTCCAGCACTATTTATGCAAGCCATAAATTAATGAAGTCATGTGCTAGTCATTAGGTTTCATTTTTCAAAGTGCCTAACAACTAGAATTATGAAAGAGAGGGAAAAAATACAATTCTTGATAGTTTGACTCCATTGCCCATGTGGATAGAAGGCACTGATCTACCTCAACCCAAAGATAAGATTTCACACAAATAATATTTTCAAATCTTTTCATTTGTGTAGTAGGAGTAGGAGTAGTTTTAGTGATTTTGTCTATCCACTTCCATTTTCCATTATGGGTATATTGTTGCATCAAGAAATACATTTAAATCTGCATCATTCATTAGGTTCACCCGCCTAGGTCTAGCAGAACCTAAAGAGAAGAAGGTTGAATTGCATCAATTAGCCTTGTACATTGGCCAAAAGCATTGTGAGAGCTTGGCAACCTCTTGTGGTTCAAACCTACATTTTTTAGAACCAACATAGTTGATCATGGTTATCTCCACTATCATTTTTGTTGTATAAATGTTTTCTATTAGGTCTATTGTTGGCTGACCTATCAAGCAAATAAAGTTGTGATGGATTAAATTTTGGTTGTATAATCCATGCTCACAAGCTATAGCATGCCACATGTTTGAAATGTTAAGAATTTTGTCAAGCCGACATGATTGTTATCCTTAACAATCAAATATATATACACGATGTTTTTGTAGAGAATAAAGAGATGTGTATTGGATAGAGTGAATATTAGCATACTATAGATGGGAGCGAAAAAGGTGAAGTTTAATCTATTGGCATGCAAATTCATCTGAATTACAAAGGATCTGAATCTACACTTGAGGTGTATCTCTATCAGTTCATTCTGGTGGATAGCCATTTTTTACTTCATTTTTGTAGGCAGTGAACCTCTCATTTTTGGATAGTGAGTCCTGGTAGTGAGCCACCATTTTGTAATATCTTATAACTGATTATACTATATTGTGAGTTAATACTCACCATGGTTTTTCCCACTCTGGGTTTTCCACGTAAGAATTCTAGAGTTTGTTGTGTTCTGTGCTTTATGTTCTGTTGATGATTCTTCTTATCTTAATTATCATATTCTTTGGATTGATTGGCTGGTATTTGTTCAATAAGTTTAAGGATATACTGATTCACCCTCCCTCTCAATATATTAGATATTTAACATTGTTCATGTATAAACATTATTTTATTGATACCAGAAATGATCCGAATTGAGAATTTGGGGGACAATACCTGACATGCAACTTGTAGTATTGTGATGTTTACAACAAATAATACATTACAAAAAACTCGAAAAGATATGTATGTTGCTCCAAAAAAACTAATTCATTATCTTTCAAATTGAAATTTTATACATTTGAGATTGTAAGATGGGAAATTTCTACCAACCTAGATTCTAGTGACAACCACATCACTGTCTAAGCTAGAAATTCAATCTAAACAAGAGAAACCAAACAAAATGAGGAATAAGATGCAAACATTCAAATAAGAGCACTCCCCATATTTAAATTGAATAAATTCTCTTGTCTCTCTTAAATATTCCTTTGTAAATATGTCCTCAGATCTAAGTAAACATGTGCAAATACCTGCAAACAATAAGCATGAAAGTCGAAGATAAGTGGTTGTTAAATCAAAAATGGAGGAGGAAGGCTTCTTTTATAGACACTCATTCAAATGGATAGTAAGGATCAATATTTTAGAATGATTGCAAGATCAACGGATGAGAACACATGCAACACATAGGAGTGGAGGTTACAAAATGAATGGTCAATATTAGAAAGAGCCAAGAGACGATTGACAACTGAGATTCGAAAATGAGATAGCGGAGGAAGAAAATGGAGGGATTAAAAATTGAGATCATTTTTATTCATGAGAAGGAATCTCTGGACAAGTGGAGCATAAATAATTTTTTTCAAATTATCTGTTTGAGGAAAAGGCATGTAGGCATTTAATTAAAATGATTTATGCAAACATTTTAATTAAAAGAGAGGAAATGTAAAAAGGGCATTAAATAATTAATTTAGATTAATTATTTAATAAAGGAGAAGTGTTGAGAGATAATTAAATAATTTTGAAAATTATTTAATCATAGAAGAATTAAAATATTAATGAATAGGTAAATAATTAATAATAATTATTTACCACAAATGAATGATGATAGGAAAATAATTAAATAAATGGTAATTTATTTAATTGTTAAAGAAAGCGTTATTAGTGACATACTTAAATTTATTTAATTGATCGAGGTAGAATAAAGTTCGAGAGATGAATTAATTAATTAAAATTATTTAATTCATAGAGGAATGTGATCAAGGATAATTAAATAATTAAAATCATTTAATTATGTGGAGATGAAGACCAAGAAAAATGACGCTCATAGACCAAGACATTTTTCAGTGTCTAGATTTTCCCCTCTTTGACATAACATAGTTCGCTGCATTGTGTCAAAGAATATTCAGTGAAAAGATGCCCCAATGAAAGTAGTGTAGAGGTATGCCCCCTTGGGAAAATTTACAAAAAACTTGAAAAATTGTCTCGATAAGAAATTTTGATAGCCAGGAGATCAATGGTGTAGTCAAAAATGATTTTGGAGGTCTATAAGGGGGTCAAATTGAAGTTAAAAGTGGTCCAAGAGTGCGTCCAATGCACATGCCAAGTGAAATCCCTAATTTTCAAGCTATAAATAGGATTTGGATTAAGAAAATAAGTCATTTGTACATCTCAAATTTAGAAATCTTAGGAACTTTGAGTGAAGAAAGCTAAGGAGATGTCACCAATTCTAGAAATTGCACATATAGGCTATCACATTCACACATTTCATGATCCTGAGGGGGCGCCCACCCCGATAAGTACTACATGAAACCTGCTTTGTATTTTTTTTTTTTTGTGCATTTAGTTAGGGAAAAAATCTAGCAGGCAATTGTGTCACATGTCGTGTGATGCAATTGCATGTGTGAACAACACATGTGATGTAGTTCACCACAATCATCATGTCGTGAAAAAATTACATAGGTCTAGGGCAAGGATGGTTTTTCATGATGCATTCAAAATAGTGTGACACAATTGATGATTAAAGACAAAAGTGTTAAAAATAGTGATGCATGCGCAAATAAGCGATGCAACTGAAGAGGGGTTGACTGTAATTGATCCTGATGATGCATTAGCTAAGGCATGTGATGCAATTGAATTTTTGAGCCATGAAAAATTTGTGTGACACATTTTACAAAAGTAGTGATGCAATTATCTAGTGAAAAATTTGCTCCAATTCAGGTTAAAATGACTTGTTCAACTTAGGTGCAATAGGTCAAATGAAGGATTTAGATTAACATATTGAATTTTGTAGTGGATTCAGGTTGTACTACCCCCTATTTATACATGGGAGTCATGGCTAAAGGTATTTTGACTACAGGATTAGCTGGACGAGGTCGAGAGGTAGGCACTTCTAGATCTTGACTTATTCTATGTGACATATATGTCCTTTATAAGGGCTAATAGGGGTATGTTGGCGCTAGTAGAGCGGTGGCACTCTAAGACATGCACATTTAATTTATTGACCAAGGAGGCCATTATTACATTAGAGGACATGTACAAGATTATGTGGTTACCGATCTGAAGAGAGTGGGTTTGACATGATCCTGTTCAAGGATTGTAAGCCCTCTATGATTACTATGATTGCAATGACAATGTAGAGATTAGAATTCAATTCTACAAGATCATGTGGGAGAATCTAGCCAAGAGATATGATAGGTTTGATTGTGTTATGTGTACATTGATTGTTGGGGTGATGATTCCAGATCGCAGGGGTCACAAGTTTTTGATTAGCTGGGGAGAGATGTTAGCAGACATGGAAATGATGAGACAATGTATGCTTGGGGGCTATGTCTATTGGGTATGTTATACTTCCAACTCCATGATATTGCATATAGAGGGGGAAAAATCCTAATTTGTGGGGTTACTTTATTGATGATAAAGGCATGGGAGCATATAGCGGTGTTTTGACCACCAGTGGTATGATAGTTGGGGGTTGGTGCTCCATATGTATTTCTATATCGGGGTGCCATCATGTAGACACATGTAGGAGATATTGGATACTTGAGAAATAGTATCAATAAATTGGCGAGATTCGTTTGGAGGCCTTATAGGGATTGTAATCTATGGGTAGGTGAGGATGATCATTTTCCCTGGTGCTGTAGCCTAGGTATTTTATAGGGAAGACTATGCAGACATAACATATTATAGAGATGTATTTTCTAGAGCACGTTAGATGATAGTTCAGAGAGAGGTAGGGTGTCCTTGAAGGCACAATAGAGTTTACACGATCGTCTTGGGAGTGCACCCATGGGGACAATAGATACTAGTGACTAGTACTCAAAAGGAGATTGATGCTTTCTATCTGGTATAGTGGGCATAGAGGGGAGGTGATGTATATGTAGGCACTACACAAAAGTATTATTCTTGGTGGTGGGTTCATAGGCCTAGTTTGTTCAATGATCTAGAGAATCTAGTGTTGATAGAGCACAAAGGCAAGAGATCACAAGGTCAAACAAGAGAGAAGTGAAGAAGGGGTGGAGGGTGAGGAGACGGAGGAGGGGGGATGGAGGAGATGGAGATGGAGGATATGTTCAGGGAGGGTGAGGAGGAGACAAACGCCAGAGGAGGGATGGAGGATGGTATACAGTGAGACATTTGTCACCAATCCAGGAGGAGGAGGAGGACCATCAAGAGATAAAGGAAATAGTGGAGATATAGGTGGAGGGAGAGCAACATGCAAAGATACCAACTCTAGAGGTAGGGAATTAGGAGGTTGAGGAGCATACAAAGGAGAGGTAGAGAGAGGAGAATGCAGAGGATCTGGTGATGGGAGAGGCAGAGAGAGTCTTTCAAGAGAGAATCATTATGGGGGTGGATGTGGAGGAGGGGTTAGAGGAGGTTAGGCCATAACAAAGGATGAAATAGAAGATTGGGTACAAGCCCTAGAGGCAGAGTTGAGAAAAATTTAGGTAGAGAAAGATGACCTTAAGGATGAGAGGGATACCCTCCAGATAGAGAGGGACCTAGTAGTCATCAACCGCCAATAGATAGATTAGAGGATGTTATAATTTATAGTGACATGCAGTGGGTCAGTGGTGGATGTTGTTCGGGAGCTATCCAGGGCGAGCAGGGGTATGCAATACTACATGGACCTGTATGAGAGGGCGGTGTTGCTCGAGAGGAGAGACTTGAGCTTCTCACAGGTTGAGAGCGGATCACATGGAATGACACATATCAAGTCTCATGGTAGGTTAGAGAGTGGGGAGACATCAACCCCCAAATGATCCAACCCATTCGATAGGCCATCCACCTCAGAGAACAGGTCTCTAGACACACCTTGACGAGAGGACAAGGATGCACTAGGGTTAGGAGAGTAGGGTAGCTCAGGCTAGAACATATTTTGACATTTTTATTCTAACATTGTATTTTGATTATTGAGCATGTGAGCTCCATTTTGTTAGATATGCAATACGATTAGATAAAACTGTGGTTTGTAAATTACTCTTTAAATTGGGTTTGATTTAATTTTTGGGAATGGCTTCCTTATTTCATCCTAAAGTGTCAATCCGAGAATGTAGGCTTTTGAACTTGTTGAGAAACGTTGCCTCAATTGTCAACTTGGACCTCTGCTTTTTCAGACTTGGCAAAAAATTTAGTTTTCTTCCTTTACTGCCATACTATGGCGGTCTTTCTTTCTGCTCTTGTGGTACCACAGTGAAGGGTTTGGTGGTTACCTTGTTACCACGCGTGGTCTCCTTCCTCACCGCAGTGGCCGCGGTAACAGTCTTTTCATCTGGCTTGGTAGTTTACCGCCCTACCGTGGTGGTCACTCTCTATCACCGTGGTAGCGTGGTAAACCACGGTCCTTGTCCGTTGGCAGTCTAAATCTCTGCCACTACCTTACCACGGTGGCCGTGATGAAGCCACCTATGGCTTTGTTGGTGGTTACCGCCATACCGCAAGCGATGGATCCACTCACCACGGTGGCTGCGGTGAGACCACCTGTGGTAGTCTTAGCAGTTACCACCACTACCGCGGTAGGTGAGATCACTCACCGTGGTGGCTGCAGTAAGACCACCAGAGGAGCAGGCTGACGATTACCACCCTACTATGGGGTGGCCTTAAGGTCTCTGCGTTAGCACGGTAAGACCGCTAGTGGTCTGCCAAGTCGTCTACCGCCTTACCGCGGTGAGTCTTGAAGCTGGCTGTGATAGCATGGTTGGAAGAAATGTCAAGGCTCGGTGAAGTCGGGGTGAGCTCGGTCGAGATCACCACCATACCGTAGACGGGTCGACCGATCTCGGCGATGGAGCGGTAAGAATGAAGGGAGCTCATATGGGCTCAGACCTGTGATTGATTGAGTTGGACTCGGTTGTAGGAGCGATAGGCGAATGCAAATCAGACATGTGGCAGGTTGACTGTTTCTGGTTGGCCAATGCCATTTGTAGCAACGACAATTATTGCAGGTCATTTTTGGCTAGCAAGCAGGACCCGATTTGGGTGGTGGCATTAATGGCTGGGTGGCTCATTGCAGGAAGATCGACATGGGAAGATCATTGGTGCATTTTGATTAGGGTTTGATGTACCTTGTGATTGGCAGTGGATTGAGTAGAATTAAATACATCATATGACTTATGTGAGTTGAGTACATGATTGCAAGAGTGAGGATCTCGAACTATATGTTAGAGAGATAACATTGTAACAGGGAGAGAGGTTGGTTGTTGTGAGCTGAACTGAAGCAAGACTGTGATTTGTATGTAATATTGTTTTACTGTAATACAAAAATATCCTTTGCTTGGTGTGGGGTTTTTTACCTGAAATTTTTTTCCCACATTAAATACCTGTGTCATCTGTGAATGCTTAATTTTGTGTAATCTCTATTTTACATGTTGTATTCATCTCAAGTAGTTTTTCATTCTATTGAAACTTGTTTTAAGCTCTCCTCCACTTTTGTATTAGTGTTAAGGGAATGTATTCCGCATTGTTGGGTCTTTAGATCCATCTCGTTTTTCCCTTCAGAATTGTGTTGTGGCAATATGCCGAAGAGCTACAATTAAAAAACCAAGGGCTGATGGATGCAACCTAATATAATTTACTTATGGGCAAAATTTGGCTTAACAGACTTCCTGTCACAAGTGTGACAGGAACCTGTGAAGAAATAGTTATGCACAAAAACAAATTACTGGCACTTAAAAGAAGAGTAGTAAAGTAACAAAATAGAAATCTATTTGAAAATAATGTTTCACAAAGTTAAAGTTGAACTACTGAAAACAAACCTCCAATACTACTTAATGAAAATTCAGAACAATCCTATTAACTTATTCAAATTGCTCTTATGTTTAATGATCTACATATACCAACAAACAACTATTGAATGAATATAGATTGTAATGGTAAGATTTTGACAACTCGATACCGATTAATACCTTTGTGGAAATGAATAACATGACAAAATAATTAAATAACTTATAAATTCAAAGCATACATTACCACACATAATCTTACTGCAATAATCACCAATCAATCAAGGAAGTGGGCCCTACCTTCACTGGTCATTGGATGATAAAACTCACGTTCACATAATTATTCTACTATCACTTCCATTCATCCAAACAACATAGACCAAGTATATAGAAAATCACCACGGTTCTGCTTTTAATTATGTATATTGATATCTAGTTTCAACGTACATGCATATATATACATATTAAAGCTACCTATATGTCTAATAGTATTTCAAATGTAATCGATATAACATTTTGGTTGTTAGTGGCTTTCAGCCAACAACCTCTAGAAGATAATCAAAATAGTTTTAAAGTCTTTTGAAAGTTTTCCAAGAATAGCATAACAACCTAAAACAGAATGACTAATCTTTGATGAGTAAAACCAAAATGGCAATATAAATTAAGCAATTCAGTTATCCTTCCACTGATATCCTTCATGTGTGTTGTCAACCATTAAACACTTCCTGTCACCAGAATCAAAAAGACAGTTAACAAGAGTCAGCAAAATCGATATTTTCACTAGTTTTAACCTTTTCTTCTATTTCATAAAATATCTTATGTTCATTAACAAAAAGTGACAAGAACGACAAGAGACACTAGGAAAGATGAAAAGGTTTGACACAAATAAGAGGTAAAAGGATCACACATTTTTCCCTCATCATTTCCCCTAGCTGAAGACCTTGCATGTCCTCATGCAAAGAGAGTGTATAATACAAACTAGAGAGAGAAGGGACAAGTTTCTGTAGGGTATTGGTGACTTCTTTGACACACAATTGATGAAGTTCCTGCAACTATTTTTTATTCTCCTGAATGGTTATCACTGATGTCTTGGGGGCTTGTGCCTACTCAAGTGCTACTTTCAATTGACTGATTTCAATCGCTTGTGATGAGTTGAGTGACTCTGCCACTTGAACTTGATTCTGTAGAGTTTCATTCTCCTCATTTAGCTTAGTCACCAAGGTTTGCAAGCTACAAATTCCATCATTAGTGAGCAACAGTTGTTCTTCCTCATACTCTTCTGCCTCTGGCTCTTGGTCGGTTTTTTGTTCTTGGTGAAGGGTTTCAATATTCCCATGTTCCTGATTCTACATATTTACTTCAGACCCTACTCTTTCTTCTACTTGATGCTCTTCTTCTTGGGTAGTGTCATGCGGCATGTGATCCTCATGATTGTTAAGATCATTATAAATTTTGGCTGGGGCAGACTCAGTCTGAACAACATTTTTATCAGGAATATCTTCTTGACTGCATGGCATCTTCTCTAAGACAAGGGAATGGTGGGGAAATGCCTCAAAGTTTTTATCAAGATCTTCCCCTAAAATAGGAGAATTCTGAGGTGGCATCTCAAAATTTTGTTTAGGTTCCTCTTGGTGTTGTGAGGGATCCTCAAGGTCTGTCGCCTGCTACTTCTTTCTCTTACTTCTTCTCAACTCCCTAGCAATAGCTTATTTTCTTTTAGTTTTTTGAGAGACTGTTGCCACTATTGTCAAATCCCCAACATCCTTAGGTGTTTGCAAACCTAAACCACTAGCTACATTAGCCAGTTTGGCTAATTTGTCTATGGAATCAAGTGATAATTGTTTTACTTTTAAAACAATAGTTGAAGTAGTCCCAGTACATCGTTTCTTTTCAATCCTAAGGCTAGGGGTAGAGACTGTGGTAACCTTAGGGTTAGGTTTAATAGTATTGGAACCCTTAGCCTTTTTTCCACTCGCCCCTAAGGTTTGCACTTTTCCTTTCTTAGCACTATCAAGAAGAGGTTCAGGCTCTAGATCTTTGGTGCATTTATTATCTTTTAAGATTTCCTTACCAGACTCCTCCTCTAGGGCGTCAATAGATTTTCCTATACTCTGGGAGTCATCTTTGGCAGAGTGTGCTGAAGTAGGGAGGGTATCTTCAACATAATTCTCAGGGGTTTCATCTACAATGAATGAGTCCCAGTCCCTAGGAGGTGAAAGCCTCTTCAATTCTCTTATGATTAACAATTTAATCAACCCATGATGTGCCAATGAATTCTCACTACCCTTCTGAATTGCTTTACGCATTTTCATTAGGAAGAATATAGAAAGATAGGAATGTTCATGAGTGCACCCCATCTCAAATGTATCATTATCTAGAATTGTTTTGCATAAACATATACATACCTTCCTTCACAAGTCAAATACTGGATAACAAATTTTGCCACATTGTTCCAGGGAGCAGGTAGTGAAGATAACTTTGTGCCTTGACCTGATACCATTTCAACTGATTCTCCACATGCCGGGAACTTCTTACAAAGGGATTTGAGGTCGTTCTCACACCCAAAATTGTCAAGAAAATAATGTTCTCCAGTCAATGGAAATCCCATGACATTTGCTATACTTTTGACTGAGACAAGAATTGCTAGCCCATAGACTCATCCCCGCGTATTGTTGCAAGTTGTCGCGAACTCACGAGCTAGTTTCTCATCAAACCCCCAAAATATCTTGAAATACGCATCCCATCCTACTTGCTTGAATATATTGTAGGCTTTAGACATCGTAGGAGCCCTTAAATCACCCATAGTTTTTTTCTCATAGCGGTGTCTATGTTCTCTTGCCATATCTTTACCAGGAGGTGCAATCCAAACAATTCACAATTCAAACCCTATAAAGAGTGAAAACATTTTTGCAGAGACAACTATTACTAGGAATAGGACAAATTTTAACTCAAATTTTTGTGTAGATGATAAGAATGGGTTTATGATAAGTGGTTAAAGAAATGGAGGTTTCTAATTTATTATTTGCAGCGAATTGTAATGATTACGGTGGTATTAAGAGGGAGTTTTTTTATTTATGAAAAATCATATTGGAAATCAATGAATGTAGATATGATGGGATGAGGATTTTATGAAAAAGACAAGACATGACAGTAGATGTGACACTTCCCTCGAAGCTTAGCAAGTTACCCATCCGCGGGTGATGTCACCATCAGTAAATGAACAAGCGGTATTTAAAGAAAAGAAAAAAGAAAAAGAAAGAAACGTGAAATACCGATACCAATGACCGTTGATGGACAAGAGTGGTGATGTGGTGGCACATGTTGAAGCTGGTACCGATGCTGATGCCAGCCCATGACAATGATAGGGCAAAAGAGTGTAGTGCGGGAAGTACAAGCATGATGAAGCCGAATAAAAGCAACCAACTGGAGAAAGCCGCATGGAAAATAAAGGATGAGAACAGTGTCAAGGTGGAGTACAATGACTAATAAGGCAATGGTCTTTGAGCATGCAAATGGCTCTTGGCAAAGAAGAGATTGGAAAGTTGGCTAGGAGGTAACCGCATTAGTTCCTGTCATGAGAGAGATAGCAATATAAAATCAGCCGAAGCAATGGTTGTTGGCTGAAAGCCACGAACAACCATTGTGACACAAAGGGCACCAATAGATGTGAAGGTTTGTAGAACCCGACCAGGCAGAAAGGACAACACCAACCAGCAGAAACTAAAAGGAGCTCCCAACAAGGCAAGGCCAATTGTTGGGTGGTACAAAAAATAGGCCAGGAACCCGAGGTGCCAACATTGCAGATCTTGCTTGGTTGTGTGTTGTCTACCTTTCTTTCTCTTTTTATTTTTTTTATCTGTTTTTTTTTAATAAATATCGATGATAAACCACCGTTTGTCCAGTTTTCAATCTACCACCATCTAGTGGCACCGATGTTTTTTTGTTTTTTTTTTTTTAATCGACGATAGACCGCCGGTTGTCCAGTTTTCAATCTACCACCGCCTAGTGGCATTGAGAAATTGGTTTTCACCACTAAGTTTAAAAAAAAAAAAATATATTAGAAGCAACCAATCTTGAAGGAGCCTAAAAGGAAAAACAGTAAGTTCTTGTGCCACCTCTAAAAAGAAAGCTTCTTTGGAAAGAGGCTTCTTGTAAAGTTTGAGGCAGTGACCATTGACGAGAAGAGATCATCTTTCAGAGTCAACTGTGTAGAGATGAACAATGCCATTAGCATATACAGTCTGAATCTCATAGGGCCCCAATGAGCGTGTGTGGAAATTTCCTTTGAAGTCTTGGAAGCGAGAGTCGTATAAGAGTGCCCAATTGCCAAGTTGAAATGACCATTGGCGGATGTGGTGGTCATGCCATAGAGCACACTATTTCTGGATGATCTCAGGTGGAAGAGTGCTTCCTGGTGCAATTCATCTAAAGAATGTAGTTGGTTGATGCGTGCCTTTTGTGCATCAGAAAGATCCATACCCAATTGTAGTGTAGTGCAAAGAGTTTTATCTCAAACTCAATGGGAAGGACTGCCTTCTTATCATAGACGAGCTCATAAGGGATCATACCAGTAGTGGTCTTCCATGTTGTTCGATAGGCCCACATGGCCTCAGGAAGTCGTGTAGCCCAATCGCGTTTATGAATAGCAACTGTCTTAGTAAGAATATTCTCAATCTCTCGATTGGTGACTTCTACTTTCCCATTGGCTTGAGGGTGATAAAGTTTGGACTTGCAGTGGTAGATTTTGTATTTGCGAACCAGGGCAAAAATGAGCTCTAATGTAAATTGTGGTCCTTGATCGATGGTTATCTTCCGTGACACACCAAATCTTGTGAAAATATCAGAGTACAAGAAGTCGTCTACTTTTGTATCTCTGACATGCTTTAAGGCTATCACTTCCACTCACTTGGTGACATAATCGGTAAATACAAGTATGTATTCCTTGTTCTATGATGGTGGGTTGATTGGGCCAAGAAAATCAAGGCCCCACTTCTCAAATGGCTCTATGGACAACTGTGGATGTAAGGGCATCTCATCTGAGTGTGTGGGTTGGCCCAGCGTTGACACTTGTCACAATGATGAACATAGCATTTAGAATCCTTATGGAGTGTTGGCCAGTAGTAACCTGCAGTGAGAATCTTCTGGGCAGTCTATTGAGCAGCAAATTGTCCTTCTCATGGTTCTGTATGACATGCATGAAGTCTATCGAAGACATCATCTTCGGGTACACAACACCTCATGATATTATCAATGCCAGTGTGAAAGAGAAATCCATTCGTCCATGTATACTGTCCACTGATTCCAACCAACTTTCTTCATTCCCTTGAAGAGAAATGTGGTGGAAACTTGCATTTAACAAGATAGTTTGCAATATCAGTGAACCAGGGGCTCTTTGTGGATATAGCAAAGAGGTGATCATATGGAAAGGCATCATCAACTGGAGTAGGTTCGTTGTCTGGCAATTGTAATCGGGACATAAAGTCTGCAACCACATTTTCTCGACTAGGCTTATCAAGTATAGTTATATAAAAATCCTAGAGTAAAAGCAACCATCTAATAATTCTACCCATTACCACAGGTTTATTCATTAAAAACCGAATTGCCAAATGATCTGTGTGGACAAACACTTTATAATTAGTAATGTAATGAAGAAATTAATTAATGGTATACACAACAGCTAAAAACTCTTTTTCAGTTACCGTGTAGTTTACCTCAACCCCCGTGAAGTTCTTGTTGATGCAGTAGATAGAGTAGAAAAGATTATCCTCTTTTTGTCCAAGCAAAACTCCCATGGAACAGTCAGAGGCATCTGTGTGGATATGGAATGGTAGTTCCTAGTTTGATCCTCTAAGGATGGGTGTGGTGATGAGTTTTGTTTTGATGGAGTCAAAGGCTTCTTGACACTCCGGTTTCCAGGAGAAAGCAACATCTTTGGCTAGCAAGGTAAATAAGGGAGATGCAATTTTACTAAAATTTTGGATAAATCTCTGGTAATATCCTACATGGCCGAGAAAAGTTCGAACATCTTTTTGACTAGAGGGTATAGGCAAGTCTTGGATAATTTGGACCTTTTTAGGATTTACTTGAATACCTTTGGAGGAAATGTGATGGCCAAGCACTATCCCTTCGATCATAAGTATGTGGCATTTTTCATTACTCAATGACAGGTTGGTGTTTATACAATGCCTAAGTACCTTGTCTAAATTTTTTTTAGCCTCTTCATAAGTATTACCATGGACAGTAAAATCATCCATGTATACCTCAACACAATTGTTGACAAGATCTGCGAAAATGCTCAAAACTGCCCTTTGAAAAGTGGCAGGGGCATTACATAAACCAAATGGAAAGACGCGATAAGAAAAGGTGCCCCAAGGGCAAGTGAAAGTGGTCTTGTCCCGATCTTCTGGTGCTATGCGAATTTGGTTATAACCGCTGAACTCATCTAGAAAAGAGAAGAACTTTTTACCTGCAAGATTGTCCAATACTTGATCAATAAATGGCAATGGAAAATGATCTTTCTTAGTAGATTTATTTAATGCTCTATAATCAACACAAATTCTCCATTTACTATTTTTCTTAGGAACCACGACTAAAGGAGAAACACATTGACTATCAGAAATAAGATATATAGACCCGACATTTAATAATTTTTGTAGCTCCTCTTTAACTATGTCGTGCAAAGCAGGGTTGAGCCAACGCTGTGGTTGCCTAATTAGATGACTACCTTCTCCAATATAGATATGATGGGTGAAGGTATCAAGATGAATTCCACATGATGACACTCTCAAATTTGCAGCCATTTCAAAATCTCGCTTCTGCACTTTCAAAAGTGCACTTGAAGAATCAGTCCCGCGTAACCCACTTTGGAGGCTTATAATTTAAAGCTTGTTGATTTTCATACAAAACCCATTTGCAGACATATTCAATTGACCTATGTGAGTAGGCATGTAAAATTTTAGCTTCCCATGATAAGTTTTGACAGAGTTTCGAAAAGTGAAGCTGGAGGGTTTTGACACTGTTCTATTGTTTGCAGACTATTTGTTTTGTGAAACAACTTCCTGTTTGACCTTGGTTTTTGCAACTAGTTCACTTTCATGTCAAAATGAATGTTGTTCCATATTCTCCATATCAAAATGATCTCGGGTGTCAATTTTTAGAGCCTCATGATCTGATTTGCTATTTTTAGTAGATCGAAACCAAATGCAGTTTGTTCTGTTTTGCATCTGCATTCCTTACAACATTTCAGAGAGGCCAACTTCGATCATTAATAAATTTTGATCAACGATGTTTCAAAGAAATTCCTTTTGCACACATGATCAGGGTATCTTAATGTTCCAATATGTTTGATGGAAGCTTTCCAGGAGTTGATTCGTTATTGTTACAAATTGGCAATTGGGTCAGTTTGTGTTGGTTCTGAACAACTGTCGTTTCAGAAAAGCCTGGCTGGGAAATTTTTCTAATTAATACCTGGTTCCTTGTAATCTGTTTCTCTGATCCATCTTTTGCACTATAATTTTGGATCAGATGACTATATGCTTACAATTTTTTATGGTTTCACGAGGTCGTTTGAATGGTTTCCTAGATTGATTCCTGAGGCAATTTGGCTTGTTTTGACCATTTTCCCAAAGGGATAGAAAACAGTTTTTAATGGCGACCCAGGTCATGTTTTAACTTCACGTGCATTCAAAAGGCAGTATCAAATCGTTGGAGGTGAAACTTGTTTGAAAACAAATTTTTTTTTAGTCGGGCCACATGGAGACCCAACATGCTTTGCACATTTATGAATTCTTGAGCATTACATTGGGGTAACTACTTCAAGTAAATTGATTTGAAGAGATCAGCATGTGGGGTGCACAATTGTGACTGCCTTCAAAGGGGACTGGTTTGTCTATGTAGATGCAATAATTGTGGCATTTGTTTGTGGCCAAAAGGGGATACCTTAGAATTTATTCTTTAAATTACTTGGAACAATAGGTAAAGCCGAGGCCATATCACCTATGTTTTCAATCTGAGAGCTCACTCTAATCTGTAAAATGTGTTTCAAGATTATGATAGACAATTGTTCAACACAGTTAATTATATGGAGATCATATAACGCTCTGTTAGAAAGTTGTTTTCAAGGCAGGGTAACTTGAAGCTTTGCAATTCAAATTGAGATCTCCTGCATGAAAATCCATTGGAACAATGAAAAAATAGAATGCAGCCAATGTAGTTTTTGATGTTCCATTTTCTATTTTGTGAAGGTTTACCCCTGTACCGAAGTACATTTTGTTTTGGGGGAAATGTTTTAGGTATTGTGATTTGCTAAATAAGGTGTGGCGCTATTAATCAGAGATGGAGAGTGATGGCAGAAAATTTTTTAAATGAGGGTGCGACCTACGAAGGTATGTGAATTGTTCGGTGGAAGCACCCAAGTGAATGTGACTTTATGGAATACCATGATTGTTGGCTACGCATGTATCCCTGAAATGTTATATGGAAGGCATTAGAAACTTTCAGTTAGGAGCGCATTGGTAGAGCGGGGTGCGATTTGGAGATAGGCAATGGGTATCCATCAAAGCAAGGTATGAGGCACTGATAGCAAGGAGCTCATAGCCAGTGAGCGAGGAAGCATGTGCATAGGGAGGAGGCCACCATGGAGGCTTAGCGACACATGTGCAGAGTGTGGAGGGAGTGAGAGCCCACGCATTTCGTGTTGGCGCAATACCAGTAGGGGAGGTTATGCACATAGGCAAGGAGCCTGCGCTAGCTGATTAGGGAGCAGTAGGAGGTTCACGTGGAAGGGAGCCCATGGAGGAAGTGTGACTGTAGAAGAAGTGCGCGCACTGTAGAAAAAGGTAGAGCCCGTGGCTAGTAACAGGGCGGAAGTCACCAGGGAATGAAGAGATCCACACAACCTACCTAAGGGAAACTCGTGCCAGGCACGGGGACCATTGAAGATCAATAGGGGCGTGACTAGTGAGGGGAAAACATCCATCAGGGTCAATGGAGGGTGTGCGTTGGCCTGCAGAAAGTAGAGGGAGACTTCACAAGAGGTGCATCGGCCATCAGTATGATGTGTGTGAGGTTAGAAGAAGCCCATAGTCCGCCAGGGTGGAAGTGTGGGGCGCCTTGTTGCAGGATATGGATGAAATGGAGATTTTGCATGCATGGAGGAGACTGGACCGTGCTTGGTAGGGTGAAGACCAAAGAATGGCAAGAGCACAGTGAAATGGAGGCCGCCATGAACGCTCGATGGAGGGAACACACAAAAAATGAAATTAGGGTATTTTCATGCATTCTCGCAAGCCACGCATGAGGAGGGCTAACATCATGGAAAATGTCACGAGGTGTGCGAGAATGCATGGGGAAGATTTTATTAAAAAAATTCCGAAGTTAGTAGTTTGGGATGTAAAATGAGGTAGGTCCATGCAATTTTTACATGGCAAAGCATTTAGAGATAAAATAATTTGCTCGAGGAGGTAAATAATGAAATATTTAAATTTCCCAGTGGGGATTTTGTATTAAATGATAAAACATTGGAATTATAAGTGTGCCTATGAGTAAATTTTAAAGTGGGGATAAACTTATAGAGTGAATATGTATTCACTGTGCAAATATTTTATTTTCTAGGAAATAATGTGCTGCAAATAAATTGAACTGAGACAATGTTGAGGAATATTTTAATGTTTTCATTGGACAAGTGGATTTATTCACTTTGTAAACAAAAGTTCATTATTTTGCTAAAGTATTGCTGCAACAAATAAAGAGTAGAAAACATAAATAGTTTGTGCACGTGAATGGAGATATTTTGCAGTTGGGGAAAATAATTGATTCTCCACATGGGCTAATTTTCTGTTGCTGAGCAATGATGAGCTGAAGCAGTTCGAGGGAATATGTTTGTTGCTGCAAAGGAAGAAGAGGATATATTCTTTTCAGATGGATCAACGGTAAATGGAGATTCCAGATGGCAATTGCAGATGAGTTCTAGGGCTGCTCCCGTTTCCTTCTATTTTCTATATCTTCTTTTCTCTTCTCAATGGTAAGGGTTCCAATTTCTGAAAGCTTTGCAAGTCAGGTAGAAGCTATGGGTAGATTGTAAAGCTAGGGGGAAATATGACTGTTAGTCATTTTAATCTGAAAGTGTATGTTCTGAATTGTTCTGTTATGTTTATTTTAGCTGATAATTATCTCCATGGCTAAATTGTAATGTTGTTTTGGATTCAATAATAAAATTGTCTGAATCTATTCATGCACATTTGCTACATTTGAGTTACATATGTTGTTGCCTTCTGTTCTATGAATGGTGTAATTGCTTTAATAAAGCACAAGCTACTTTTATTATTTCCTATTGTTCAAGGATAGTGTAATTGCTTTGACAAATGTGATAGGAGTGCTATGTTTCAGGTGGGTTCATAAGAAGAATTATCAAAGAAAGCTTCAGTGGTCTGGTTGTCATAATGTGACAAAATTTGCAAGACCTTCAGAGCATGTTCAATAGTGAAAGATGAATGCTAGTTATATGACTCCATAGCCCATTTTTATGGCACTGGTCCATTATCATGTTTTTGTTGTTTTCAGTTTGGTCCCAACTCTTTAAATCAAAAAACATTTCAAATCTGTTTTGTTGAGTTGTGTTTGTCATCTTCTCCATGTTGATTGATGAAATTCATTCAATATCTTGCCAATGTTAATTGATACTTTAGGTTTCTCAGCATATTTTTGTGAGAGCATCATCTGTTAAGCAATATCCTATTACTTGTGTGTCTAGATTGTTTGATGTTGCTAAAGGGTTACCCCCCTTGGTCCTATAGAGCTAGAAGTGTAGGAGATGTTAGTCTTTGACTGAATCTTGTCAATTGGCCATTAGCCTTTATTGTTCTTTAATATAGAGGTTGGCTACCTCTTAGAGAATTACAAATCCTAGCTGGGTTGTTATTTTAAACACCAACACCACACATGTCTTGGTATTCCTAAGCGAAGGCTTCTTTGTTCATTCTAAGCATGGCAATAAGATCTTGGATTTGTTTAGGGGTTAGTTGTGGATTAATATTAAGTGTGCGATTAGGTTGAATTTCCATAGCGACATATTATGTTGGTTACTCAATAGGTAAGACTTGTGAGGTAGATGGCATATCACTCAAATTTGTAGAAGATAAGAATGAACCATATAAGCAATTATGAGGTAATAACTGATGTAATGTGATAAGTGTTGAACAGAGTGTGAACTACTTACCAGTGGAAAATCCCCAAAAGGACATTGGGTATTTATACCTGAATTGAGGACCATGCTTTCAAATATTTCATTAAATGTATACCTATTCTGAAGGAAACTAATAAGAAAATTATCCTCAGTAGGCTCTTCCATATCTAAAGATTTATCAATTTTTAGGATTGGTAATGACTCAACCAAGTCGCTATCAATCCAAATGGGGTCCTTTGTTTCCAACAAAGGTTGTGTTGGAAGGTATAGAGTCGGTTGTTTCTTGTGCTCACCATTGGAAATGACCATGTTCCCTAATCGGCAATTGATAAATACATCTACGGCTACTAACCAAGGGCATCCCAAAATTAGGGGATATCCCCCCAGCTTAATTTTTGGCTGCAAAATCAAAAAGTCAGCTGGGTATTCCCATGAATCAATAGAAAGGATTACATCTTCAATCATACCTTTGGGTTTGACCAAAGATCGATCTACCATTTGAAGAACTGTAGGATTAGGCCTAAGTCCTTCTAATGACAATTTTTCTTTTGTTTCGTTTGTCATTACATTAATTACATC
The DNA here is from genome assembly GCA_007115665.2 of Sequoiadendron giganteum. NCBI lineage: Eukaryota > Viridiplantae > Streptophyta > Pinopsida > Cupressales > Cupressaceae > Sequoiadendron > Sequoiadendron giganteum. The sequence continues at coordinate 487,638,568 of CM021102.1, read as the reverse complement.
ACCCAAATCGACAAGGGTATTAGGAATACTTACTTTACCAATGGTTACCTTAATGAATGGACTCCCTAGATCAGCATACTTTGGAATGGTAATGTTTCCAAGCAGAAGATCTGCCAACCGTCCAATGACTTGAACCATTTTTGGGTCTTACTTCTTCCGCTGCTTCTAGGTACATAGATCACAATTTTTTTTTGTATAAATAGGAATGTCTTTGATCGCCTGCAACAAAGGAATCTTAATGTTAACATTGCACAACTCATTAACAAAATCAAACTTAGGTTGAAAATCCTCCCTTTCTATTGGTGCAGATTGAAATCGTTCGGGAGAAGGGGGTCTTTGGCTGGCTCAGTTTCTAACTCCTCATTGATTTCAGTAATGGTGGGCCCTAGAAGAGCCTTCCCTGACCTTAATCGAACTCCATCTAATTCTAATGTATTTACGGGATAGGTGGAGTAACTTGTTGTCTCATTATTATATACTGGTTGGGTGGCCTTATTGTTGGGGTTGGGGCTGGGCTGGGATGGCATTAATGTAGGTCTTGGTGGCTGGGTTGGATTAGTAGGTGGGGCAGCTAATGATGGGAAAGCTGGAAATTGTGGTTGTTGATATGAGTTAATCATAGGAGGAGGAGGAAATTATGATTGTGAGGGGAATGGTTGTGGCGTTTGTGGCCTCTATGCATGTTGCCATGGCTGTGAAGTATATTGATACTGAGGCATCCACTGAGGGTATGGGGGTTATTGCCAACCCCCATACCATCCCGTTTGATAAGAGCTGGGTTGGCTTAGTTCTAGGGCAATATAATCATTCATCATGTTGGGATGCATTTCTCGGGGTGGAAAGGGGTACCTGGGGGCTAGATAATAGACAGGTTCTTTAGAATACTCCATTTCGGTTACTCCTACAGGAAGAGGCCTCAAGGTAGAGTTCTTACCGATTTCTTCTAAAGATGAGATGTTTGTCCTATTGTATGGGCAATCCTCACTACTGTGTATTTTGTGACACGTTGGACAAAACACAACTAGGGCCTTTTCGACTTCTTCTTGTTTCCTACGAGTGTAAAGAGTGTCTATTTCTTTCCCCATATGACTCAACAAATATGTTTTAAGGTCTTCAAGTAAACTGCCTATTTCCCTTTTTGTGATACCTGTTGCATTGGCTGTAGCATAAGGCTTACTTGTATCATTGCGACATCGAATAGTTCTTGCAAATATCACAAATATCATCAAATTCTATTTTAGAGATATTCCCTTTTCCTATTAAATTTAATGCTTCCATAAAATCATCTCTTATCCCTCTAAGAAATAACATTTTAATGGTATCATCATTTAGTCCCTCTTGACGAGACCGTTGAAGACTAAACATAAAACATTCAAGGTAGTCTTCTACAGACTCATCTTCCTTTTGATTCATGTGAAAGATCTCATCCCAAACCTCCTTTGTCTTGCAATATTCTTGGTACTTTTTCAAGAATAGCTCCTTCAAGACCATCCATGTTCTAATGTTTCGAAGGTTCATAAACCATCATAGGGCGGCATCCTTAATGTATCTAGAAATAGTTTGAGTTTTTGTGCATCATTTTGGTATTCATAACTATGACACAACACATCAAATTCAAACAAAAACATGTCAGGATCTTCCATTGAAAGAACACGAAAAAAATGGGCAAAGTAGAATGAGGAATATTTTTCATAGGGGCATCTCTTCCAGGATCTGTGATTGGAATCTCAAAAGTGACTGGGTTATTGTTGGCCAATGCCCTATTGTGATTGTTATTGTTTGTGGGATCCATGCCTTCAAATGCTTACAGAGTAAAATAAGTTTCAAATGGCATGTGGTTTTCTTCGGAAAATGGACCAACTTGACCTCTGTAAGATCTTTGGAGAACTTGTTCAAATTTTTTGCGTAATATATCGGAAGAGCTTGGTTGGGTATTTTCAGGTGTCTGGCTAATAGTGGTCTCAATAGCACATTTCTCAAGATCAAGTTCAGGCAATTCTAGTGATGGCAACTTACTTTTTGGTTTCTCTTGAGTCAAGGTACTTGTCTCAATGGGTGACTTGGATTTATCTTGCAATTCTTTATTTTTGGGCTCTCAATGGATGGTGCTAATTTCTTTTTGGATTTTTTGGGTTGCTAACTACTTCCTTTTCTTTTATAATAATCTTCCTCTATTTTCCCTATTACGATTCATGCACCTAAATGAGCTATAACAAATAAAACCAAGGGTAATTATCCAAACAAGGTCGACTATCGCGTGGATTTTCTCCTTAGTACAATGCTCCTAACTTGGTTCACTAGAAATGCAAGTCTTTAACACCGTTCCCCAGCAACGATGCCGAAATGATTGGATAAAACTATGGTTTCTGAATTACTCTTTAAATTGGGTTTGATGTACTTTTTGGGAATGGCTTCCTCAGTTCATCCTAAAGTGTCAATCCAGGAACGTAGGCTTTTGAACTGTGTCATGGCAATATTCCAAAGAGCTACAATTAATAAACGAAGGGCTGATGGATGCAACCTAATATAATTTACTTATGGGCAGAATTCAGATTAACAGACTTCTTGTCACAAGTGTGACAGGAACCTATGAAGAAATAGTTATGCATAGAAATAGATTACTGGCACTTAACAGAAGAGTAGTAAAGTAACAAAATAGAAATCCATCTGAAAATAACGTTTCACAAAGTTAAAGTTGAACTATTGAAAACAAACCTCCAATACTACTTAATGAAAATTTGGAACAAGCCCATTAACTTATTCAAACAGTTCTTATGTTTAATGATCTGCATATACTAGCAAAAAACTATTGAATGAATAAAAATTGTAATGGCAAGAATTTGACAAATCGATACTGATTAATACCTTCATGTAAATGAATCACACAACAAAATATTTAGACAACAATACAGTAACAAAATAATTAAACAACTTATAAATTGAAAGCATACATTACCACACACATAATCTTAATGTAATAATCACCAATAAAATGAGAAAGTGGGCCCTGCCTTCATCGGTCATTGGATGATAAAACTCACGTTCACAAAATTATTCTACTATCGCTTCCATTCATCCAAACAACATAGACAAAGTATATAGAAAATCACCACGGTTCTGCTTTTAATTATGTTTATTGATATCTAGTTTTAGTGTACACACATATATATACATATTGAAGCTACCTATATGTCTAACAGTATTTCAGATGTAATTGATAAAACATTTTGGTTGTTAGTGGCTTTTAGACAACAACCTCTAGAAGATAATCAAAATAGTTTTAAAGTCTTTTGAAAGTTTTCGAAGAACAACCTAACAACCTAAAACAAAATGACTAATCTTAGACAAGTAAAACCAAAATGACAATATAGCTTAAGAAATTTAGTTATCCTTCCACCGATATCCTTCATGTGTGTTGTCAACCATTAAACACTTCCTGTCACCAGAATCAAAAAGATAGTCAACAACAGTCAACAAAATCAGCAGTTTCACTAGTTTTAACCTTTTCTTCTATTTCATAAAATACCCTCTGTTCATTAACAAAAAGTGACAGGAACGATAGGAGATACTAGGAAAGATGACAAGGTTTGACACAAATAAGAGGTAAAAGGATGACACATTTTTCCCTCATCACAATACATCTTGATATTGTACTATGACACATATTTTAAGTGATATATGATGATTTTTGGTGGCAGTTTATGATATGCAGTTCTATGTGATTATGCTTTATGTTTAGGATAATGTTATACTATGGATGTTCATGTTTTTATGATATTTATGCATTCTATATGATCCTGTGATGGTTTAATATGATGGATTATTATGCACTTATGATTATGTAATGGATGTTCAGGCCTTTAGGATATGCATGGATTATGAATGCAGTATGGATGACCTAAGTTTATAATGGATTTTATTTTTTGAATGCAATTGATGTTCATGCAATGTGATGTATATAGAATATGTATGCAATGTGCAATGTGAATGCAAAATGTGATACGTAATAATGTGATTAATGTGATGTGATGTAATGTAAATGAAATGTGATAGATGGAAACGAACTATGATCATAATGTAAAATTATATGTCATGATTGGTTGTTTATTGATGTAATTAAATGTTAATGCTATATTGATGATTTATATGTTTTTGTATTTTCTCATGCAAATATACGTGGTTTAATATGATGATAATTCTTGCTATGATGTTGCCTACCATGATTGTGTATGCAAGATATTTTCATGTGTCACATGACTCTATCAAGATGTAGATGGAAGAAATGGTAACATGAAAGAGATAGATATTAGGATGGAGAATGGAAAGGAATATGGAATGTGAGATGAGAAATGAAAAAGGACAAAATTTCATGATTTTTATATTTGTCATCATCGGGCATCAAAATTGTCGCAAGTGGAACACAAACACCATGGTATGACATAGTCAAAGGTGTGTAAGGAGACCATTTGTGAGAGACAAGAAACAAAAAGACAAAGCCAAAAGATAAGGAATTCCCCAACTCATACTAAGGACCCAATTATCTTAGTCTTTTCGTCAAGAAAAACCATAGATAACAAGAAAAGAATAGAGATCATGATCCATCATCGCCCCTTTAAATCCATGATAGGAGATCCTCAAGGTAGCTATTAACATGATCTAGAAACCAATAAAAAATATTAGACAAATTCAAACCAACAAAGTGTTTGCCAAAGAGATAACATTTGCTGATAGGATTTGATAAGATTGATTGATTAGGTTGATCGAGATGACCAATTTATTGATTCATAGGTTGAAAAATATTGATTAACTAATTTGATTGATTGCACCTAGTTTCAAGAAGGACACATCCTAAATAAGGCAAGGTTAATCTAACCAAGATGACAAGATTGATTGACCAAGTGACAAAATTTAATTATTTTGATAAGGTTTGATTGATATGATTGACTGATATGATGACACCTAGTTTTAAGAAAGACATATCCTGTACAAGGAAAGGGAAACATCTGATAAAGGTGACCAATTGACCATTGTGATAAACACCTAGCTACAAGAAAGACATATCCTGCTTAAGGTGAATCACAAGGTTGACCAATGATAGTGTCTAATCTTAGGAAGGATGCATCCCGGTAGAAGACAAGAGATGAGATCGAATGAGACAAAAGACATAATTCCCCATTCTGATATAAGACCAATGACCCGATAGTGATCGATGATAAGGTAATTGATTGATTGAAGATTGATTGAAGATTGAATATTTTCTGGATATGTTTGTCTTTTAATTCGTGATTTGGTTTGAATGATGATTTCTTGCAGAAAAAGGATAGAATAAGACTCAAAAAACCCTAAAGGAATGACCTACGGCCTTGGGGGCCCATAGATTGATGGCCTTTCCTATGTTATACATGCAGAGACTTTGTAGTTTGACATGACTTGGCTTTATTTTATTTTACAAAGGACTAAGTCATGATTCTATTTGAGAAAACCTAATAGGACTGACCTAATGTCTCTGGGGCTCATTGATTGATGGGCCTTACCTATGTAGAAAATACATAGAGAAAACATAGTTCAAACACTCTAACATAGACTGACTCAGATTCAGACTCAAACTCTATTTTCAAAAGTTTTTGATGTTTTTCGACGTTTTTGGATTTTAAAGGTTTTTTGATTTTTTTGATTTTGATGTTTTATGATTATTTTTTGATTTTGATGTTTATGATTTTTTTTGGTTTTGATGTTTTAAAAGGTTGATACCATGCATAATATCCCATGAAGACACGAGTCGAGGAATTTCCCCCAGCTAGGTATAGGACTAGCTTATTATGTGAAAGGGGAAGCAGACAAATGTAAAGGATGATCATGCAGGTGAATGATACTAAATTTTGGCGGTTATCAGGCCATGGGAAGGATGATAAAGCTTTATCATGGATGAGTGACATATGCAAATGGATGAGTGGAGGATGGGAGACCAGGTGGAGTGACAGTAGATATAGACTAACTACACATGGCGCCTGTTTGCTAGGTTTTCAGCATGGTACATATCCAAAGCACCACTGAAGTGGTTTTCAATTTTGGATGAATTATTTATCTTTGATAATTTAGATTTTTTTTTTCATCACCAAGACGTCTATTTACCAATTTTTCATCAGGGTGACTATTTTTATTTATTTATTTTGTATTTTTGACTTTTTAAAGGGACACTCTAAGAATTAGATGTAGTACTTGTGAAGGTGCATGTTGTTGATGGGTTTAGAAAATGGTTCACCTTAAGGAGTAGAGAGTTGATAAACACCAGATCTATATGCTATTGTGATGATAAATGGGCCCAAACAATTAGGTTCAAAAAATTTGGGCTATTCTCGATTTGTTCGATTCTTTAGATTTTTTTTAGGGCTAAGTCACTAATACCAAAGCTTCTAGGTCAGACCTTCTAATTGTAATTGCACCGAAGGTGATTCTGATATGCTTGTAAATGCATCAATTAATTCTATCTCTTTCCATCCAGTAACTCTAGCTCATGTAGATGGGATACACGATATTCTTCTTGATCAACCAATCCTTGCATAGATATTCTCAAGGATGGAAACTCGACCTCAATAGGAAGTATGGATTCAAATCCAAAGCCAAGGGAATATGGAGTACCTCCTATAAGGGTGTGAACACTGGAACGGTAGGCCCATAAAGAAGGATTGAGTTGTAGATGCCAGTCACAACCAACATCATCGACACCCTTCTTTAAGATTTTAAGGATAGTCTTATTATATGCCTTAGCTTGACCATTAACTTAGGGGTAATAGGGGTAGCGAAATGGTGTTGGATATGAAATTTTTCATAGAGTTCAGAAACATCTTGATTCTTGAAAGGGTGACCATTGTCTATAATGATGGACTATGGGATACCATAGCAACATATAATATAATTCAAGATAAATTTGGATATTTTCTTTCTAGTAATGAAGGTCATTGGGATGGCTTTGATCCACTTGGTAAAGTATTATGTAGTAGCAAGGATAAACCTATGTCCATTTGTGGAAGTGGGATGGATATTTCCTATGAGGTTGAGTCCCCATTAAGAGAATGGCAATGGTGATGTGAGTGGCTATAATTCCAGAGCTGGCTCATGTATAAGATCTCCTTGAACTTGACATTGGTGATATATTTTCACAAAGTGATAGGCATAATATTCCATTGTAGGCCAATAATATCTCATCCTCATAATATTTTTAGCTAATGTAGGACCAATAAAGTGAGCTCCGCATATACCATGATGAACCTCTTGTAAGGCCAGTGGTAACAACCCCATCCTGGGTAATTAAAAAAAATTCTACTTTCACAAATAATATACAAGGAAAAACATACATAATGATAAAGTAAATAAACTTTTCCCTTCTTTTCATTGCAACATTTCATTTTAAGGAAAAATTGACACAATACATCATTACTTTCCTTTCCAAGTAAATAACAGAGTAAGAATACATACAAGTGCAAAACACAACTCAAAATATTTTGAGCAAATAGGAAAAAGACGGTCTAGAATCTTCCCTTTCAAACCTTGGTACTTCAGAAGTCTGTTGTGGAGGAGAAACATCGCTCAGGTGCTTTTCCGCCAACCACAAACTTATAATGCGGTCCCTTGCACATTTACTATTAAAGAAACGTCCCTCCCTTCTACGAAGAGATTGGTTGGGTAACCGGTTCTATTTTAACCAACTAAGCATATTGTTGTGTCCTACATAACCAAATCCTAGTAATTCAACCATCTGAATCTAGTATGCATTCTGGACAACAGTGAATTGATAGTGTAGTTGTCTCATAGTCTAAGTGGACGTAGGTGTACCACACTACTTTGGCCAAACTATTTCGACAGTATTAAATTGACGATCATCTATCACATGCACTAAGTCAGGTTCAATTTGACTTGAGGTTGTCTTATCCTACGCGTAGGTTAAGTCCTTACCATGGGTAATCAATCACCCCTGACCCCCTACAACAATCTACCTAATTAGGAAATGAAATACAGTCAACAAGTGTCCTTTAGGTAACTCCTATTCCAAAAGTCTTTATCCATGAAGTACTTAGCTTATCACAATTAACCTACTAACCTTAAGCTTTAGACTAACCTTGGTACTAGTTTCATCCTGGTCCTAGTATTAAATAGATAGTTCCCTAGTTTTCTCCATATAACACTATAGGTTACATACACACAAATGCAAACCATCCATACACATTCCCTTATACTTAATAATCCCTTTCCCAAATGAAGTGGAATAATAGTTTCCCCTTTTTCCTTTATATTTAAATTGAAGACAAGCCATTCCCTTTAGTCTATGCAGTTATAAACAAGAAACATAATTTATCTTCCACTAAACTAATTCTCCTATGCCATAATACAATTTAAAGCATAAAATAATCATATGGTTTCTTCTATTTATAAAAAAAACAAAGATATTAAAAGAATGTGGTTCTCATGCCTGTTTCCTTAAGCTGGCCTCCTTGTTGCTTGTGAATGCTTCTGATTTAGTTGGTGACAACTCCTTTGTTCCTTTCTTTCAATTAACCTCTCTCTCTTATTATTCTTTCCAGATACTAACTTCTTAGCTGAAGCTCATAATGACTAGAGTATAATTTATGGTAATGGTGGTTACTACTTTTCTCAAAAATGATTTCTACAGTAGGTGCGTATATACATATATGCAACATATAAAATTCTCAAGACTTGAACAAAATGGAAATGATGAATTGTGTTTCACAGAAGGAGAATTCGGAATTTAGTAAAGGGGAATTGTGAAATTGGTAAACTGATAAGCAAATGAACTCTTATTTATAGAGTTCAGATTCTCATTCCATCCTACAGTTTTGGCATGAGAATTGACACATCTATTCATTTGAAAGTTTCAAACTCATGGTGTCAACAGTTTAGAAAATTACTCAACATTTTACAAGGTGAGTCGACCCTTATTAGTGAAGAATGATTCAAACAACACATGATAAAAATGGATTGATTGACACCTACAGGCGTCCCCCAGTTTTGGCACCATTCATAAAATCTGGCGAGTGTTAATTCATAGTGGGAAAATGTCCCAGCTCAAATGCATCCCACGTGGCCCTGATTTTAGGTCTCTTCCAAACTGTATCAGAATCGCTTCCTTGCATTTTCTGCGACCTGGTCTTTCCCGTGCGCGCATTTGTATCAGTGCCAATTTTATTTCTTTCAAAAGTTTAACTATATTGATGTATGAAATATTTGCAGTTTGGAGTTTTATTCCTAGCTTTATTACGGTGAAAAGAATTCCAAATATTTCAAACGCAAATCATATTTTATTTCCCGTGGTGAAAATATTCGATATTTTCCAAATGACTTAGTAATGCTTAAGTCCTTTATTTCCAAAGATTTTATTTATTAAATATATATAAATTCTTATATATATATAATATATTATATATAGTCTATTATAGTTTTATTTCTCCTTAAAATAAATAAATATATTCTTAAATGTTTAATATTTATATATATACTTATATATACATATATATTTATTTTGGTAAGACTATAATAACATATATATTTGTATAATATTATATATATATATATATATATCTATATATATATATATATATCTATATATATACACATTTGCACAATAATCCTTTAAATACGTGTATTGTGAGCCAATCAGCATACTTTCAATATACCTATTTATGCATATATGTGTATATATGTTTAACTGTAAATTCAAGGTAATATAATAATGTTATATTTACACATAATAGGTAGTTTGTATATGTTTATAGATGTGTATAATCCATTTATATTGTCGCGTCTATGTATGTGTATGTATGCCATGTCGACACATACGTATGGTATATTAATTATCCCACCATACGTCTGTATCGCCACATCATACATATTGATACATACATATGAGAGATACTTGTATACACATATACACCCTGCCTATGTACATATATCCATTCACGTTCCACATTCAAGGTCACAGAACAATAAGTCAAGTTTACAAGTAACACCACTCACAATGCACAAAGAAGTAACCGAAAATTCCTAAAGCCTATGGATGACTTATCAAGACCAAACTATTTGAATCAATTCCTCTAAACCTTTAGTGAAGTGTGTGTTTGCTCAACTGATTTACTTACCGATTATCCGACCAAACCCCTCTCTCGAGTGATGTTTCCCCTCTACCTGGAGGAATGGTTCCTATTCCTACATCCATTGGAACAAAACCACGGTAGTTACTTGCTCATAGAGTTTTATAGTAAATAAATAAATATTTCAAAAAGGAAGATTAATTATCCTCTTTCATGCATTGTTTTACCCACTAATAACATCAATCAGAGAACATAAAATGAGTCAATCATAAAATGCAAAATATTCTTAAATTGATAACAAGGTTCAACACAGTTTATTCATCCAAATTCTTCCTTACAAACAAAATTCTCTAAGCATTGCTAAATAGTAGCTATACAATTTTGGGGTGTAACACCACTTGTGCTTCATTTGAAATGAGACATCGAAGGATGGTCCTATCTAGATTGCGACGATAAAGGGGATGTATGATGATGGTATATTTAGAGGCTTGTTGGATAAATGTTTTGTGTTGGTTGGAGGACAAGTTGGGAGGAAGATTTTGTTCATGCAAATAATTGTAAATGTCATTGTACCAAGGAGATTCAAGACCAACAAGTTCACACACAAGTTCACTTTTGAGGACATTGAATGCAGGAGCCAATAGTTGTTCTACTAAGAACTCATATTGTGGTGCATTATTGGGAATGTCCAAGAGAGATCCAATTGTTGCCATTGTGTCGACTTCTTTATTTTGGATTCTTGGTATCTATTCAAAGGTAATAGCATCAAAGTATAGTATGAAACTATCAACCATGCACTTGTAGGGCATCAAATTCTCATCCTTGGTATCATAATCATCATTGAATTTCTTGATCACTAACTGGGAATCACCATAAGCTGTAAGATCCTTAATTTTCCATTTTATTTCCATTCAGAGTCCTGTCAATAATGCCTCATACTTAGCTATGTCATTAGTGCACAAAAATTCTATTCAAAATGATTTAGGAATGGAATCCCCCTCTAGGTGTGATGAATAAAATGCCAGCTCCTGAACCATGACTTGTGTAAGATCCATCGAAGTACAATTTCCATGTTGTTGGTGTTTCTACGACAAAGATTGATTCATCTGGAAAGTCAAATATCAAAGGATGGTCTACCTTTACTGATGCATCTACGAGTTGATCAATGATCACTTGTCCTTTTATTTATTTTTGGTCAACATACTCAATGTCATACTCACTTAGAATCATAACCCACTTAGCTAACCGTTCTATCAAAGCTACTTTTCGTAGAAGGACATACTTCAACAGATCAATTTTGGTGATCAAGTTTTTCTTATGGTTTAGCATATAATGTATAAATTTTTGGGCTACAAATACAACTGCTAGGCACATTCATTCAATAGGGCTGTAGTTTAACTCATATCCAACCATATTGATGTGATAGATTGCTCATTCTTTACCATCATTGTCATTTTGTGCTAACAATTCCCCCAATGATGATGTAGTTGCTATCATGTAAAATATCAAATGTTTTCCATCAATAGGAGCCATAAGAAACGGTGGAGTCAATATATAATTCTTGATCTAATCAAATACTTCTTGACATTTCTCTATCCAATTGAAGGGAATTAATTTTCATAACAGATGTTGAAATGGGTGAATCTTTTATGTTAGCTAGGCTATGAATCTACAGATTGATTGCAGTATTCCTTGTAAAGTCCTTAGCTGATTGATGTTGGTTGGCGGTGGCATATCCAAGATGGATTTTACTTTAGTGGGATCAACCTCTATTCCTCTATGGGAGACAATATATCCTAAGAGTTTTCTTGATTGGACCTTGAAAACACATTTCTTTGGATTCAATCTAAGTTTATACTTTTCAAGTCGAGTGAAAATCTTATTCGAAACTACTAGATGACCACTTCATTCTAGAGATTTTAAGAGAAGGTCATCAACATAATCCTCCATAGGTACATTCATATAATCATGAAAAATAGTAGTCATGGCTATCTTATATGTAGCTCCAACATTTTTAAGTTCAAATGGCATAACGTTCCAATAGAAATTTCCCCAAGTGCATGTGAAGGTTGTCTTTGGTTGATCTTCATGAGAAACTCTTATCTAATTTTAGCTCGAGAATCCATCCATAAGTGATAGCGTTTCATATCCAGCAGTAAGGTCCTCTATGATGTGAATATTTGGTAAGGGGAAATCATCTTTAGGAAAAGCCTTGTTAAGATCTCTAAAATCCATGCATACTCTAATTTACCTATTCGGTTTCGTGATACAAACAAGATTAGATATCCAATCTACATAATTAATAGAGAAAATGAATCCAACATCCAAGAGTTTCTTTAGTTCCACCTTGACTAGGAGTGCAATCTATGGGTGAATTTTCCTTAGCTTCTGTTTATATGGTTTGGCATTTGGTAATAGTGGTACATGATGTAAAACAAGCTTGAGATCCAATCTAGGCATATCAACATATGACCATGCAAAATTAACTTGTCTCTTTGAAAAGAATGTTGTAAACTCAGGAAATTCCTTAATGGACAAAGATCTGCCCGTTGTATGATTCTAGAGTTGTATTGTGTCCCAATGTTTACTTATTCTATTTATTTTATAAGAAATGGCAATCTCTCTCGGTCTATAGGGATATTGTCTAGTCCTCCATCTTCAGGTGCCTCAGAGAGGTTTTCACCTTTGGATACGTCCTTTATTTTTATTTTTTTACAGTCAGTAGGCACCTTTCAGTTTTCACCTGAAGACCTATTATTTTTATTTTGACTTTTTTAATTTTGACTTTTATGACTAGAGGAAAGGATAGCCTCACCAAAGTATGCTGCATTATTGAGTTCTATTAAAAATAAAACCTTATCATCCCCACTCGGTATTCCTTCATGAAGTCCCATGAACTCAACAGTTGCTTCATCATTCTCGAATGTATCTAAACTCAGTGGTTCTTGTTGATCCCAATGTATGAGTTGCGGATAGACAAGGGGTAGGCCATCATCAGTATTGTCAAGGGTCATGGTGTAGGAAGACAAGGTAAAGATAGAAGTAGAGTCATTGGGTTCCCAGAAGGTTTCAATCCAAGCTTCCATTTGAAAGGATATATTTTGGTGGGGATTTGACGGGTTTTGCGAGGAACCAATTGTAAACATTTGATTGAATATATCTTCAAGGGTAGGCTTGCTATGTTCTCTAAACATTTCATCAAGGTAAAGGTTAGTAGTCGAGGATAAATAATCTGATTCATACTCATTAGAATCGACTTCATAGTTGTAAGATTCCTTGGATGTCTCGGTCTCATTTGAAGCACCAACGACCTCATTCAAGGTCAACTTAGTACTTGGAGGACTCGGTTTCGATGGAACATACCCTAACCCAACTTATTTTGTTAAATTAGGAGGTAGTAAAGTTTTTGATATCCCATTTTTTTTTTAGACCAAGGTTGTTGTGTCCATCATATTCTTGTTGATTTATTAAAAGGAAGCCTTTTGGATATCATTCAATTGGTAGCTATTTAGGTTCTATCTCCTCCTCTTCTTTATACAACCTTGTGTAAATGTGGTCATCTAGAGATTCTTTAGATAATTCCCCCCATTTAGTGAAAATGGTAGGAGTATTGTGGATGATAACCTTAGGATGCATAAGATGTAGTTTTCCACAAGACTTTGGTGATTTGGGTAGCTTTCCAATGCAAAATAAGCCCTTCATAGTGTACTCTTCACATCCTTTGTCTTCAATCTGGATTTTGGGTGTGGATGGTGGGGTGAATGAAGATTTGATGAGAGTAGATGGAACAATGTAGTGTGATGAAGTGGAAGATGAGGCCTCTCAATTTATGGGCACTTGACGCTCAATGGTTCCTTTTAAGTTTGTGCAATGCTGAAAGGGGTCAGGGTCACCAGGAATAGTAATTTCAGTGCTATTATGTGGGAAATTTATACATTGGTGGTATGTGGATGGGATAGCCTTCATGACATGAATCCATGGGTGGCCAAGAAGAATGTTATAGTGCAAATCTAGATCCAAGACATGAAAAACTATGTTTTGTATTGTTAGACTAACTCTTACAAGAAGTGAAATTACTCCTTTAGATAAGCGCTCAACATCATCATAAGATTTGATCACAATTTTCTTAGTTTTGTCTCTATGCAATTCTAAGAGTATCCCAATGCTTTCACCAATTTTAGTGATCAAATGTTTAGACCTGCTCCACCATCTACTAGGACTTGTATGATCTTATGTTTATTAACACAAACTTCAAGGTCTAGGGAATCGTTATGATCAGACTTTTGCATGGAAAATTCTTGTTTAGAGAAGGTGACATGATGTGGCATAGTTAGGTATCCAACCATGGCTTGAAGTTCATTGACATCTAGATTGGCGGGTATGGATGCTTCCTGCAAGAATTTATCAAGGATAGCTTTGTGTTGTGGTGATATGTGAAGGAGTTAAAAGATAGGAATCTGTGCGAGAGTCTTCCCTAGTTGATCTAGGAGATTGTACTATATATTTGGTTGTGGATTGGAAGGAGATCCTGGGAGAGTTACCTTAGCTTGGCGAGTGGTGACAACACACTTAAAACTTTTCTTGTTTATGGTAATGGTGGAAACATGATCATCAAAGGGTCTTATGTTAAGGATAATAGTTCTATAATCATGTTTGACATTAGTATAATTGGCACTATTATTATTCCTTGAACTTGAGGCTTTTCCTTTGTCATGATCTTGCAAGTGATTTTTAAATATGGTATGATTAGCATTTTTCTTGCTTGGTGAATTGTCAGTTGAGATGATTCCTTGTTTAATGAGGTCTTGAATGACATTTTTGAGTGTCTAGCATCTAGATGTTTTATGTCCTTTTCCGCGATGATATTCACAATATTCATCTTCTTTCCATTAGTTAGGTTCGATCAATGAGGGTTCATAGTTTTTGATGTCTGGTAGTTGGATGATGTTGGATTCCAAGAGTGTTTAATGACAGATTCAATGGCTTCACCCAGTTGGGTGTATGTTCTCTTGGCATGGGGAGGACCTCTATGTTGTTGGTTGTTTTGGACAGTGCTCAATGTCTGACTTTGACCTTATGTTTGGGTATTTGATGTGTTTGATTAGGAATGAACTTTAGGGTGAATGGTAGGACCCTTGTTTATCACTTTAGCATTGAAAACTCCATCATTAATGGCATTCTTGTTTTGGGACCAATATTTTATTTTGTCATTATTAGGATTTGGAGTCTCCTTGTGTACTTTGGCTAGTCCTTTGGCGATAAGACCTTTTTCAATAAGGACACCTTTCTCAAGGATTTAATCAAAAGTTGTGCAACATTGGATTTGAAGACCACTCTTCATTTCTCCATGAAGGTTTTCCACAAACATGGTGACTAGTTGTTTCTTAGGAATGTGACAAGGGAACTTGCTAGCTAGACTTTTCCCATCTTTGGTAAAATGAGGTAAGTGCCCCCCCTTATTCTTGTTTGGTTGTACATAATATTGTGAGGATTACACCTCTTTCAATGTTAAAGGAAAAGTGATTAATGAATTTATCAGCTAGCCCACCCCATGTTCTAATCTCTGGAGGAAGATGTGCAAACCAATCTAGGGCTAGTCTAGTGAGATTTTGTGGGAATAGTCTCATAAAATAGGTAGGATCATATGCAATTTCCATACATGATGTATTAAATTATTGTGTGTTCCACTGGATCTCCTTTCCCTTTGCACTTGGGTAAAGGTGGTGTCGTGAAGTGAAGGGGAAAGGGTGGCATGCATAGATTTTTGTCAAATGGATAGGGGCATAACTCCTCCATGAAATAGGTTTTCTTGTTGGTCCCCAATTGCATGTTTTTAATTTATTATTGGATGGCTCATATTTGTTGCATCAAGGTATCCGCAAGAGATGGTTTTGTGCTAGTTTGATTTGGTGTTATGATATGGGAGGCCATATGTTGAATTTGGAGTTGGATTGGTATTTTGTGGTATGGGACCTTGGTTTCCTTATTGATATTGATGTGTAAATGTAGCATTTGTGTTGGTTTGATTTGGAGGGAGATTGGTCCCAAAGGTCATGTTTGTATTTGGTATGGCATTTTGGAATTGTGGTGTGGGCTCTTGATTTGTTCCTTGGATTTGAAAGTTTGGTCCTTGATTCATATTTTGGAAAGATGGTGTGGTCCCTTGATTTGTGTTTTGATATAATGGTGTAGGTCCTTGATTAGCATTTTGAAATAATGGGGTAGGTTCTTGGATAATGTTTTGGTTGGGCACTCTTCATGGGACAATATGAATTTTCCTAGATTTGTTTGCTCGATTTTGATTTGATGAGGGCTTGCTTTGGAATTGGAATGATGGACCTTGATTCATGTTTTTAAGTGTAGGTGCGGGACCTTGTAATTTATTTTGAAGCAAAGGTGTAGGACTTTATGATTTAGGACCTCGGTTTATGTTCTGGAAAAGAGGATTTGTGAAGGTCTTACCCATGGAATTTGATGAGCTTCCAAATGTGAAATTTTTTCATTATGTTTTCACATAAGTCACCTTGTTTCCAAGTGTGGAGATACTAGGGATATGTGTGGTAATGGATGCCATGTGTGTTGTTGTCCCAAGTGTTTATGTAGTAGACATTTACTATGAATATGGCATTCCTAATGCAAATAGATTTTGAGTCTCCCCTTCCATAATTGTGGAGACATCAAAGCCTTGAGGGATTTTAACAACTTTTTGGCTAATGCATAGAAGAACCTATTAGGATACGCACTAATGAGATCATAAACCATGTGTAAAATCCTTGGGTCTTGGTAAGATCTTTCAATCTCTTTGGGAGTCACTTGTTGAATTCATCTAGACTTAGATTTTCCAATGTGTTGGTTGGGTCTCTTTGTGGAGTAGATTGATTTGAGTTTGATCCAAAGTTGGTGTCATGTAGACTAGAAAAGGGTTCATTTAAGGAATCCATGTCCTTTATTTTAGTTCATGACCTTGTTTCCACCATGTAAGACTTGCAAGTTGAAAGGTAATGCAAGGTGGTATGAAGCTAAACTATATTTTTTGGATTTTTGGATATAAGGATGAAAGATGATCATGCAAGGATAATGATGACCAAGAGATGAATCTAAATGAAACTAATGAATGAAAAAGGATACCAAAGGTATACTAATTAATGATCAAGGAAAATAATATGGAGACTAAATGATGCTAAGTTAATGATCAAAGGTAGTGGTGCAACTAAGGCTAAGATGAAATTAAGCTACTTTTTTTTTGTATTTTTGAGATATAAGGATGCAAAGTGAAAGTGCAATTTATGTCCAATACTAAGGATAATAGGATGATATTGAAGCTATGGTCAAATGGCATGATATGAATCTAAATGACACTAAAAAATATGACACTAAGGACATGAATCTTAAGATTTAAGACAAAGGATGGAAACCATGCTAATGTAGGTCCAAGATAACAAAATCAAATGTCATTGACCTTTGTGATAATCAAGATGATAGTTTTGACAAGGTGAGTCTAAACTAGGACACAAGTTTGAGACTCAAATTAGACCAAGATCAAAATGAAAAAGGTTGATAAAATGAAATATGAAGGTCAATGAAAAATTAAATAAGTGACCATGGACTATCCAAAAGGCCTGACAGTCTTCCTATGTCTAAAATCTGAAAGATAGATGCAACCGAAGGTCTAGGATTAATTTATGCAAGGAAAAATGATGATGAAAGAAACCTATAATGTAATGTAATCCTAGATGGAAATGTTGGAATGGAATGGTAAAGATCTACAAGTCTCTAGTTTGGAAGTCAAAATCAATGTTATGATGAGTTGATTCTGATTTAGACAAGGATTTTGTGAATTTTTGGTAATTAGGCAATTATGACACTTATTTTCTTAGATGTGTCGTTTCTGGTTATAAGTTTCTAATGAGCAGTTGTGGTTCAGTTTATCAATTGCATCTCTTTTTCTGGTAGATGCAATGTAGGATATCATTTGTAGTTTTCTAGTGAGTAGTTGTAACACAAAATGTAGTTGCGGGCCTATTTTACGTAATCACAATTCATAGAGTGTTGATTTTGCAATTTTGATGTTTTGACCTAGTTTTTGAGTGGGTTTTTGACTAATTTTGATGAAATTTTGTGAGATGAAGTTTGGAAAATATAAAATATAGTCACAAACACTTGTTTTGATCTGATTTTGAGTGTGAAAAAGTTTGATTTCAAGATAAAAATACTCATAAACAAATGCAAAACCTAGGCTTCTCCAAAGATACCACTAGCTAGATCCCCACTTGGATTTCCCTAGCGAACCAAATAAGGTGAACATCTAGAGACTTGGTAGCATTGTCTCCCCCTTACACAACACACACTTCTCGAGCACATCAAGTCTCATTCCCAAAAGAGGAATTTCTACCTCTACACATGAATGGTGAAAGTGTGGGGCAGTTTTAGAATGACTTTTCTAGCACTAGAAAGTGAAAGGGATTTTGGGCACTAAAATAAAGGTTTTCAGTCTATGTTTTAGGGAAATACTAGTGGTTATACACATAGAAAGATTAGCTCAAGATTATTTTAATCTAGAGGCTTCCTACTCCCTTCCTCAGAAAGGATTTTGATGTGTCACACAAACACTAAGGGTGGCACTTGCTAATATAGCACATTTGCACCAAATGAACCAAGAATTTTGTAATGGTCACAAGAATTTATATAGCGTATTAAAACAGTGCCGCTTGGGTCATTCACATCTTTTGAAGTGGGATGGAAAGCCCTCTAAAGGCATACAAAAGTAAGGAAGTATTTTATTTTTTTATCTCCCAGATCGCACGAAGCACAAGGAGAGAGCATACACAATTCCTTTGCCTCAAACTCACATGGGGTTCATTTTAATTCCAAATCCAAATATGTGGATGGTTGTAAAAGTATCAAAGGAATGCTTTTGATCCTCAAGAATTCCAAATGGTATGAGAGGAGAGCATGCACATCCAATGATGAAATGTAAACCATAAGACACAAAAACAAACGTTAATTTTAACCCTTGCTTATGATTTCAAAACACTTTTGTAATTTTTAATCTAATGATGTGTGATGAATGTTCATTTTAGATCCCATGACTGTGAAATGCATTTTTTTATACATTTTAAACCCTTATGAGTGAGAGATGCATGTTCATTTTAACCTTATGAATTTTATACATTCTGTAGTTGTTGAGAGCAAACAAATAAAAAATTGATTATCCTTAAAGTAAATGATGAAAGACTCAATTTTTGTTTCTAAAGAAACGGTTTTGAAAACTCTTAAAAAACCCTAATCTACTGAAAACCCAAAAGAGAAATTCAAAGAAAACTGAAAACAAAAATATTTATACCTAACAGGCAATTGCATCGTTTAGCCTCAGTTGCATCACTGCAATGCATCATTCTAGATCAATTGCATCAAAATTTTAAATTCAATTCTCCCACCCATAGATGTGTTGTTGCACATCATGAATGCATGGTTATTCTGAATTCATATTCCCACCTAACAGTTGTGTCATTTCTTCTTAGTTGTGTCACTGCATGTCTCAGTGGCAGCATTATGTACCTGTAACATGCAAAAAAAGTAAAATCTATACAAAAACCTACAATAAATTGTCCTTTCATGTTGGGTTCACCAATATAAGATGGGAAATTTCTACCAGCCTAGATTCTAGTGACAACCACAACACTATCTAAGATAGAAATCCAATCTAAACAAGAGAAAAAAAACAAAATGAGGAATAAGATGCAAAAATTCAAATAAGAACACTCCCCATATTGAAGTTGAATAACTTCTCTTGTATCTCCTAAATATTCATTTGCAAATATGCCCTCAGATCCAAGTAAACGTGTGTAAATACCTGCAAACAATAAGCATGAAATTCAAAGATAAGTGGTTGTTAAACTACAAATGGAGGAGGAAGGATTATTTTATAGAAAACCATTTGAATGGATGACCAAGATCAATGGATGAGAAGACACACAACATAGAGGAGTGGAGGTTACAAAATGAACGGTCGAGATTAGAAAGAGCCTAGAGACGATCGATGGATGAGATTCAAAAATGAGATAGTGGAGGAAGAAAAAGAGGGAATTAAAAATTGAAATCATTTAATTCATGCGAAGGAATTTGTGGACAAGTGGAGCATAAATAATTTTTTTTAAATTATTTATTTGAGGAAAAGGCAAGTGGGCATTTAATTAAAATGATTTATGTAAACATTTTAATTAAATAGGAGGAAATGAAAAAAGGGCATTAAATAATTAATTTAGATTAATTATTTAATAAAGGAGAAGTGTTGAGAGATAATTAAATAATTTAGACAATTATTTAATCATATAAGAATTAAGAGATTAATGAATAGGTAAATAATTAATAATTATTATTTAACTATAGACAAATGATGATAGGTAAATAATTAAATAAATGGTAATTTATTTAATTATTGAAGAAAGAGGTATTAGCGACACAATTAAATTTATTTAATTGATTGAGGTAGAATAAAGGTCGAGAGATGAATTAATTAAATAATTAAAATTATTTAATTAATAGACGAATGTGATCAAGGAGAATTAAATAGTTAAAATTATTTATTTATGCAGAGATGAAGACCAAGAAAAATGACGCTCATAGACCAAGACATTTTTCAGTGTCTATAGAGATGAATTTCAATAGTCACTACATCCTTTATAATTGGAAACAAATAGTTGGATGTAGAAAAATAACAAACAAAACATAAATTTTAAAAAATGTGTATTTTGGTACCCAAACTTGGTAGGGTTATAACTCCTAGCTCGGTGGCTGAGATATGCACTATACACCATTTGAGAGATCTCCAAGAGCTCTAATTTTAATATATTATAAATAATATCTTCAAATATCAATTTTAAGTGACAAATGATAGTTTTGAGGTCAAATTTCATTCTAAAGTCCTTCAAAAATGTGATTTACTAAAATGTTGAAAATATGAAAAAATTAGATTTTTGATATTTTCCATATTTTCTTGTGCCAACACCACCCAAGTGCTCATTATTTAATACAAGATCATTCCTTCCCCCTTGAAAGACAATGGGATCCAATACATCAATTCTTTGCAATAGATGAGGAAGTCGTACTTCAATATGTTCCCTAGTCAACTTCCCTCCTTGGTGATAAAACTGAACAACTTGGACCACCCAATAGAGGAGGATTTATTTTTTGTTGAGATTCTTCACAATATTCTTATTGATATGATCAATTTTTAGTGGAGGATAAATCTTTGGATTCAATTTTGTACTATGAATTTTCTCAACAACATTTGAAATATCTAGCAAAGGAGGAAAATAAGGATGCAACAACTCAACATTGAAAATTGGATGTAGTCCCAAAAATGGTGGGAGATTTAGCTCA
Source organism: Sequoiadendron giganteum (assembly GCA_007115665.2). Classification (NCBI taxonomy): domain Eukaryota; kingdom Viridiplantae; phylum Streptophyta; class Pinopsida; order Cupressales; family Cupressaceae; genus Sequoiadendron; species Sequoiadendron giganteum. Next base: position 487,617,083 of record CM021102.1, on the reverse strand, counting down.
AATTCATATTTACCAATATTTTTTGATGATGGTGTATGGCACATACCAAAGAGGAAAAATATTCCTACTTGGTCCTTAAATTTTCTCTTTTTATAGATGAAGCAATATCTTATCTCCAACCTTAAATTAATGAGGGGTACTGTGTTGATCATGTCTTTCCTTATCTTTAGATTGGTGTGATATAATATTTCATGAACTTTTTGGATGTGTTGATCATGTCTTTCCTTATCTTTAGATTGGTGTGCTATAATATTTCATGAACTTGTTGGATGTGTTGAATATTGTCAATAAGTTTTGATGCATTATCTGCTTCCCTCTTAGAATGTGGTGATAAATCAAGTTGGATGAATGGTAATGCTATATCCATAAGAGCTAAAGACTGATAGCCAAGACAAACCTTAAGTGGATTGTGCCTAATGGACTATAGAGTGCATGGTTGTAGTTGTGTTGAAATATGGTAGGATCTTGTCCCATGTGTGAGGATTATTTGAATGATACATTCGTAATATGTGAATGATCATTTGATTCACCACCTTCATTTTTCCATATATTTAAGGGTAGAATGTAGTAGACTTTGTCAACTTTGTGTCCATCTTAGCCCATAATGAATACAAAAACTGTTGATGAACCTACTATCTCTATTAGAGATGATGCTATGTGGAAAATAAAAATGAACCTAAACATGCTAAAAAAAATTGTTTAGTAGTCTCTTCTGTAGAAATCTCCTTCTTGCATGCCACTATGATTTTGATTTTTGAAAACCTATCTACCACCATGTACATGTAGTCATGTCCCTATTTGGTAGTAGGAAGACCAAGTATAAAATTCACTAAAATTGAGTGCCAAGGTTTTTCAAGGATAGGAAAGGGTATATAAATGCCCATTTTTATTGTTTATAGTCTTTGTAATGGTACAAGTAATACATTCCCAAATATATGAAGTGACATCATGATTCATTTTTGGAAAATAAAAATATCTTTGAAGCACACCAATGATCTTACCTATTCTAAAATGGCCTACAACATGACTATAGTGTGCTTCTCATATCATTTTATTTCATTCCTTGGTGGGAACACATATGTGACCCATGTGATAAAGTATTCCATCTTGCAAATTAAAATCATGGATATTCTTACCTATAGTTAGTTTTTGGTATATGTTAGTGAAGTCAAGGTCATTATCATATAGCTGAGACCAAGCTACTATTTGATAACCATAAGAATCTAACACAACCATCAAGGCTATAATAGGTATGCTCAAATAGTCTACCACTTTGTTACTAATTTCCTTATTATGGTGGATGTTGAGGTGAAATTGTTGTAGATAGGCTGACCAAATTTGATGTCTACCATTTTTCAACTTTCCTTGTTTTTTCTAAAATGAAGATGTGTGTGGTTTGTGTGTATAATAGTCTATTTTCCTAGAATATAATGATTCCACTATTTATAGGATTGAGAAATGGTATATAACTCCTTATCATAGGTAAGATATCTGCACATAGTATCAGAAAATGTCTCACTATGATAGGAAACTAGATGCCTGTGTTGCATGAGTATTTCTCCAAGTGCATGTTCTAATGCATCTATCTCTATTTCAAATGATTGTTGTAAGTATGGAAGGGCTAACATTGGTGCTAAAAATATTCTCCTTTTCAATTTCATAAGTTCTCATTGTTGTGAATTTGTCCAGCTAAAGTTTTCTTTTTCTCATCCCCTTGATGACTAATTTATGGGCCACGCCAAATATGAATAACCAAGCACAAAATTGTGATGGAAATTTGCCAATCTCAAAAAATTGTGAAACTCTATGAGATTTTTGGGAGATGTCCAATCTTTGATGACTTGTATCTTTTCAAGATCAACATTAACACTCTCATTGTCCACAATGTACCCCAAGTACTAAATACTTGGCATACCAAATACAACTTTTCTTTGTTAACATAGAGGATGTGTTATTTCAGGGTTGATAACACTTGTTCAACGTGGCACACATACTCATTCTAGGTTTTACTAAAAATGATTATTCCATGCAAATAAACAACCACAAAAGAATTAGTGAAGGTTTTAATAAATACTTATTATATCTTGAATATGTTTGAGCTCTTTTGTAAGATCTTATTTATTAAATATCTCTCCAAAAGACAATCTATTCCAACCTTTTACTCTTTATTTCACCATCTTAATTTTTTGAGCAAGAAAAAATATTGGAGTACCTTTCATAGGAGTATTCCACCAACTTGCAACCAATTCTTGAAAATCTAGTTGAAAGGCCCAAATTATTTAATACCTAAAAGGAAAGGGAAATCTCATTGAGGCATCTTCCCACTATATAATAAGTAGATTATGATCATATGCCACTCTATAAGGAGCTTGTAAAGATAATTAGGAAGTATATTCCATCCATTCAAGATCAAGAATATGTCTAATTTTACCTAAATTAAACCACTTCCTTATCTTCTATTTGACCAAGTAAAAGAGGTACCTTGAAGTTCTACATCAAGAAGCCTAATAAGAGAAATAAAATCAACAAAGTCAATCACACTTTCCGAATAATCATCCAACCCACCCATACTTTCTAAAGGGAACAAAGGAGTATTAAAATCCCTAAACATCTATTTATCCTTTTGTTGAATCATTATTAAATTATATATGATTTCCCATAAATGTTTCCTAGTAGGCTTGGAGTTAGGGGCATATATATTGATAAGGTTCTATTTTTCATTATTAGTCAGATTTGAGGACAACATTAAATTATTCTTGCAATGATTTACCTTTCTTCCCACAATTCTGAGAGGATTCCAAAGGGTTGAAATTCCTCCAAAACAACCTTTAGAAAGGCTAATGCAAAACTCAACAACATACCATATTTTACCAGTAATCAGAGAAAAAATTGTTTCAACCATCTTAACTTCCTCTATGAGAAAGATATCAACCTTACTCTCAATAATACAACTCTTGACAATATTTTGTTTATAAGAGCTATTCATTCCCCTAATATTCCAAGAAATAATACAGATTAGAACAAACCAAGGAAAAACTAATAACAAGTCTAGAATTAGTTGAAATAATTATCTGATAAAAAAATGTGGGTCATCCCCATCATGATTCTAACTTATCATTTATCTAGTTTATTAGGCCTTGAAATATTTCCTAGTTTCCTCTACTTCCTTAGAGCCATTTCTCCGATTTTATCTCTAGATTTCATTTCCCTCTATGAGGGCCTTCCTTGTTTAATATCTCCTTCCACATCAAGATTTTTCTTTTTCCTTTATTTTCCACTTACATGAGTACATTCCTCTTTTATTTTCTACAGAAACCTCGCTTAAAGAAGGGATAAAATTAACACCAAAAACTATCAAAGAAAGATAATCTTCCAAACCTAAGCCTCAAATAACATATTATTCATATTCACTTGATTTTCATCCCTTACCATTTGGGATTTCAATGAACCTTCCTATTTCTTTCCAAAGCTATCCTTTGTTGAGATCAAATTTTGATTAATAAGCCCTTTTTAATTTTCTCCTTGAGTATCCCACACCATCTCCCCTTCTTGTAACTCCTTAATCATTAAGGATTGTCCTTCTACTTTCTTATGTACATTATATTTTTCTTTTTCTTTCACAATTTGTCCCCCTTCATCTTATTTCAACTAGAATTCTTTTGTTCTACACATTCTTCTTGCTTTTCTATTATTTTATACTTACCAGAGTCTTCTTTGTTATTTTGGTCCTAAGAAATATCAAGTGGTCCTAAAGAGGATTAAATATCCTTTATAAAATTTTGGGTGGACATATCAATAGCCACCTTCGTGGATTTGTCGAATATTTTAATGAAGATTGTTCATTTATGATACTTTTATCTATTGGATTAACCTTCTTGGACACATGTCTCCTACATTTATCCCAAATATGATCATATTGGTTACAATTTTGATAGAAGAGTTTCATATTTTCATAAACTATGGATTGGACCCAATTTCCATATTTTGAATTCAAGGTTATATGTGTAGGAAGAAAAATATGCATAACCACATTCACACACATTCTAGAAAAAAAATAGTCTAGACTTTTGTTGAGTAACTTTATCAACAACTAGTAGATAGCCAAAAGATTTTCTATTCTTTGAAAAATATTATAGTTTCAAAACTCCAAGGTAGGTCAGACAACCTAATCCAAGTGGGGACAACCAAATCGAAACTTACAAAAGGATCAAAGCTAGGATTTCATTTATGTAAATAAAGAGTATTCCTAAAAATATTGTAAAAAAGCCAAGGGATTTCCATAAATTGTTTTAACATATATTCTTTATTAACAAAAAAAGGAATAGGAAAATTTCCATAGAGATTATAGTGACACATTCTTTCAACTTCCACACTAGATCTTACCATTTGTGAACCTAATCAATATTCAACCTAAAGGATAAGAAATTACCCACAAGAGAATTGTCCATACCTGAAATCACCTCATCTAACAAATCATCCAGTATATTGACATCAGGTCCTTCCTCTTAATGGATCACCAAAGGATTTGACCTTTGCACAACTTTTGAAGTCCTTTCCATTATAAGTTTTTTCACCCATGTGGAAGGATCTTCTTCATCAAAAATGAGATTTATTCTATTCTATTGGCCACAAAAAGGAAGGTTTCACATGCACTTCAAAAAAATCATTAGATAAATATTATAAATATTGATAAACTATTATGTTTTATTTTTAATGTGTGTGGAGGGTTAGGGTCTTCAAGAATAGTGTCTTATTGGTCACATATTATATTCAACCACTAATAGTAAGAAATATTAAATAAAATGTAAATTATGAAGCATAATAATCATATCAATTAGATGATCCTTCTCCAAAATTACTAATATTTATCTATAACAAGGAAGAGATTTTTACAAATAAAAATTTATAATAAATTGTAGTGCTACAATACTAATAAAATCCTTGTTACACTCACACCAATAACTATGGTGAAATAAAATTTTACAAAAAAGAGGGTATGTTGCACCCTTGTACCTAAAAGACTCTAAAATGCCAACAAATGACCATGAGGACATGTAGTTACACACATATGATCCAATAGATACCTCTTTGCAACTTTAGGAATAAATACAATGATGAATAAACTAAAAAAAATTGAAACCTCAAAATACCTTACACTTTGGTTTTGTGGAAACACACAAATAGCCAGCCATTACAATGAAGACAAAATATATATTTATAGATCTCCAACACGTGTCCTCGAATTTGAGAGAGGAAACATGGTTGTATAGTATTGGAGAGATTTCTCATGATTTTTACATAATTTTCTTTAATTACCATCTTAAATTTTTTCCCTTTGAGATTTGTAGATATACCCAAAAATGTAAAAAATCACTCTCATGGAATTCACCATTATTTTGAGCATTGACGACAAGTGGGTTCAAGTGTATAGAGTGGAAAAAGGGCCCAATTTTTTTAAAAAATGTGGCTTGGATATGGTGTGAATGCATTAGGCTCTAAAAAACTTGATCATTGCATTAACTATGGTATGTGAACTGTTATGCCTTGCATACACACCCCAAATTTTTTGCTTAAAAAAGTTGGGGACTCCCTTTGTTTTCCTTCATTTTGTTGTTTGGTTATGTCGTGTTTATGCTTTGTTGTTCTCGTTTTCATCTTTGCTCATGCCTTGTTTTCTTTTTCTTTTTTGGAGTCAGGTTTCAGATTAGAAATGACACTTTGCACTTGGTGAAGGTTCAATTTCCTTGGTCCATCCTGATTCTAATCTCCACTTGCTTGTAATTTTTGTTTTGTCAAGATCGGGTTTCAAAATGGAATCGACACTTGACACCTTTCGGGGTTTCAAGTTCTGATTCCATCATGACTCTGATCTTTGATTATTATTTTTCTTTTGTCTGGTTCAGAATTGGGTATTGGATCGAAACTAGAACAAGGAACCTTTCCAAGTTTGTTGTTCTTGGTTCTGACTCAATCCTTATTTCTGCGTCCATTGTGATTTTTTATTGTCGGGTTCAGGTTTCAGAACTTTCTCATAATCTTGCACTCTTTGAAGGTTCCTATTTTGAGTTCATTCTTGATCCCGATTTCGCTTTGCCTTTGGGTGTTGTTCGTGTTTGTGTTCCTTGTCCGAGCCTGATCTCGATTCTCATCTTTTCATCGGTGTATTTTTTCCTTGTCGTCTCATTTATTTTGTACTCATCATTTTCATTTTTCATTGTTCATCTTCAGGTTTTGCATTGGTTTCCGGTTCATCATGCCATTTTCTTTTAATATTCATTTTTGGTGTTGTTTGTTCGTCAGTTTTCCTCGTCGTTGTGTTGTCGTTTTTGTGTTTATGATTTTTTCGTCTCATCTTTTTTCGTTTTCCCCTTAGAATCGATGAGAATACAAAAAAACAAAAATTTAAAACTTAGGAAATACAAAAAAACTTGAAATGCATGAAAATAGAAAAAAAAATATTAAATCTCAAAAAAATAAAAAATTTAAAAATCCCAAAAGATTTAAATTATAAAATAAATAAAAAAATTAATTTTATAAATCAGTATTGCGAATTTAAATGCCATGGTGCAGTATTGAACCCGCTCTCAAACTCCAATAAAGTAAGGAATGCAATGACTGCAGATTAAAATGCGATGAGTGCAAAATATGCACAAAATGGATTTAATGAAAATACTTTAGAAACTTTCAAGCAAATGCTTCAGCACAGATGCGAAGCCAATCTCCACACCTTCTACCAACATTCTCCTGGCCCATGCCCAATACAGAAATGTTGATGCCTATAAAATGTGGAAACACAAACACGACATGTGAACTATTTGACTGGAAGGGTTCAAAAGAAACTCATAGAATTCCATGATTGGATAAGGTGTAGACATCCGTTGGAGTAGCCGTCAATATAAAAAATGCACAAAATAGATCAGTGGAAAAGGCTTGAGAAGCTTTTAATCAAATGTGTTGAAGTACATATTCGAATGCCACAAACTGTTTGACAGAATGGTTCGAAGGAAATTGGTCTCATGGAATGCTATAATTGCATATTTAAAAAATGGGAGCAATAGCATGTAAACACTCGACAAAATGCCTCAAAGAGATGCTTTCTCACGGAGTACAGTTATTGCAGAACGTGCACAAAATAGATTTCTTGACAAAGCACATGAATGATCGGGATGGAGGCATACAAAGGCAATAGAAACCAATGGAAACACGCCCAAAATGCATTTGTTGAACAATCTTTCAAAACTTTTAAGCAAACACAATTCTACGACCTGTTCCAAGATACCCTTTGCTTGCGATAAAATGTGATGAGTGCAGAATATGCACAAAACAGATTTATTGATGAAAAAACTTTAGAAACTCCAAGCAAAAGCCCCTGGTAAAAAGAAAATGCGTGCAAAATGGGGAACACCACGATTGCAAAATTGTGAAGGCATCAACATGGCATATGAACTACTTGTCAGAATGTTTCATAAAGATGTCACCTAGTGAAGTGAAATGATTGCAGAAAGGAAAAAAATGAGTTCATTCAATCGGTTGAAAAAGACTTGAAAAAGACTTTCAAGTGAATGCATGTCGATGTGAAAGCATAGAAGAGCACACGAACTATTTGATGAAATGCCTCAAAGAGGCGGTCTCATGTCATCTCATGGCATGCAATTATTACAAGGTGCTTTAAAGAGATTTCAGTTCATGAAATGGAGCAATTGCTGGACTTGTACAGAATGGAGGTGTTGAAATAGTTAGAAGCTTCAAAAGAAAATGCGATCGGAAAGTGTAAACCCCAATTCCATAACATTTTCTAGCATCTTCTCTGTGGAAGCCAAAACTATGCACGTGAACTGTTATAAAAAAGGGTTCGAAAGAAATGTGATCTCATGGACGCCATTATTGAAGGAATGCAGAGTGGATTTGTGGACAGAAAAAGAAACTTTCAAGAAAATGTAATTCTAGAGTACAAAGCAAAATTCTGCTACCTTTTCCAGCATCCCATGTGCACGTGCCAAAATGAGGGGCTTTTGAATGATGCTTAGTAATGATGCCCTGGTAAATAGGCTCGAAGTATGGAAGCGATATATAAGGCATGGGAATTATTTATAGAAGAGGTCGCTTCATGAAATACCTCGATTACAGGATAGGCACAAAGTGGATTTGTTGAAAAAGAATAAAGGTCTCTGAAGCTTACAAGAAAATGCGTTTGATAGAGTATCTCAAAGAAACATGATCCTTCAGAATGCAATGGTGGAAGAATTCGCACAGATGGGATTTGTTGAAAAGACATCAAAAATTTCAAAAAAATGCATTTTGGGAAGGATAAAGCCGAGTTCCAAGCCAATTTATGGAAACGTCATGCCTGGTAATCATATATGCGAAGTATGGAAACATATAGTAAAGCGGGTCGAGGCAGAATATGCAAACTGTTTGATAGAATGCCTCAAAATGATGACTCTGGGATTGGTTTTACGAATGACACAATTGTAGTTTATGTGCAAAAGAGGTAAAACACAGATTCGATGGACTATTGAAATGGCGTTCAACAATGTTGGCAGGAAATGCATAAAGTGTGTTTGTTGAAAAAAGCTATAAAGAATAGTTAATTGAATGTAGTGTGCTGAGAGACGCATAAAATGGTTCGATGTTCATTGCTACTATTTGGAAACATGGTTTGTAAACAAAGGGGTGTAGATCATATCAGAGGGAAAACTTGAATGAAGAATCAAAAGGTCAAAGATCCAATGACCAGGGGATCCAAATTTCTTGTTCAAAGTGATGCATCATGCAAATTCAATGAGAAGATTTTGAAACTTTGAGATTCATATTGTCTTAATTTATTGATTCTTATTAATTAGTTAACTTTATTGTTAATTAATTGTGTATTTGTAGTGAAAATCATTAAATTGATGAACTAATTATAAATTTGTTGTGTTTTGTAGGTTATGTCATATTCTGGATACTGTTCAGGTTCAGAAAGCATGTCAGGATGATAAATCCATACAAAAGTGATTTTAGTGTTATTTTATTTTGTTTTGATGAGCTGAAATAACATTAATTTCAATGGTAGATTTAATTGATTATTTCAATAGTGAAATTTAAATTTTTACATTCATCTAATTGAAATAATCTGAGGTTGATTAATTTTTGAAATTAATTACTAATCAATTAATTTTATGAATTGATTGATGCATTTTATGTTTGCAGGTACTTTTGAAGAATGAAAGGATAATAAATCAAGGTTGATTTGCAAAACTCATGTGCAAATGGGAGAAGTTTTCTAAAATGATCATTAAAATGGAAGATGACTGCCCACTTAGAGTGATCTCGGGGAAAAGATATCGCTACTCATTCTGCAAAAGGATAAAATATGAGTCAAACTAAAAATACAATTTTTGAACTGAAGATCACTAGAGTCGAACAAAGGCTGAAACATGAAGTTATCTTTGTGAAGAGTTGCATGCACACAAAATCTACAACTTTTGATGTCTTAGTTTTGGAGGGTATTATGGAAGGATTGAGCTATTTATTAAAAAATTTGCTCATTTTGAAGGGTTAAAATTTTAGGAAAAGCAATTAGATATTTTGTTATAGTGTTGATTACATTTTAGTAGTAGGATAGATGATATGTTTTTCTTGCATTCTTAGCATAATTGGGTGGATATGAAGATACTAGTTTCCATACACTGGTGAATTTTCTAGAATTGTAAATGCTATTTATACGTCTCATTGCAATAGAAACAACTAGATTTAAACTTGCTTCATATTTTACTTGAGAATGATATTTATTTGGTTAACTATTTGATTTGGAGCTTTCAAGGAATGAATGAAGTTTTATCTTTTATTTTTTTTTTTTTTATGATTTTTGATCTGTTGTTAAAGTTTGCACTGTGAATGAATGTTCAACTTTGTATTGATTACATATTGCCTTATTCTATAGTTTAGTTTAGGAATTCCTTGAAGACTAACAAGTCTGGTTAACTAAATGAATCAAAATTATTTTCTCTCTTGCATCCTTGATCTATCTTTTTCCTTTTTTTTATCCCCCAATTAGAGTAGGTTTAGATAGGAGTTTGATCTTGCAACAACCAAGAAGCTCAATAACCAATAGGCCCCTTGAACATTATAGCCTCATTGACCGCTCAACAAAACAACAATGTTGTGACCCAACATCCAGGACCTTGGAAGGTGATCGATTTAATGATCATTTGTCTTTTTTTTAGTAGAGGTAAGGTGATTACATATTACCTGCATGTTGTTATGCCAATTTGGCACATCAACAGAACTAACACTAGAAGGAGGGCCTTGAGTAATTTTGGTTGGTTGTATGGGAGTGGGTTAGATCTTGGAAAACTTAGCTTTGATGGGTATCCCTTTGTGTATTCTCGGGATTCCTAACAAAATTCCTTATCACATGCATAACAGGCTTCCATTATTTTCCCCTAACAATGGACAATTTGCTATAGATCATGTTAATATTTGCAAGGATTTGATGGGTTTTCACCAGATTCGTCATGAAGATACAACTTGTCAACTCTTCATCAAAATACTTCAAGGTACATAATGTAAATGGTATGTTAATCTTCCACCAAATTATATTTGTTCATGGATGGAGTTATAAATTTTATTCAAAGATCAATTTGACCCTTATGCATGTGCATAAAACCCATCATTTAAATTTTCATCTACAAAAAGGACACCATTGGAATCAATTTACTAGTTCAATCATAGGTTTTTATTGATGTATCAACGAGTTCAAGATCTAGATATGGTTATTAATGATTATGTGCTAAAGGAACATTATTATTGGGGTTTGAATCCTTCATTGGCAGCAAAAATTGGACATTTCAGAGAGGTTACCTCCCATCATGATGCATTGAACAAAGCTCTCTTACTAGCACAAGATAGACATGATGTGAGAACTTCGAGTAGCCGTGATTAGGATTATAATACCCATGTGCTTGCAAGGTGCCATCCTTTGCAGCCTTATGCCAGTTTACCCACCATCCCTACCTAGATGCAAGCATTCTCACCAAGCAGCTACAACCTTCCTAATCTTCCAAACACCACATTTTATAACGCTTCATATCAAGTCAATCCCATACAAGACCAATGGAAGAATCTATCTTTGCAAAATCCAACCACAAAGGTAAGTACTCCACTTGCCAATGAAGTTGTGACTATATCATCTCTTTTCAGTCATATTCCAACGCATAATGCATTGAATAATGATGAATTTGTAAATGAAGCATTTGATAAGAAAGTATATTATTTTGATGTTTTATTTGACAAAGAGAATGAAATGGTTATAAATTCAGAGCATGATGGAAATATCAGGTTAGAATCTAGTTTCAGTAGAAATGTTGATATTGAAAGAGATGAGGTATTAACACAAGAATGCTATCATAAAAAATAAGCAACTAAAGAATCCCCTTCCAACGCTTTGAACATTTCTTTTGAAAAAGATGCACAATAAGATGAGGGATGGAAAAAAGGAGCATAGTTCATGTTGGATATATATCCCACGTATGCAAAATCTATCAAGGGAGAAATTGGAATAATTAAGAGATCCAAAGCTATCATAACTCGTTAGGCTAGATGGATGTAGGATACATAAGACAAATCAACATTCTCAAATGGAGTACCATTTTTTACTTGGTAGGATGGAGTTGTATTTTAGACAACTAATCTTTGTTGAAGAAATACTTATGGAAGATCCTTGGAGTACATATCCACTCAATGAGGGAGATGAAATAGTTAGCACACATGAAAATGATAACAAATCCATTTGAAACAATGAGAGTAACTGTGAAATGATGTTTAGCTCTACCCCATCATCTAATGACCTCGATCCTTGCATTGAGATGAATTCAACAGATGATAAAATTTCTTTACCTTGTGCAGATTTACTAGATGTGTAAAATGAGTTTACTAATGCATTCATGGATCCTTGCATAACGGTGGATAAGGAAGGAACATTTGTTAATGAGTTAACACTAGAAAGCGACTCTATTGATTTGAATAATTAACGGATTGAAATAGAGAACAACATATTTCTAGATAATATTGCACCATGAATCTTGTGGTCAAGGACAAGGACTTGAATGCCAAAATGACTCTTCAAAAGAAGAAGGTCAAGTAAATGTGCAAATTCACCAAATGCTCCCTAATGATCAGTTAGACCAGATTTACACATATTAGGAAAATAGATTGGATTCAAATGTCGATCAAAGTATTGACATGGATGATTTTAGTGTTTTATTTCAGTTAGATGAAGTAGAAGAAGGCCAAGAAGATGATCAAGAGGCTGCCTCAAAAATTGAATCACTTCAACATGATGAAAAAAATGAAATGGGGGAGTGTCTCCTCAGTTTTGATTCTATTTATTCAAATGATTTATTTGAGGAAAATCTTGATTTATCATGCATTAATGAGTTTGACCTTAATGATGGTAAACTTGAATATGATTTTCACATTTTAGTTGATGATATGCATAAACATGAATTGAAGAAATATTTTCTTGGATTTGGCTCCCTGCATTCAAATGAGTTGTTTGAAGAAAATCCTTTTTTGTACCAATATTTTTGCCACTAATGGTGATGAATTCGATGTTGATTCCCAGGCTCTTATTGGTGACATGCTTAAAGAAAATGTTGAGAGAAATGCTTCATTTCCAAAGGAAAAGGGTTTGTAGACCTTGCAAGTTGACAACAAGAATGATTTGTTTCTCATCCCATTTGAAGAGATCAAAGGAATCTAGGACTCCACATCTGAGTGGAATACATATATTTTGGTAAATAGATATCCCAGTTGCAAAAGAAGCAAAAATTCAAGTGATCCCTATAGGATTCTTCCTTTTGGTTCACATTTTGAGGTAATCTATTTTGATCTCTTGTTGTTCAAAAATATTACTAAGTTAGGTAAGGAAAATGTTGAGAAAATTGATTTAAAGGTTGAGAAAGCTGACCATTTAATTGGTGATGCATGTACTTTAGGAGAAATGATTGAGGTTTAGAGTCTTGATAAAATTAAATACACTAGTTTGTTGTTTGAGACTAGTGTTGATTGTGATAAGGATACACCTAAAATTATTGAACCGGGTTTGGATGTCTTGAATGTTAATGATACACTGCTAATGGATGTCCTTTATGTTGACATGCATGTACTAGAGCGAAATGGAGTTGTGTTTCATGAGTTGAGACCTTGTGAGAAGGAAGACATATGACATGAGCACACAACAAGTGAATATATTCTCAATCAGGTGGTGTCTTTCCATTACCCTATGTGTTTTAATGATTTTCAATTTGGTTATGATGCTAGGGATAATAAAATGTGTTTATGGGTAAATCGTGACAAGGCTGAGAATCCACAACTATTAATATTTCAAAATTTATACCTTCAAAATGAATTCATTGCACATAAATTTTACATTTATGAGTACAAAGATGAATTTTCTATATTTAGAACTGTACCTAGCAAATTAAGACTTTTGCACATAATGGAAAATCGGTCAGGTGGATGTATAGGTTTTTGTTGTTTTATGTTTTCTAGCTTGGTTTAGAGTCGATCTAAAAATAGGATTAGTTAGGTATCAGTTTTAGATTAATTGGTTTTCTTTTTTTTTTGGTTTCTTTTGTCAATTTTGGTTTCTTTTCTTTCATTCTCCTATTTTTTCCTTTTCTGTGTAGATTCTTGTTTTTTGTTTTTGTTTCTGGGTTTGTTTGTTTTCTTCTATTTTTGGTCTTTGGTTTTTTTGTTTCTTAGTTTTTGTTCTCATTTTATTCTTTGGTTTTGCTAGTTCATCATGTTTGTGTGTTCTTTTCTTCTACTCCTCTCTTTTCTTGTTTATTTCTTTTCTTTCTTCTGAGGGTTCCTCTCATTGATAGTGGAAACTAAGTTGTTGTATGCAAGTTATTGATGCAGGAGCATCAGGATAACTTATGGTTCCATAAAGAAAATATTGAAGGTTGATTCAATCTTGTTGATTTTTTAATGTACCAAGGTTATTTAGACCATTTATTACGGGTATGAGTCATTTAAAGGTAATTTGATGTGTATTTTGTAAAAATGTAAAAGGTTGTCAACAAACATTAGTAAAATTGCAAAAAAAGTAAAAGTTGCACAAAGCAACATTAGGAAGTTGAAGGTCGTTAGGGTCTAAACGTTGGTAGGAAGTTAGAAATCAGTTATAATTTTTAAAGTCATGCTTGAATTCCTTTAAAAAGGATTTGTAGACACTTTGTAAGCGTGGGTGGTTGAATAAAGGAATTAGTTCAATGAAAACACTATTTTATAACATATTTCTTCAGAAATTTTGTGTTTCCAAGCCATGTAAGAAATTGTACATGCATGAATGGATGCTTAAATGGTTTCAAGAGTGAGGTCTCTCAATCACCTACCATATTTTTTTTGTTTCATGCAAATTGGTTAAGTTTTGAACGAGATATTACATTTTTTGTAAAGATAGTCTAAACCCTTTGTTAGGGTAACAGTGAATTGAATAAATTAAGTTTCTCTTATTTACACCATTGAAATATCTGAATCTTTGGTAATATCATTCCTTGGTTAACATATTCTCATGTTCTAAAGGTTTTGGGGTAAAGGTTTAAGGGTGAAATGAATAAAATTACAATTTTCAGTCTGGAACTGTGTTACAGTTAGAAACTACAAAATTTTAAGAGGCTAAAAGGTTAGGATTTGTACAAATATACTAGTGATTGACCATTTAAAGGTTTATTAAGCATAAAAAAGCCTAAATAAAGGTGATTGAAGCATTTTTCACGTAAACTTGTGGTGGGAAGTAGGATATTGAATAAGCCCCATGTGGGTAAAGACCTAATTAGCCCTGTTTTGAATACAAATAGTTTGAGTTTGTGCATCATTTCTCAAAACAACATATGGCCATCGTTTGATATGTTTTAAATCGCTTAAAGGGGTGTCAAAAAATGAAATCTATTTGTGGTTTTAGTGTGTATTTTGTGAAGGAATCTCTGACAGAGTTGTGTGCATACCTATTAGCACTTAGTTTAGTTAAGGAAGGATGCGCATGCAAAATGAGAGGTATGACCTCATGGGGTGAATAATATGTTTGCTTATGCTGATTCCAGTCTAGTAAAGTTATTCAAAGTCTTAAAACAATATTTGGGTCTTAGAAAGCAAATTGCAATAGTTGATGCTTGTAAGTACCATGGTTGTACATTAAGGACAATTATAATGAACTGGTGAAATGTGAATGGGAAGAATAATATGGTTGTTTGTTTTGATGAACTTAAGGTTCTCAATTGGTGAAAAGGACAATGGTGGCCATGTTTGAGTCAGTTTAGTTGAAAATCTTAAATTTTCCTTTGAGTAGTCTTGTAGTGAAGAGTGCTCTTATGAAGGAAAAGTGAAATAATAATGTGTAACCAAGCAAGGATGTTTTGTGTTTTGTCTAATTGAGGTCGTGAAAGTGATTTTATTACTTTGTATTGCACCAGTTATGTCGAAAGGTGAATCTGTTGAGAGTTTTATATCAATATTTTCAAACACTTGATCAGCTAGTTGCTTTGTAATTTTTGATTTACCTTCATCCATTTCAAGCTGGGGAATGTTACCATGGATTAGGACTTGGTACATTATGAAGTTTTGGGGAGTTTTTGAAATTCTATCACGATATGCACATCTTAAAAAATCCATCAATTAGTTTACATCGAGTGGGGTAGCTCTATTCCAAGTGAAAAATCTAAAGGGTTACATTTATTTCATGATGTCCGACGCGGTTCTCAACTCGTTACTTAATCTTCACTGATTGACGATTGAGGGAAAACCCAAAATTATACTTCAAAATAATCAACACCTGAGAAAAAAGAGAAAATAAAGGAAATTTGAAAAATGAACTCAATCAACAAGGGTGATTCGAGTATCTTTATTGGGGCTATAGATGCCTGGTTGGCAGTCAAGTGATTCTTAGATAGATGCGTGTATGGAAGTAGAGCTATGCTTAGGATATCATTGCACATTGGAAATGTAACTCATAACTACGTAGCTTGGGTAGAGTATGTTCCACTTTGATCATAACATTAATGTTTATAAAAGGGAACAAATCATTTGCACACACAAATAGATTTTAGTTTCATCTCAAACATTTGTTCTGTCCCAATTTTGATTTTGTTTACGCTTATTAGGTTGCCTTGAATGAGTGTAAACCAGAGATTTTGGCTATTTGGAGGGTTACACATTTTAAAATGCTTAAAGCTTTTTCCCAATCAAGTCTCCATTTGTTATGCCTTGCATACACACCCCAAATTTTTCTCTTGAAAAAGTCGGGGACCCCAATTATTTTCTTTTGTTCAATTGTTTGGTTCTGTCGTGTTCGTGCTTTGCCATTCTCATTTTCGTCTTTTCTCATGCCTTGTTTTTTGCTTTTTCAAAGTCATGTTTTAGATAGGAACTGCCACTTTGCACTTGACAAAGGTTCAATTTCCTTGGTCCATCCTGATTTTGATATCTTCTTGCTTGTCATCTTTGTTTTGTCGAGATTAGGTTTCAGAATGGAATCGAAACCTGACACCTTTCAGGGTTTCAAGTTCTGATTCCATCCCAAATCCAATCTCCAATTCCTTATTTTCTTTTAGCTAGTTCAGAATCAGGTATCGAACTAGAACCAAAGCAAGGAACCCTGTTCTTGGTTTTGACCCGATCTTGATTTCCACGTCTATTGTGCTCTTTTCTTATAGGGTTCGAGTTTCAGAACTTTCTCAAAACCTTGCACTCTTTGAAGGTTCCTATTTTGAGTTCGTTCCCAATCCCAATTTTTGCTTTACCTTTAGGTGTTGTTTAGGTTCACGTTCCTTGTTTGAACCTGATCCCAATTCCCATGTTTTCGTTGGTGTCTTTTCGCTTTATCGTCCTGTTTCTTTTCTGCTCCTCATCTTCATTTTTCATTTTTCATTGTTCTTCTTCGGGTTTTGCATTGGTTTCTAGTTCGTCGCGTCATTTTCTTTTTGTCTTTGTTTCCGGTGTCGTCTGTTGGTTAGTTTTCCTCATCGTTGTGTTGTCGCTTTTGTGTTTCTGATTTTGCTGTCTTCGTCCTTTTCTGTTTTCCCCTTAGAATTGTTTAAAATACAAAAAAAATATAAAATCTCAAAAAAAAAAAATATTCAAAATCTCAAAAGATTTAAATTATAAAATAAAAAATAAAAAATAATAAATCTTTTAAAATTTATAATTTTAAATTTTAAATAAAATAAATATTTTTTGATTTTAAAGATTTATAAAGTTAAATTTTTAAAATAAATAAATTTTGAAAGATGGTAAAATTTAAATAGAATATCTTTTAATATTTAAAAAAAAAATTAAAAAAAGAAAAAGTTCATTCAATAAGTGATTTTAAAAAAATTTAAAAGATTTGAAAATACACAAAATTAAAATGAATCTTTTAATTTTAAAAGATTTGAAAATACACAAAAATTAAAATGAATCTTTTAATTTTAAAAGATTTAAAACTCTAAAATCAAAAATAAAATAAATAAAAAAAATCTTTGAAAAAAAATAAATGAAGGAAGGAAGGATGCGCAAGAAAAATAAGTGAAGGAAGGATGCAGAAGAAAAATGAGAGGTATGACCTCATGGGTTGAATAATGTGTTTGCTTATGTTGATTCAAGTCTAGTAAAGTTATTCGAAGTCTTGAAATAGTATTTGGGTCTTGGAAAGAAAATTTCAATAGTTGAGGCTTGTAAGTGCCATGGTTATACATTAAGGACAATTATATTGAATTGGTAAAATGTGAATGGGAAGACTGATATGGTTGTTTTTTTTTTGATGAAACTAAGGTTTTCAATTGGTGAAAAGGACAGTGGTGGTCATGTTTGAGTCATTTTAGTTGAAAATCTCAAATTTTTCTTTGAGTAGTCTTGTAGTGAAGAGTGCTCTTGTGAAGGAAAAGTGAAATGATAATGTGTAACCAAGCAAGGATGTTTTGAGTTTTGTCTAATTGAGGTCATGAAAGTGATTTTATTGCTTTGTATTGCACCAATTATGTCAAGGTGAATTTGTTGAGAGTTTTATATCAATATTTTCAAACACTTGATCAGTTAGTTGCTTTGAAAATTTTGATTTAACTTCATCCATTTCAAACTGGGGAATGTTACCATGGATTAGGACTTGGTACATTATGAATTTTTGGGGAGTTTTTGAAAGTCTATCACGATATGCATATCTTAAAAAATCCATTAGTTAGTTTACATCGGGTGGGGTAGCTCTATTCCAAGTGAAAAATCTAAAGGGTTACATTTATTTCATGATGTCCACCATGGTTCTCAAATCGTTACTTAATCTTCACTGATTGACAATTGAGGGAAAACCAAAAATTATACTTCAAAATAATCAACACTTGAGAAAAAATAGAAAATAAAGGAAATTTGGAAAATGAACTCAATCAACAAGGGTGATTTGAGTATCTCTACCGGGGCTATAAACGCTTGGCTAGTAGTAGAACGATGCTTAGAGAGAATCATAGGTATCTCTATTGAGGCTATAGATGCGTGTATGGTAGTAGAGCTATGCCTAGGATATCATTGCACATTGGAAATGTAAGTCATAACTACGTAGCTTGGGTAGAGTATGTTCCACTTTGATCTATAAACATTATTGTTTATAGAAGGGAACAAATCATTTGCACACACAAATAGATTTCAGTTTCGTCTCAAGCCTTTGTTATGTCCCAATTTTGATTTTGTTTATGCTTCTTAGGTTGCCTTGAATGAGTGTAAACCAGAGATTTTGGGTATTTGGAGGGTTGCACATTTTAAAATGCTTAGAGAATTTTCCCAGTCGAGTCTCCATTTGTTATGCCTTGCATACACACTCCAAATTTTTCTCTTGAAAAAGTCAAGGACCCCATTTATTTTCCTTTGTTCAATTGTTTGGTTCTATCGTGTTCGTGCTTTGTCGTTCTCATTTTTATCTTTTCTCATGCCTTATTTTTTTGCTTTTTCAAAGTAAGGTTTTAGACAGGAATTGCCACTTTGCACTTGACGAAGGTTCAATTCCTTGGTCCATCCTGATTCTAATATTTGCTTGCTTGTCATCCTTGTTTTGTCGAGATCAGGTTTCAGAATGGAATCGACACCTAAAACCTTTCAGGGTTTCAAGTTCTAATTCCATCCCAAATCTGATCTCTGATTCCTTGTTTTCTTTTATCTTGTTCAGAATTAGGTATCGAACTGGAACTAGAACAAGAAACCTTTCCAAGGTTCATGTTCTTGGTTCTGACTCGATCTTGATTTCCGCGTCCATTGTGCTTTTTGCTTATCAGGTTTGGGTTTTAGAACTTTCTTAGAACCTTGCACTCTTTGAAGGTTCCTGTTTTAAGTTTGGTCCCAATCCCAAGTTTTTCTTTTCCTTCAGGTGTTGTTTAGGTTCACATTCCTTGTCCGGACCCGATCCAAATTCCCATCTTTTCATTGGTGTCTTTTCGCTTTATTGTCCCATTTCTTTTTTGCTCCTCGTTTTCATTTTTCATTGTTCTTCTTCGGGTTTTGCATTGGTTTCTAGTTCGTCACGCCGTTTTCTTTTTGTCTTTGTTTTCAGTGTCATCTGTTGGCTAGTTTTCCTCATCGTTGTGTTGTCACTTTTGTGTTTTTGATTTTGTTGTCTTCGTCCTTTTCTGTTTTCCCCTTAGAATCGTTTAAAATAAAATAAAAATAAAAAAATCTCAAAAAATAAAATATTCAAAATCTTAAAAGATTTAAATTATAAAATAAAATAAATAAATTTATAAATCTTTTTAAAATTTATACATTTTAAATTTTAAATAAAATATCTTTTTATTTTATTTTAAAAGATTTATAAAGTTAAATTTTTAAAATAAATAAATTTTGAAAAGATAGTAAAATTTAAATAAAATATCTTTAATATTTAAAAGATTTAAAAATCAAAAAAAAAAAAAAAAAAAATCATTCAATGCGATTTTTTAAAACTTTAAAAGATTTGAGAATACACAAAATTAAAATGAATCTTTTAATTTTAAAAGATTTAAAACTCTAAAATCAAAAATTATAAAAGAAAATAAAATCTTTGAGAAAAAAGAAAAACAAAATATTTGAAAACAAAATTTAAAATTAAAAGTATTAATTTTTTTTAGAAACTTTGCAAAGTTCAAATAAATAAAGTGCATGGCCAAAGAGAAATTTTAAAGAAAGGTGCCTTTTCAATTCGGGTTGGGGAAAACATTAAGGAAAGAAATTTAAAGTTCAAGTGTTAAGTTTATTCTGAATCCTGCACCCGCACTTTATTGTCCCGTCGGATTTCAAAATTAAAATGAATCATGGAACCGGGAGAAAAAAAGAAGTGTCGAGTGAGTGAAAAATTTATCTTGAATTCCATCCCCGCACAAAGAGAAATGGGTTAGGATCGGATCCCGATCTGATATTGGAACTAGCGTATTTAAATGTCATGGTTCAATATTGAATCCACTCCCAAACTCTGATCAAAGAAAGGAATGCAATGACTGCAGATTAAAATGCGATGAGTGCAAAATATGCACAAAATGGATTTATTGAAAATACTTTAGAAACTTTCAAGCAAACACTTGAGCATAGATGTGAAGCCAATCTCCATGCCTTCTACCAACATTCTCCTCGTCCATGCCCAATACAGAAATATTGATGCCTGCAAAATGTGGAACCACAAACACGACATGAGAACTCTTGATCTGTTGATGAAAAGACTTTAGAAACTCCAAGCAAAGGCCCCTGATAAAAAGAAAATGTGTGCAAAATGGGGAACACCATGATTGTAGAAATGTGAAGGCATCAACAGGGTATACAAACTGCTTGACAAAATGTTTCATAGAGATGTCATCTAGTGAAGTGAAATGATTGCAGAAAGGTACAAAATGAGTTCATTCAATCGGTTGACAAAGGCTTTCAAGTGAATGCATGTCGATGTGAAAGCATAGAAGAGCACACAAACTATTTGATCGAATGCCTCAAAGAGGCGGTCTCATGTCATCTCGTAGCATGCAATGATTACAAGGCACTTCATAGTTTTTTTTTTCATGAAATGGAGCGATTGTTGGACTCACACAAAATGGAGGTGTTGAAATAGTTAGAAGCTTCAAAAGAAAATGTGATCGACAAGTGTAAACCCAAATTCCAAAACCTTTGCTAGCATCTTCTCTGTGGAAGCCAAAACAATGCACGTGAATTGTTTGACAAAAGGGTTCGAAAGAAATGTGATCTCACGGACACCATTATTAAAGGAATGCAGAGCAGATTTGTGAACAGAAAAAGAAACTTTCAAGCAAACGTAATTCTAGGGTGCAAAGCGAAATTTTTATACCTTTGCTAGCATCCCTTGTGTGCGTGCCAAAATGAGGGGCTTTTGAATGGTGTTTAGTAACGCTACCCTGGTAAACAGGCTCGAAGTATGGAAGCAATACAAAAGGCATGGGAATTGTTTATAGAAGAGGTCGCTTCATGAAATACCTCGATTACAGGATAGGAACAAAGTGGATTTGTTGAAAAAGCATAAAGGTCTCTGAAGCTTTCAACAAAATGTGTTTGACAGAGTGTCTCAAACAAACACGATCCTTCAAAATGCAATGGTGGAAATATTTGCACAAATGGGATTTGTTGAGAAGACATCAGAAATTTCAAACAAATACATTTTTGCAAGGATAAAGCCGAGTTCCAAGCCAATTTCTGGAAACGTCATGCCTGATAATCATTTATTGAAAGTATGGAAACATACAATAAAGCAGGTCAGGGTGGAATATGCAACCTATTCGACAGAATGCCTCAAACCAATGACTATGGGATGGGTTTTCCAAATGAAACAATTGCAATTTATGTGCAAAAGAGGAAAAGCATAAATTTGATGGAGTATTGAAATCACGTTAAGCAATGTTGGCAGGAAATGCATAAAATGTTTTTGCTGAAGAAAGCTATAAATAATAGTTAATTGAATGGAGTGTGCTGAGAGATGCATAAAATGGTTCGATGTTCATTCCTACTGGTCAGCCCAAAAAGCACCAAACTTGGTTCTTAAAGGTTCATTTTCCCACATACAAACAGAAGACCAGGTCACCTCACATTATATTATCTAGGGAAGTTTTTTCAGGACAATACATTTGGTCCAGACTTTTCAATTCCTATATAAATTTTACTAATTTCTTTTTTAAATTCCAGGTTACCAAATTTTTTTGACCTCCTGAAAGAATTAAAGTTTTCAAATCTGATAACTATGGAGTACAGTGCATTTATTTGCATATTTCATCCTTGGAGAAGTTCAATATTAACTACAAATCTCAATTTTGTTTTTCCAGTGTTCTTATTATCCAAAGCACTGGAACCAACTAACCATTTCTAAATCAACTTAGGTGTCCCTATCTTGTGCTATCTGCCACTCTCTGGATGACAGTAGACAAACCTGAGACAGTCCAAAGTCTTTGTGTAGCTATTTCCTATGTTTTCAGACTCGATTTGTTCTTAATCCTATGCTCTGCTGCTCAGTGTCTATATGGGCAGAGTATTGCACCCCATATAAATTGCAGACGACTTCATCAGGTGGCGAGAAGGCCAGCACAATAAAAGAATCCACGAAGATTAAAAAGAGAAGCAGTGAAGGAGGAAATTGCACGAGAGAAGGAGATGTGAGAAGAGAAGTGGGAAGTGCATATGAAGCTAAGGCACGAATTTTAGTTGAGAATATAAATGGATTGCACCTGAACAATTAGAGTATAGCATAAGAGATGGGCAATAAGCCAGGACATGAGGAGGATAAACAAGAGCTCTAACTCACCAACATAGGAGCAGGGACAACCACCCATCGGTTATAGATAAGTCATTTCTTTCTTCCTATGCTTAGTATTTTCTATTGCTTCCTCCTTAATGTTTCTCACTAAAACATTATACTATTGCTCTCCAACCCTATAGAAAAGTTGACTTACTAATGCTAATGGTAGATTATGAGCGATTTGTCAAATAAACATGAGTCAAATTGTAAAGTTTGGGTTGTGAAAAAGCTGAAAAGGGATTTTTGGGTAGTCACCACTTCAAATTCTATCTTTACGTTTTGTAACCATAAGCTGAATGTTATAGGGAGTACAAGAAATTTGAAGTTGTTATCTTGTGGTACGTTTTGGGATGGTGTTTTGCAATCTAAATATGGTGTCTTCACTGAATTATTTTATCAATGGAAAGATTCTATTTTGAAGGTTGGCTTAAATTGCAACTTAGATTATGTCAAAATAAATATCAAAAAATGTGGGTGTAAATATAGGCAATAGTTTGTTAATATATTATTAAAGGATATATTATAACATCTATTTGGGATATGCTTGTTATTAATAATCAAGGATTTTAGTTCTCTAATAATCAACTTATTAGAAGTAATTGGGAATTATCATTTTTGTAGTTAAAAATTATTATTAATTTTTTTTAAGATTGAACATCCATCACATTATATGACATGCCAGGAGATTCAAACATAGAACAAAATGCTGCAGGCACCAATTTACATACTTCCCAAATGGGAAATGTCACAAACCACCATGCATGATTATCAAATCAATTGCTGTTGTAGACTGTGATCCCTTTTTAATCGTTCCAATGCCTCAACTAATGGGTTTAGGCTCAATATTTGGTTCATAGAACCCTTGTTTTTTGTGACAGACTAGAGAAAATCATTACATGATGGCTCCCCCAGGCATTATGTATGATAGAAAATATATTACAACAATTGACCTGGCCATTTCTTATAAAGCAATGTCCCAGGTTGATGCCTTGCAAAGAACTGATACTAAGGTTATGTGCATTTAGGTGACATCTCACATATGTCCAATTTGAGCGTAGTCCTGGTCAAGGTTCCAAAATCAAAGTTGAGTAGCACTTGCACTAAATTTAACATTAAAATACATTGCATACAGGAAAATGCATTCTTGAAGAATGCAGGACACACCTGTAAAGTGAAATATCAATTAAGGTGGCAGTTGAGCTTGGCCTGGTTCTGGTATTATACAGTGAACTTTGAAAGGAAGCAATCACTAAAATGCCAGTATTCTGCTTACAGCAAACCTTGCATGAATGACTGTGAGGTTGAATTATCAATTTTGATCTTTCTCACAGAAGCTGCATGGAAACCAACCTCCAGAATGTACCATGACTGTATGTCAAGGGCAGTGTTCCACTAGTTATAAGGAGGTGACTTTGTTGGGCCAGGTTTTGCATGGCAACTGCTCACCATTTTTCTCAAAGCAGCATAATCAATTTTGAGCACTTCATCCAAATATGTGTCTGGATCTGCTTATCAATAAAATGCCATCTGAAGCTGCTTCACATGTGCAGTCCAAGCAACAACATTTGGACCATCAACAGTAACCCAATCAACTGCTGTTGCTGCTGGTTGTTCCCATCATTCATCAACCAAACCTCTGACCCTCTTGCATTCTTGTAGGCACTTTTGAGCTTCATGAACTGCTGCCTTGAGCTCAGGCAAACCAGACAAGGAAAAATAGATAAAATGAAATACCAATGCTAAGGAGATTAGGGTTTTTTGAACGAATGCATAAGGTTTCCAAAAAAAAAAGTTAAAAGAATCAACGAAAATAAAACGATGTGGGAATTGGTGAATGAACGTTTTCATCTCTTTAAACAAGCATAATTTCCTTCTTTATACTTTTTTCCCCTAAATATTCCTTATTTATAAGTGAGAGGAGAGAATCGATCCCTTAAAAGTGGGGGGGAATTATATATTAATTTGTTTTAAGAAACTAAAAAAGTAAGTAGAATCATTATTAGCCTTTCTTACTTTTGTGAATTATTTTTGAAGTAAAGAAATTATATAATTATAAATGAATAAATGGTTGTTTTCATATAATTTCTATTATTTTTATTATTTGGTTGTATTTTTATAAATTAAAAGAAAGGTTATTCAATTAATAAAGAAAAATAAAATATGTTATTAACTATATTTCTTTTAGAAAATAAAATATAATAAAATGGGTTTTAGATATTTATTACATATAATCATAGATAATGAAAATGTAAGTAGACATAGGAAAATTAAATTATTATTTTTGTATATAAAAAATATTGGTATATATATAATATGTGTGTTAAATAAATTTTATTTTAACAATAAGTGATTTTGATTAATTGATATTAATGTACATACCTTTTGAGATTAAGGGCAAGATATTTAAAATGTATAGTCAATGAATGCGTGCATGAATGGAAATGAATAAGATATTTTTTTGTTTTATTAAAAAAAAAGAATTCATTAGTTGTGTTCATGCCTTATCTATTTTATCTATTTTTCCTTGTCTCTTTTCATATTCTATATTTATATGTAATAAATATTCTATTATTATTGGTATTAAATAAGCTCCTTGATTCCATTGGCACCCTGTCATACCTGCAACACTTGAACATGGTAGGGTGTATAGATTTAAATAGCCTCCTTGATTCATTGGCAACTTGTTAGAGTTGCAACACTTGAACATAGAAGGGTATAAAAGTTTAAATAACCTCCCCGAAATCATTGAAAATAGAATGTTAGGATGTGTTCCAGAGTGCTTCATTAATTCGAAGATTTTGAGAGGTTCCTTGCAAAATCCATTTTGTGCACATTCTGTAATCAATCATTTCATTCCATGTGATGACATCTCTTTGAGGCATTTTGTCTAATAATTCTGTGATGAAGTGCAACTTTTGAACATCAGAAAAACTCAACATATCCTCCAAGGATTGTTATAGATCAAATATAATATAAGTTGAATGTCATGCTTTGGATTTATTTTTGGCTACCTTGTGCATCCTTTTTCACTGACCTTGCAAGATTCAAGTTAACATAATTTAAACTGTATGCCCAAAAAAGCTACATGGTAATGTAGTGTCTATATTTGTGGCCTTTGTATCTGATTAGCATGAAGCTATAGTAGCATTGTAAGCAATGCTATGAGTGTTGGTTTTTTAGTAAATTAGATTGATGAATGGTTCTTGGAATCTATTCTTACTTTAATCCCTCTCCCCCATTCTCTTTCTGGTTTACTTTATACCCTATGGATGATAATAATCATCTAGACTATCAGGCCTCTTGATAGCAAAAATATGAGATTGCTAAGGTAATTTTCAAGGTAAAACATTCATGTGGTATCATTGCAATTATTTTTGAAATTTTCCTTTTTCAATTATTTTAACACACATGCACGTACTATTTAAGTAAGTAATGGTTGTTTTATTATGCAAACAAGGGTAATCAATACCTATGTAATATAATGTGTTATTTTTTATTTTTTTTGTAGAAATGTATTGATAAACTCAAAGAAGAGGATGTATTTAAGGTGTTGGATCCATTAGATGGTGATGATGTGGGCATTGGGCGGATTCACTCCCTATCTATTGTACATGGAGTCAACTTGAAAGGAACAAGGGATGCAAATGTAAACATTTTAAAGGTCACAAGCAACATACCCCTTGTTTATGAAGACAAAATAGATGGAGTTGTTCATCTGAAAGAGAAAGAGGGAACCTTCACACGGTGGCCACTAAAGTATTTGCAAAAAATGACATAGTTGAACATATTTATCATGTACTAGTTGTTAGACATCTTGGTTCACTGTTTTATGCAGTATTTTGAATATGTTGTTCAAGGATCTTTATTATCATGGTGTATTTGAAAGAGTTGGAAACTCTTAGACAACTTTGACATTTTTTTATTATATTTACATATATACTCTTAGACAACTTTTGAAATATTATAGCTTGATATATATTTGCATTAATTTTTTTATTGTAGATTACCTTTATTTATCATGATGTTGAATCAATCTTTTAATTCTAGTATGTGGTAGCTTGTACGCATATGTAATATTTTTATTTACTTTTATGTTTTATTTCAAATTTAATATTATGTTATTTTGCATTATAAAATTTATGGTATTTAATAAATTATTCATTTCGTGATTATTTTTACTACCAATTAATGGAAACCAGTAAATAAAATGACTAAATTAATGACTAACTATTTGACTAAAGTAATGATTAAATTAATGACTAACTATTTGACTAAAGTAATGATTAAATTAATGACTAAATATGACTAAATTACTAAAGATATGACTAAAGTAATGATTAAATATATGACTAAATTAATGACTAAATATATGACTAAATATATGACTAAATAAATGATTACTATGACTAAATAAATGACCAGTTAACAACAATTAATGACTAAATTAATGATTAAATATATGACTAAATTAATGACTAAATATATGACTAAATAAATCACTACCATGACTAAATAAATGACCAGTTAATAACAATCAATGACTAAATCAATGACCAAATTAATGAGTAAAAATCAATGACTGAATAAATGACTAAAATAGTTTAGTCATAAATTTGGTTGTGTTATAAATGATCGGAAATAAACTACTAATGGTCACGTGATCAAAATTAGTCATTTATATGCAATTTTTAGTAGTTTATTTAGTCATATATTGTTGTTTGTGCACTAGTGTAAGCTTTGAGAAGGTCCAGTTTCAAGAAGAAGCCTAACTTCTTAGAAGCATTAATATAACGAGCAAGTTCATGAATAGTTATTATAGAGTCCAAGATCTGATGACTCTTAACAAAGCCACTTTGCTAAATAAAGATCAGATATGGGAGACACTTTTGTAGTCTGGTGGCAAGCACCTTCAATTTTTTTTTGTAAATAGAGTTACATAGACTGATCGGGCGATACTCACCAAAGCTATTAAAATCAATAGATTTGGGAATTAGGACAATGATGGTTGTGTTTAGCTCTCTAAGTAATCTTCTGGAGCCAAATAATTCCTTGGTGGAATTAGTCACATCTTATTCAACAATCTCCCAAGATGATTGAAAGAATAGAAAAGGAAAACCATCAGGCCCAAAGGCCTTATTCCCCTCAAAACAAAATACCACATCTTTTATTTCGAAAGCAAAAGGGATATCAGTGAACTTCGTATTCAGGTCCTTTGAAACTAGGTGGGGGATAACTTCCAAAGAAGCCTCCATGCTATTTTGGTCTGGCACAAGATCATCCTTGAGCATTTTCTCAAAGAAATTGGCAACCGATCTTCTAATAGCCTCCTCATCCTCCAACAATAACCCATTAGCCATAACTGAGGAAATTCTATTAGATGACTTATGTTTGAGGGAAATAAGGTGAAAGAACTTGGAGTTGCAGTCCCCATATTTTAACCAAATTACACAAGACGTCTGCCTCCAAAATTATTCCTCTTTCGTAACAATGTCATGCAACTGAGCGAGAAGTCCATCCTCCTACAACTGGAGATCCTCTAATAAAACCTTTGATTGAATGGACTCCTAAATACTATCAAGCCTTTGAGTAATAGAATTCTTAGAATAAAAAATATGACCAAATGATTCTCTATTCCATTTCTTGAGATTTCTCTTGAAAAAAGTCAACTTTTTGGCTACTCTGAACATCACACTGCCATCAATATTCACTTGCCACCAATTCTTAATACAATCCATAAACCTCAGATCCCTCAACCACATAGATTCAAACCAAAAAGAAAAATTCTTCTTACCCCCAAGCCTATCAACGACAAAAGAGATAGGGAAATGGTCAGACCTACATATCATAATAGAGGATAGGGAACAAGAAAAATCCACAAACCAAGATGCAGATGCTAAAGGTTTGTCTAGCATAAATTGAATATTATTTGCACAAACACATATGTTGAACCAAGTAAACTTAGCCTCAATCATCTTCACATCAATAAGAGAATTATCATCAATGAGAATTCTTAAATCCAACTGGCTATTAGGATTGGCCTGCAAACCACCCACTTTCTCATTATTACAAAGAGGCATGTTGAAATCTCCCATAACTAGCCAGGGGCTATCCAAAAAATTAGTATGAAGACACCCAAGATCATCCCATAACTTCTTCCTAGCCTTCTTCAGATTAAGAGCATACACTTTGGAAATAATCCTTGAAAAATAATCCCCAATCAAAATAAACTACATCTCCACATGATTAAAACCTTTTGCAATCAGGAATCCTTTATTCAGCCTAGCATTCCAAAAGGCAGCAATGCCACTTGAAGCTCCCTTAGAGATAACCCCATGAAATCCGCAATCCTTAAAAAATAGATTCTTTAAAGCTTCCAACTTATCAATTTGCATTTCCGTTTCTTGAATCAATAATATGTTTGGCTTATGGTCCCAAACCAAGTTCTTCGGGAGGTCTTGTTTATGCATATTATTCAACCCCTTGATGTTCCAAGAGATAATCTTCATTTTCACAATGAGGGGGTGCTATTTGAGCATAGTTCAAAGAGGGTTTTCTAAACCCCTCCTACAATATCCCTCTTGCAATCCCTCTCCCTACTTTTCTATCGAGAGGGTCTCCCCTAGTCCCTCTGTTCAGATCCATAATCCACTTTCTACCTTCTTGCAGTAACACCTTTGTGGGGTTGAGGAGGAGGAGAATTAGAGGAATCCTTCTTTCTTTCCCTCACCAGAATATAACCTTCTTCATCCTTGCTTCCTATATCTGCAACCACCAGAGTGCCATATCCAACCACTAGCCCAGATGCATGATTCGGTGGGGGGGACAGGGCTATAGTAGGCTCCAAAATGGTACGTTTAGGGGAGCACAAAGTATTTGATACATGATTCACATTTTATTCCATCGATTGGCTAACAACCTCGTCCACATATTTCTTAGTCTTCTTGTCAACCTCAGGATGAGGGTCAAATTGAACTTCAGTATTAACTTCACCCTCCAAACAATTTCCAACCGCTGACTCACCCTACTTTGGTGGAACCGAATTCCCCTTGGCCTCCTTGACCTTCCAAACCTTAGTTTGAGGAACAACCTTGGGCTGATCCACCTTAGCCAGGAAATACTTAGCCCAATGACCCACTTTTTTACACTTGAAACACACAAATGATAGGTTTTTAAAGACAATTTGTTGCTTCTAGGAACCCACCTTCGAGTTAAGGTGAAAAAATTAAGGCATGTCACAACATCTTGATCAATCATAACTCATTTTTTTTGCAACTATCTGCCTTCTAGAGAGAGTGGCATCATCAATAGTGACTAACCACCCAAAATAGTTAGCCACCACCTTAAACACTTCTTCATCCCAATACTCCAAAGGAAGGTTTAGAAACTTTACCCACATAGGGGCTGAATGGAAAAGGAACTTGGAGAGATCAATCCCAGGCTCCCAAGGCCACAAAACCAAAGTAAGATGCCCAAAAAACCATAATCCTTTTTTCAAAAACTACTCTTAGGTCTTCATCATAGGAAAAGGAAAATAATCCTTTAGCCATAGATGCAACTTCAACTTGACCCTTCAAAGCCCACTTCTTGCAAACCCAAGTGCGGACCTCCTCAATATTAGGTCAAGGACCTAAAAAATTTCCTACCAAAGAAAAGTCCATTCAAGCTATATTTTTGTCTACAAGAGAATCTAGAATGGATAAGACAAAGCCATCTTCAATTTTAGAAGAAGACACTGATTCAGCTACAATGCCTTTGCCATTAAGTTTTGAGGAAAAAGGTTCAGCCCATCTCTACCCCAACAAAGATGTTTGACCTGTTGGCCGACTAATTCCCACTAGAACATAGTAAATTTGGGGATTTCTCGGATTAGCCACAGATGATTCCCTAGTTGGGGCCCACCCATTATCACTAGAAACCACATGACCCCCAGGATCCTTTGGAAGCACCTCGATTGAAGGAAAACTATTACAAGACTCCTTGAAAGAATCAACCACACACTTACCCTTAGAAAACACATCTTTGACCACATCCTCACTGCACAACCTGTCCTTCCCAACAACATCACCAGAGAGCATCAACACATCTACATTGTACGATATGTCCTTTCTAGTAGCATCAACAGAAAGCCCCAAATCCGTAGGCTGACCAAATTGAAAGTCACCATGATTTCTAGGGATTGGGTTCAAATTCAAATCACTCAAGCCTGCCACCACATTAGTCTTCTCCCCAACGGTCTTCTCGCCAACAATTTGTTCCATCTCCAATTTTGGGTACTTTGGTGAATGGTAGAGGCATATTGTTGGAATATTCCACTTGGTCATCCCATTTATGGGTGGGGGCCACTAATTTATGAAGATTCTTATAGGTTGGTGAGCATGATTTGCATGCATTTTCATGTTGAGTACTGAAGTTGGCATGTTGGTGCATGTTCTTTTATGGAGCCTTCAGAGCCACCAAGGAGTTATGGGGATTCCAAGGTTGACCATTTTTATTGGCCATGAGTTGGACGCCCATGTGAGGGCCCTAAATGCATTGAATTAATTTAATTTAATTTTCTATTGTTCTCCAAAATGGGTGTGGGTTTTCCAAGGAGGTATTTTTCTTGTGGTTTAAGAAAACCATAGTGGTTTTTCTCATTCACAAGTCTATATATTAAATCCTTGTCATTTGGGAAGATGACTTTGGAGTTTTTGTAGGTTGATATGGGGAGATGTTGTGAGATTGAAGAATATTTGAAGAATCGATTGTTTTGGATTTATATTTGCATAAAATATTTGAAGAATATTTAAAGAATCCATTGTTGCAGATTTATATTTCCATAGAAGCCCATGTTTTAGGGAGCTAGAGAGCTCCATATTTTCGGAGATAGTGAGCTAGTGAAGTCCATGTGAAGGGAGCTTGAAAGATTCAATAGAAGAAGGGTTGAAAGAGACCAAGAAGATTATTTCTTTTAGGTTTAAAGGTATGCTACAACAAATAGAAGATTGTTGATTTCATGGTTTGATTTCAGTAGTGATTTCTAATGAAGATTACAAGATGAAGGTGCTAGAATCAGGTGAAAGAGGATAGATTGAAGGAGAACATTATACATTTGATCTTTTCTGTTATACAATAGATTTATTTCAGTTTTTCCATATTTTTCATCAGCCCATGTGGCTACAAAATAATGCGACTTCATTTATGCTTTGTTGTTGTATCAATTCAGGAGTTTTTGAATGAGAAACATGATACCTTACTTGCATATTTTTGGCATTACTTTAAACAATTCTTTAGTTACATTTTCAGAATTTTAGGATTTGTGATTGAGGGTTGAACCCTTTTACATCAGTGGCATAAGAGCTAGAGTTCTTGAGTGTCCAAAGAGAAGAAATGATATGAGGTAGTTTGCACTAGGACTTGGGGTGGAGTGTGTGTGGTTTGTAAAAGATCGTTGAGTGAGGCAATTTGCATGTGCAAAACTTGAGGGTTTTAAAATTTTATGTTAAGGATTTGTGAGACCTTAAGGATGGAAAAGAGGAAGAAGAAAAGGAATTTTGTAATTGGATGGATTGTGAGGATTCCTTGACTTGAGAAAATTAGAGAGAGACAATAAGAAGAAATAAGAGTTGGAATTATAGAGTTGTAACAATGAATTGACAAAAGAGATTGAGAGGAGAAAACAAGAAAAGATAAGAGTTGAAGGTAATATTGATTATATTTCTAATGGTATTTTGATTGTAGGAAAGAAATAAGATGCATTAGGGTGTCATGCATGTGGCATAGAGGAAGAAGAAGAGGGTGAATATGAAGAAATTAATGAGCTTGAAGCTGAGGAATGTCTATTGGAAGACATGAAGGATGAAGTCACAGAGGTTGCAACTGAAAAAAAAGAGTTGAGGGCAATGGAGTACATTGAAGAAGAGGAAATCAAATTTGCAACAATAAATGAGGAGGTAAAACTTGCATTTTGTGAGTTAATTGGTGATTATGATTTGCATGTGAAATATGTGAATAGAATGGGTAAGTATGAGGAAGATGAAAATTATGTTGCAACAATAAGGAAGATAAGGTTTTTGGAATTTGATGAGATTGAAACTAAAGATGATTTGTGTTTGAGTGAAATGGTAAGAGAAAGTGAGGAAAGAGTTGCAGTAGTGGAGAAAACTAAGGTAAAGTTTTGTTTTTCTGAATTTTGTAATCAAGATAAATGTGAGTATAATGAGGATACTGTTGGATGTTGTGGTTGTATTGTTGATATGTGGTTGCCATTGATGTCAACACTATTAGAATTGGTGATGCTTAAGGTTGTATATGTTGAGGAGATTGAGAAAATTGTAATAAATATATTGCAGACAACCAATGAAGGTGAGAAGGTCAAAGTGTTGGTAAGTGTTGTACGTTGATAATCAGAAGGTGTGCATTAAAGGGTTTGTTGCTGAGCCTACCTAGTATGTTGTCCAAAAAATTTAGTGGTACACATCAAGAATTGAGAAAGTTATGAAGATCCGTGTTCCTATTATTATTCAGTTACTGTAGCAATTGTTTCTGGAAGATGAGATTGTAATTCTGGTAAATTTGGTTGTTGTACATGTTCCTGTGACATTTTTGGAGGATTCTAGATTGTGCTCTTTCCCTGTTGTACATCTGCATTGATCAGAGTGCTCATGATTGAATATTTTTCCTTGTGTGTTCAAGTTTTTCATGTTCTTGGCCGACATGATGGTGATAGTGTATTGTGGATCTCTATGGATTAATAATTTATTGTTTGGTGTGCTTGAGGGTGTCTAGTTGGATCCTCACTATATTGTGACTGAATTGTGTTGGTATGCTTTAATATTTATTTATGTATTGAGATCGACAATTGTAATTTATTCTTTTGTGGCCGACAGATTAGTTGATCTAAATCCATGTAGTGGATATATAAGAGTGATTGTCTCTTCATTATTGGGTGTGTGAGTGTATGTGTGTATGTGCGATAAAAGATCAGATCATCCGAATGTAGAGTAGAGTGTGAAGAAGGTTGAGCGAAGTGTGTTTGTGCCTAACCAAAACTGTACTCAGGCTTGTGAAGAAGCTAATTTCTCCGTTTATGTTCATTAGATGGATTTAATTTGATTATTGTATATAAGGCAGTGAGCCTTCCTCTAAGCAGTGAGCTCTTGGCAGTGTGTCTTAATGCATGTCCATTCCCTATTTACTTTTCATTATAATTTTAACAGGGTATAATCTTGTGGACTAACATCCACCATGGTTTTTCCCCTAACAAAGTTTCCACGTATAAAATCTCGGTGTTAATGTGTCTCTGATGTGTTATTGATTTATGCTTGCACTATTAATTATCAGATCTAAGATTAAAGGTTGATTAATGTTGAATAATTTTGATTTTGGTAATAATTGATTCACCCCCCCTCTCAATTGTCTATTCTTGTTTTTCCAAAAATTGGTATCAGAGCTAGTTCCTTTGGAAGAAAACCTTAACAACTTGAGGTGATCCAAGATGGCATCATAAAAGAAGGAAAGTTCTAGATTCGATGGAATAAACTACTCTCTGTGGAAATTCAGAATGGGATGTCATTTGAAGTGCATTGGTGATCTTTTTGGAAGATTACAAAGAGTGCATATACTATCCCTTAGAATGGTCCATCTACTGCTGATGAAATCAAAGAAGCTAACACAAATAATAGGGCTATTGAAGCATTATTGAGTGCTTTGACAAATTCAAAGATGACAAATGTGATAGGTTTGAAGATTGCACATGAGATCTGGAAAAATTTGGAAACATTGTATGAAGGAGATCCACTAGTGAAAATTGCTAAGCTATAGAGTCTAAAAGGAAAGTGGGAGGACATGAAGATGAGTGAAGATGAGAACATTCTTTCTTTCTCTCAAAAGGTAAATGAACTGGTCATGAGCATCAGATGTGCTAGTGGAACCTTGGATGAAGAAGAAACTATGGCTAAGATACTTAGATCTATGACTTCTTCCTACAAAGAAAAAGCTCATGCTATTGATGAACTCAAGACAGTGACAAATGTGACAAGAGACATGCTGATTGGAAAACTTTCTGTCTTTGAGTTAAGTGAATTTGGTGAGTCTACTCCTAAGACATAATTTGCATTTAAGGCTACTATATCTAGGAAAAACAAGAAGAGATATGATTCGGAAGAGAGTTCTAAAAATACATTCAAGTATGAAGATGAGATGAAAAAAATTGAAGATAAAGAAATAGAATTAGAAGAACTAGAAGCATTGATTGTGAAAAGAGAAGCTAAAGGTCATGTTAAGTACAAAGGAAAGTTACCTATTAAATGTTTTTCTAGTATTAAAATAAGTCATTTTGCATCAAAGTGTCCTGAAAGAGTCTCTAACTATAAACCTGAGAAGACTAGATTTCAAAAGAAATGTTATTATGCTGAAGAAGGTGTTACTAATGATGAATTTGATAAAGAAACTGGAAATGAAGATGAATGGGTATTCATTGCTATCAAAGAAAATGGCTAGGTGTCCATTGAATCTACTAGTAATGTGAATGTTGAGAAAGCTCTTGCAGCAAAAAATGAAGAAAAGGATGAGTGGGTAATTGATAACAGATGTTCACATCATATGACTGGTGATAAAAGAAAGTTTGTAAGCTTGGAAAACTATGCTGGTGGTGTTGTAAGATTTGGAGACAATACTGCTGGTGTGATTCATGGCAGAGACACTATTTCTTTTGGTGGTAAGTACAATAATGATGATGTTCTTTATGTAGAAAGTTTAAAGCATAACTTGTTGAGTGTTGGACATATGGTAGACAAGGGTTACAATCTCCAGTTCAAGGATGGTAAGTGAAGAATAAGAGGAATTTATGGAAATATGACTGTTTCAGGTACAAAGACAAGAGGTAATATTTTTCACTTGAGTGGTGCTAGTGAAAGTTTTTTAAATTCTCAAGTTGATGTAAGTTTGTTATGGAATAGGAGGTTGTGTCATGTGAACTTTGATAAAATTGTCAAGATAAGCTCTACTCAAGCAGTCAAAGATCTTCCTAAGTAAAGCCTACTAACACTTTGTGCAAGGAATGTCAAATGGGAAATCAGACTAGAAATTATTTCTGAAGCAAACAGTTTAACTCCAATGGAGTACTATATTTTATACATACTGATCTATGTGGTCCATCTAGAATCCAAATTATTCAAGGTGAAAGGTACTTTATCTTTCTTATTGATGATTACTCTAGAATTATATGGGTTTCCTTCTTAAGAGAAAAACATGAAGCATTAGAAAAGTTCAAAAGCTTCAAAGCTATGGAAGAGAATGAGATAGGTCAAAAGATCAAATGCCTAAGGTCAGATAGAG
Source organism: Sequoiadendron giganteum (assembly GCA_007115665.2). Taxonomy (NCBI): domain Eukaryota; kingdom Viridiplantae; phylum Streptophyta; class Pinopsida; order Cupressales; family Cupressaceae; genus Sequoiadendron; species Sequoiadendron giganteum. The sequence goes on along the minus strand of CM021102.1, from coordinate 487,581,004 downwards.
GTGGTGAATTCACTTCCCAAGAATCCAATTATTTCTGTGAAGAGCATGGAATTCAAAGACAACTATCTACTCCTTGGACCCCTCAACAAAATGGAGTTGTTGAGAGAAAGAACATAACCGTTCTAAACACTGCTAGAACCATGATGCTAGAAGAAAATGTTTCTCATTTCTACTGGAGAGAAGCTGTAATTACTATTGTGTACACTATTAATCGGGTAAATGTCAACAGTAATTCTGGTAAGACCCCTTTTGAGCTATGGTTTGGTTATAAGCCTGCTATCAAGTATTTCAAAATTTTTGGAAGCAAATGCTACATTAAGAGAGATGATGATATAGGAAAGTTTGATGCTAGAAGTGATGAAGGAATCTTTCTAGGTTACTCTACTAAGAGAAACGCTTACAAGTGCTTTAATAAAAGTTTGAAGAAAATGGTTGAAAGTGAGAAAATGGTTGTTGAGTCTATCTAGTAACGCTACCCTGGTAAACAGGCTCGAAGTATGGAAGCAATACAAAAGGCATGGGAATTGTTTATAGAAGAGGTTGCTTCATGAAATACCTTGATCACAAGATAGCAACAAAGTGGATTTGTTGAAAAAGCATAAAGGTCTCTAAAGCTTTCAAGAAAATGTGTTTGACAGAGTGTCTCAAACAAACACGATCCTTCGAAATGCAATGGTGGAAAAATTTGTATAAATGGTATTTGTTGAAAAGACATCAAAAATTTCAAACAAATACATTTTGGCAAGGATAAAGCTAAGTTCCAAGCCAATTTATGGAAATTTCATGCCTGGTAATCACTTATAGAAAGTATGGAAACATACAGTAAGGCAGGTCGAGGTAGAATATGCAACCTATTGGACATAATGCCTCAAACCAATGACTCTGGGATGGGTTTTCCAAATGAAAAAATTGCAATTTATTTGCAAAAGAGGTAAAGCATAGATTTGATGGAGTATTGAAATCACGTTAAGCAATGTTGGCAAGAAATGCATAAAATGTGTTTGCTAAAGAAAGCTATAAAGAATAGTTAATTGAATGTAGTGTGCTGAGAGATGCATAAAATGGTTTGATGTTCATTGCTACTATTTGGAAACACAATTTGTAAACAAATGGGCATAGATAAGATCTGAGGGAAAACTTGAGTTAAGAATAAAAAGGTCAAAGATCCAATGACCAGGGGATCCAAATTTCTTGTTCAAAGTGATGCATCATGCAAATTCAATGAGAAGATTTGGAAAATTTGAGATTCATATTGTCTTAATTTATTGATTCTTATTAATTAGTTAACTTTATTGTTAATTAATTATGCATTTGTAGTGAAAATCATTAAATTGATGAACTAATTATACATTTGTTGTGTTTTGTACGTTATGTAAGATTCTGGATGCTTCCTAGGTTTGAAAAGCATTCCAGGATGATAAATCCATACAAAAATGATTTTAGTGTTATTTTATTTTGTTTTGATGAGCTGAAATAACATTAATTTCAATGGTAGATTTAATTGATTATTTCAATAGTGAAATTTAAATTTTTACATTCATCTAATTGAAATAATCTGAGGTTGATTAATTTTTGAAATTAATTACTAATCAATTAATTTTATGAATTGATTAATGTATTTTATGTTCACTGGTAATTTTGAAGAATGGAAGGATAATAAATCAAGGTTGATTTACAAAACTCATGTGCAAATGGGAGAAATTTTCTAAAAACACCATTAAATGGGAAGATGGATGAAGGTTTAGCGGGCCCACTTGGATTTATCTTAGGGAAAAGATATCGTTGCTCATTGTGCAAAAGGATAAACTCTGAGTCAAATTGAAAATACAATTTTTGAATTGAAGATCACTAGAGTCGAACAAAGGCTGAAACATGAAGTTATCTTTGTGAAGAGTTACATGCACACAAAAGCTACAACTTTTGATGTCTTAGTTTTGGAGGGAATTATGGAAGGACTGAGCTATTTATTAAAAAACCTGCTCATTTTGAAGGATTAGAATTTTAGGAAAAGCAATTAGACATTTTGTTTAGTGTTGATTACAGATTAGTAGTAGGATAGATGATACATTTTTCTTGCATTCTTAGCGTAGTTGGGTGGATATGAAGATACTGGTTTCCATACACTGGTGAATTTTCCATAATTGTAAATAATGTTTATTTGTCTCATCACAGTAGAAATAGCCAGATTTAAACTTGCTTCATGTTTTACTCTAGAACGATATTTATTTGGTTAACTATTTGATTTGAAGCTTTCAAGGAATGAATGAAGTTTTATCTTTTCTTTTGTTTGAATTGTGATTTGTAATCTGTTGTTAAAGTCTGCACTATGAATGAATGTCCAGCTTTGTATTGATTAGATGCTAACTTATTCTATAGTTTAGTTTAGGAATTCCTTGAAGAGTAACAGGTCTAGTTAACTAAATCAATCAACATTATTTTCTCTCTTTCATCCCCGATCTATCTTTTTCCCCTTTTTATCCCCCCATTAGAGTAGGTTTAGATAGGAGTTCAATCTTGCAGTAACCAAGAAGCTCAATAACCAGCAAGCCCCTTGAACATTACAACCTCATTGACTGCTCAACAAAACAACAACATTGTGACCCAACATCTAGGACCTTGGAAGGTGATCAATTTAACAATCATTTTTTTTTTTTTCCAGGTGAGGTAAGGTAATTACATCTTGCTTGCATGTTGCTACGTCATTTTGACACATCAACAAGAACCTTTACCCTCTCCTCTATTTGGAGTCATGATTTTAGAGAAAATAATGACTTATGGGTGTCATTAGAATTGATCTAATAGTTACAAGGATATATTAGATCATTAATAAAATCAGTTGTGGTTTTCTTTAGTATTGATGGAAACCACTTACAAATATATTCCCAAATGATGAAGAATGTTTTTTGGGTGAGAATTTCTTTTAGGTGGTAGGTGCATCAAATTGGGTTTGGACATGCACATAGGTAGGTGGGACTATACAAAAGAAAACATGATATTTTTTTACTATTCAACGTTTAGGGTTGGGAATACGTCATATCACATGATAGTTAGAAAGTTAGAGCATCTAGTATCAAGGGTGATGAGAAAGTCATGTAGATGGAGGGGAGTACGAACAAACAATTTTGATGATAAAAGAGAATGCTAGAATTTAATAGATCAAAGCTTAGAGGTCATTCATACTTGGTACCAAATTGAAGGCATGTTCACATCTCTAACTTTGATATAAGGTATAGGAAGTTATTAGGTAGTGGCTTTCAAAAATGCACAAGGAAGAGAAATGATGTAAAGGTATGTGAATTTTTTTAACTTTGAGATAGTTTTTTTTCGAATAAGCAAGGTTTGAGAGTTAAGAACAATAAGGAACACGTACGTGGGTAGAAGAATGGCCACAAATTTGAATTCAATAGATAACTTAGTTAAAATAATGAGTTGGGAGTCACAAGTTGGGGATGCCATGTGCATGGTAATTTGGGAAAGAGAACTATAATAGTTTTATGGGAAAATAGTGAAAGACATGAGGGTATAAGTAAGTCTAAAATTTTGATGAAAGTGAAATACTTAATTATTTAGTATAAAATTTCAGGGATCAAAGATTAAAGATGCCAGGGAAATGGTATCAAGGGTAGCACAAGTTTGAGAATGTGTACTTAAAAATTTCCAAGGTATTGGGTCAAGGTTTTAAAGACGAGATTAGTGGTATGCCAACATGGGAGGTTTTAGTGGTTTGAAATATTTTATTAAAATAATTTTACAAGGTAGAGGATTGAGATGTTAGGATCATGTCGAAAGATATGAGCTAGGAGGATTAAGTCCAACAAACAAATAAGGATAAAGGGTAAGATGGAGATAGATATGATGTCATATCAAGATAGACAACCTTGAATATTTGAAACTTTGACAAATTTAAATTACTTAAGGAAATGACCCAAATAGACCCAACACTTAGAATTATGTGGATTTTTTGCAAAAATATTTATGTTTTGACTCACCAAAACATGAGGGAGAAGACACTTAGGTAAAATAACAAAAAAGGCACACATAAGGATTTATTAGGTTGACAATTAAGTAATGGGTGAAAAGAGGAATAAATGCACAAAGAAATTATGGCTCACTTAAAAAATTAACACTATGGGATGGAGTCCTAACATGATTTGGTTGGGGACATGTGTCACTTGTAGACACAACTATAATTTGGTTAGCTCTAGGTAGTATACCAAAAATACATAAAGAGGACAAAGAGAATACATTTTATCATGAAAAATAATGGTTAATGACTTCACATGAACACACAACAAGGTATTTAAATGAAAAAAACATAGATGAAAAATATGAACTCTAAAATTATTCACATGAAATAATGCTTCAAATGATGAACATGACTAAGAAACTCCATCAAGTTTCCCAATAAATCTCTTAGATGATACATATTTTTTCCAAACTACTTTGTAATTTCATATGGTCCAATCTATTGAGGATCAAAATTTTCATGTTTTCCTTTGTCCTTAGACCTTGAATTTCACATGAGAACCAAATATCCAACTTGGAATATTCTTTGGAGCGTCATCTTATCAAACAAATATTATATAAATTTATTTTTTGACAAGGTTATTTCATGTGCACAACTCTTTTGCTTTCATCTAATTTAACTAGCTCCTTACTTTGTGAGAAATTGGAGTGTTTTTTGTATCATAAATATCATGTAATAGTTGATACACAGGATGCTCCAAATTTATTAGCATCTTAGAATCCATTCCATGACCATGATCAAATAGAGAATTTCCAATAAAATGTTATAGACCTCACTCTACTAGCCCATAATTTATGTTTTAATTTGGCATGCCATATTTTCTTGTTTAGGGAAAATGCTATTTTGATTATTTTTATAAGAATTTTATTATTGGACTCAACCTATTGATTACTTTGGGATGATAGGGAGATGAGAAAACTAGACAAATTCTATACTCAATACATAGGTTTGAAACATCATGTGATTTAAATCACATAGAATTATCAATAGTGATTCTTGAGGGTACACCAAATCTAGTTATGATACTTTTCAATAAAAAAACAATTACCACTTTGGATGTAGTATTGTGGTTTGAGATTATTGGTGAAATAAATAGTTGCAATAAGAATCCATTTGTATCCATGGTAAAATTTTCTTGTATCTCCCCTATAAAAATCAATTCCCTAGTGATAGAATGGAGCATCTACAATCACAAGTAAAAGATTAAGAGCACACATAAATTTTAATTTACTAGAAAACCTTTAAAAAACATCACATCTCAATTTTTCAGCTACATCTTTGAATAGGGTAGGTAACCAAAATATTTCCCTAAGGATTTTGTGTAGTTGTCCTAGCTTTGAAATTTCCTTACTTTTCTAGAATATTCTCGATTTAAGATCTTGAGTAGTAGTGTATTTGGATATCTCCACATCAAGCTATCATGGATTAACATATATTTTTGGGATTATAATTTTAGGGTTCTTTGTTGGAATTCATTCATTCGTATAGGGAACTTTATGTTTAATAGATAAAATATAATGTCCTTATACAATGATCATTATCAAATGGGCTATACAAAAATATATGATCAACACCATTTTTATTTACCTCTATGGCTTCTAGGTTGGCATTTTCCATTAATTTTGTCAAACCTTGACCTCTTACTAGCTTGTTTTTTTGTACCTCAATGTCATATTCTTGGGTCTTAGTGACCCACCTACATATTTTTCCTAAGGCTTATTGTTGAGTGATTATATTCTTGACCATTATGTGTAATACACATGTAAATAAATTTACATTGATCAATTATGGATTGTAGTTTTTGATAACTTTGACTAGGGCATAAGCATATTTCTCCTTTTTTGAGTACTTCAAATCTTCCCCTTGGAAGGATTTACTAAATAATGAAATGGGATGCTCATATCCATATTCATTCTTTTGGAGTAGAATTAAAACAACAATATGGAGTGAGAAAAATAAGAACAACTACAAGGTTTTCAAATAATTAAAACTTACCAAAACTAGTGTTTATTTGATAGATTTGTTGATTCCCATAAATTCTTCATTTGGATCATCAATCCAATTGCCTGGTTATTGATGAAGGAGCATCCATGGTCACCAAAAATCTTGGATCAACCAGAAATATTTTCTTGATTTATTTGTATTTTAAATAAGGGATAATGTGTGGGGAATTTTAATTTCCAAATATTTGTAATTATTCCCTATGGTGATTTGTAACTTTAATTTGAGAGGAGATTTACTTCAATGAATTTTTTGATTATATGAGAAAAATAGGTTTTGAAGGGACCCAAAACCATTTACAACTTAAGATACACAATGTTGCTAAAAAGATACTATAATAAGATATCAGCAACAAACCAAAATATAGAATAACAAAACAAAGAGAGTGATGAATGAGAGATAAAACAACTAACAATCAACAACACCCAAGAACAATAAAATAGAAAACCAACAGGAAAAAAACCAAGACCCAATAGGAAATATACAACAAATAAAAGAGAGAGAGAAGAACACTATTTCATACTGCTTAAGGTGTTGGCCACCTCAAGCTCCTAGTTCCTATGCACTTCAATCATGTCTGACAACTCTTTCTTCTTAGCTTCAAAGGAATTCTTCCATTCGGCAGACCCTCTAATAGCAGGGCCTTTACCATCATATTTCACACCTTCTTTCCTTTACCTTTGGCCGAGTGATCTTTCTTCATCAATTCAGAAAAATACATTTGGTCTTTCTTGAGCTCACTAATTTTATGGAATAGGACTTCCAAAGAGTCCACACTATTCTTCATTGAAATGTGACACACATGGAGAAGCTTCTTTATGTCCACATTAGTATCCAATATCTTGGCTTCTAAACTAGCCAAACGTTCTTCACATAGAGATTTGAAGTCATGGAAGGAACCCTCAAGGTCCACAATTCTATCTATCAGAATATCTGACACCAAGCCTTTCAAAATATTCTTCAAGTTCTCTTTCAAACCCCTAATTTTAATGTTAACCTTATTAAACTCCTAAAGAGTACACTTAGCTAACTTAAAAGTTCCAGTGGCATCAACCCTAGCCATGTCCAACAACTCAAACATTAAGGTAGAATCATCATTGAGATATGAAAATTCATTAGAAAGGGGATTTAGCTTTAGAGGCTCTGACTTAGCACTCTTCTTCTCAACATCCTTCTCATCTTGACCCTTAACCTTGTCCTCCAACTCCACATTGGGCGTTCTTGAACTGGGGAGTCATCAATTTTCACCACCTTTTCACCAGAAAAACTTCTCCTCAAAGACCACCTTGGTGTCCTCTGCTAAATTTATTGAGGCCTGAATCTTCAATTTGATAATGTGTTTGGATGCCCTCCTCAAGCAATCCTTAGCCTCCATCAAAAATACATTCTTCTTAAAATCCTCCTCATTACCTCCACCTTTGGCTTCTCCCTGGCCAACAACCAACTTCACATTCCTGGGAGATGACTCACTTGAGCCCACCTTCATATTGTCACTATCAGATAGAACAAGGTGCTTAGCTACCTAATTACTTTTAAGGCTACCCTTATTCCTATTTTCGAGGAGGTAGTCATAGGGGACGTGGATCCTTCATCATCCTCTTGATTCCACTCTTCTTTAGTAATGTTGGTATCCAAGACAAATGAGCCAGAAGATTCACTTGGAATCTTCTCCTTGCCTTTGATAGCAGGGGCAGGGAGAGGATATTTAACATGCTCCATGATTAAAAACCAAAGCCCTCCTATTTTTTGAATGTGCTTAAATAGACCTCTATTGAAGATGACATAAAAAATGGAAAGGAGATAAATAACCCATGCCTGAAATGGTTTAAAAGAGTGAAATGGTGACCAAGGATTGTAGTGAACCTGTCTTCCAAAGTCACATAGTGCATTATCATCTCCGCAACATTCGCCCATATCTTCTTGAGGGACTTGTGCTCATAGCCCCAACTTTCCATCTTAACCAGTTTCTTTCGTTTGTCATCTTTGAAGAATTGGGCCATTGCTTCTCGTTGCTCTTTTTGTCCTTATAGAACTTACAACCAACCATCAACAACATATTCATAGTAGCAATCAACTCCTTATTTACATCCACTACTAGGTCCTTTATCTACAACTTGCAGTTATGCCAACAAGATACAAATTATGTCGAGGCATTTGGGTTATGCCCATTCAATCTTTCTAAAAACAACATAAAATTATCGTGGTCAAGAATCTTCCATATCTTATTCTTCCTTAGGCTCACACAAGAGTGTGAATCAATTATGCTTTTTTCACCACCCATCTCAAACACCAAAAGAAGAAAACCCTTGCGATAATCACTCAACTGATAGCCAACAAGCCAAACAAAACCCACAAAGTGTGTGAGTTAAGAATTGGTACTAAAGATTAAATGACGCCACCGCATCAACTTAGCCAAAACCATAATTTCTCATTAAGATCATATCTTTATCAGGAAGGAGAGAGCCCTCCTCCCATGCATGATACTCATTTAACCTGACAACCTCATTGGAAAAAAAATCTCCCAGTGAATTTCTTTCTCAAAAAAATGTGATAGATGTGGGTCTCTTCACAAGAACTTAACATGATTATAGTATCTTTTATTAACTGACCCATATTCCAACTAGGCTTGTGTATGCCACATAGATAATTAATAATATTTAAGGAATCACCTTCAAGCCATATTTTGGAGTAACCCCTATCCAAAACATATTTTATGACAATAAACATAGCCTCCACCTCAACACAATGTTTAGTTCAATTTCCCAACAGGAGTGCCACCACGCCTAAGAGTCTGCCATCCTAATTCCTCAACACCCCCCACATCCTACAGGCCTAGCATTACCCTTCGCTACCCCATCAGAATTAACTTTAACCCACCCTGAAGGAGGTGGCATCCACTCAGTACTTAATCTAGCATTTAAAATGGACTTAGAGTTTGTAGAAGGAATAGAGGGGACCTTCCAATTATAAATCACCAAAATGTCATACCCAACAAAATAAGTAGTAGGGGCACACCGAGGTGCCTCAAAACCAATGATTCTTCAGAATAGCCCAATGAATTTTGATGAAAAGAATGCCAACTTTGAGCTTGGAATCATGAAATATTCTTTTGTTTCATTCTTTCCATATCCCCCATGCAATATGTGGGGCCATAAGATCCCAAAACCAATGGAGAATAGGGGAGGTGGATGGACACTTCCACTGGTCAAAAAATTTAACAAGGGAGTCTGAGAAGACCCAATCTAGTCTCCAAAGACCAAGAAATTTACTCCAAAGGATAGAGGAAAAATCACACCCAATAAAGAAATGGAAAGAACTTTCAACATCAGCTTCACAAAGAACACATATATTAGGAATTACAAATCTAGTTTTACAGAGATTATCCTGTATTAAGACTTTACCTTGCATACGCAGCCAAAATAATACATTCACCTTTAGGATCAACTTCTTGTTCCATAAATTTCCCCAAAAAGGAAAAGAATCATGCTTTTTTAGTAAATTCACAAGGGCATAAGACACCAAAAAATTACCATTAGCACAAGGATCCCAAACAACCCTATCTGACCTAGGAAAAATGGGGATACAAATGTTGCACAAGAAGTCCTTAAGAATCTTCAAAGATGGATCCCAATCCTAGAAGTTTTTCCACCCTTATGCCAAAGAGGTGTTTACAAATAGGAACAATGGCAGGAGCCTAGGGGAAATTGATCAAAGATTTAAAGTCACACCAAGAATCCTCCCAAAAAAGAATTTTGGTAGCATCACCCAAAAAACACCTAACACCATTAGCAATCAAATCCCTACAAGGAACAATATTCCTCCAAAAACAAGAACTAGAAGGAATATCATCAGAACTTAGCATATTCTAGGATCTCCCAAAGCCATGCAAATACTTGTTACTAGCTAGAGTAGCCCATCCCGCTTCCCCATTAAGGAGCCTCCAAACATTCTTCAACATAAGAGCCTTATTGAAATATTTTAAGTTTCTGATGCCAAGACCACCCCATTTATTTGGTTTATAGACCAAATCCCAAGCCACAAAAGGAATTCTAGCTTTTGTATCAACACCTAACCATAAAAATATTCTCATTACCATTTTCTCTTGAGATTTGACTGGGATTCTAAAAAGACTCATTGCATATAGAGCCAGATTTTGAAGAGTAGAAGAAATGAGTTGTACCTTCCCTACTTGATTGAGAAGCGCCCCTTTCCAACCCACTCTCTTTCTACTAAGTTTATCCAACAGACCTAGCGAGAAGGAATCTAAGATCTTAGAAATACACAAAGGAAGTACCAAGTACGTAGACGGGGGCTCACCCCTATTGCATGAAATAATCTTGAAAAAATTTAACTACAAAACTTCAGGGGTGATAAGAAAAAAAATTGACTCTTAGGGAGATTAATATGCTAACTAGATGCCTTCTCATAAGCCCCAATCAAACCCTTCATAGTTCTGACTTCACGAACAAAGGATTCATCCATCAGAATAGTGTCATCAATAAATTATTGATGGGTGACATGATCACATCTAGAAGAGGGAGAGAGGCCCTTCAGTAACCGGTCGACAAAGCCTTCTAGATATTTCTACCAAGTTCCTCCACCATCAAGATGAAAAGCAATAGAAAGATAGGATCTCCTTGCCTCAGACCACGTGAACTCTAGAAGGAGAACCATTCACCAACACAACAAAAGATGTAGTGGAGATGAGCTAATCAACAAGCTAAATAAACTACCAACATAAACCAAAGCATTAGAACACCTTCAATAGAAATATCCAATTCACCCTATCATAAGCTTTGAGAAGGTCCATTTTGAAGAAGAAACCTAAATTTTTAGAAGCATTAATAGAATGAGAAAGTTCATGAATAGTTATTATAGAGTCCAGGATCTGATGACCCTTAACAAAGCCACTTTGCTGAATAGAGATCAGATATGGGAGACACTTTTGTAGTCTGGTGGCAAGCACCTTCAATTTTTTTTTGTAAATGGAGTTACATATACTGATTGGGCGATACTCACCAAAGCTATTAGCATCAACAGATTTGGGAATTAGGACAATGAAGGTCATGTTTACCTCTCTGAGTAATCTTCTGGAGTCAAAGAATTCCCTGGTGGAATTAATCACATCTTCTTCAGTAATCTCCCAACATGATTGAAAAAATAGAAAAGGAAAACCATCAGGCCTAAGGGCCTTATTCCCCTCAAAATGAAATACCGCATCCTTTATTTCCAAAGCAGAAGGGATAGTAGTGAGCTCTGTATTCAGGTCCTTTGAAACCAAGTGGGGGATAAATTCCAAAGAAAGCTCCATGCTATTTTAGTCCCACACAAGATCATCCTTGAGCATTTTCTCAAAGAAATTGGCAACCAATATTCTAATAGCCTCCTCATCCTCCAACAATAACCCATTAGCTATAACTGAGGAAATTCTATTATATGAATTATGTTTGAGGGCAATAAGGTGAAAGAACTTGGAGTTGCAGTCCCCATATTTTAACCAAATTACACGAGACCTCTGCCTCCAAAAATCTTCCTCTTTCGCAACAATTTCATGTAGTTGAGCGAGAAGTCCATCCTCCTACAAATGGAGATCCTCTAATAAACCCTTTGATTGAATGGCCTCCTAAATACTATCAAGCCTTCGAGTAATAGAATTCTTAGAATAAAAAATATGACCAAATGATTCTCTATTCCATTTCTTGAGATTTCTCTTGAAAAAATTCAACATTTTGGCTACTCTGAACATCACATTTCCATCAATATTCACTTGCCACCAATTATTAATACAATCCATAAACCTCAGATCCCTCAACCACATAGATTCAAACAAAAAAGGAAAATGCTTCTTACCCCAAGCCTATCAGCCACAAAAGAGATAGGGAAATGGTCAGACCTACATATTATAATAGAGGATAGGGAACAAGAAAAATCCAAAAACCAAGATGTAGATGTCAAAGCTCTATTTAGTATAACTTGAATATTATTCGCACAAACAGGTCTGTTGAACCAAGTAAACTTAGCCCCAATAATCCTCACATCAATAAGAGAATTATCATCAATGATCATTCTTAAATCCAACTGGCTATTAGGATTGGCCTGCAAACCACCCACTTTCTCATTATCACAAAGAGGAGTGTTGAAATCTCCCATAACTAGCTAGGGGCTATCCAAAAAAATAGTTTGAAGACACCCAAGATCATCCCATAACTTCTTCCTAGCCTTCTTCAGATTAGGAGCATACACTTTGGAAATAATCCATGAGAAAGAATCCCTAATCAAAACAAACTACATCTCCACATGATTAAAACCTTCTACTATCACTAGAGTGCCATATCCAACTACTAGCCCAGATGCACGATCTAGTGGCGGGGACGGGGCTACAATAGGCTCCAAAATGGTACATTTAGGGGAGCACAAAGTATTTGATACATGATCCACATTTTTTTCTATCGATTGGCCAACAACCTCATCCACATATTTCTTAGTCTCCTTGTCAACCTTAGGATGAGGGACATATTGAACTTCATTATTAACTTCACCCTCCAAACCATTTCCAACCGCTGGATCACCTTGCTTCAGTGGAACCGAATTCCCCTTGGCTTCCTTGACCTTCCAAACCTTAGTTTGAGGAACAACCTTGGGCTGATCCACCTTAGCCAGGAAATCCTTAGCCCAATGACCCACCTTTTTTCACTTGAAGCACACAAATGATAGGTTTTTAAAGATAATTTATTGCTTCCCAGAACCCACCTTCGAGTTAAGGTGAAAAAATCCAGGCATCACAACATCTTGATCAATCATGACACAAAAAATTGCTGCAACTAGCCAGCTTCTAGAGAGAGTGGCATCATCAATAGTGACTAATCGCCCAAAATAGTTAGCCACCACCTTAAACACTTATTCATCCCAATACTCCAAAGGAAGGTTTAGAAACTTTACCCACATAGGGGCTAAATGAAAAAGGCACTTGGAGAGATCAATCCCGGGTTCCCAAGGCCACAAAACCAAAGTAAGATGCCCAAAAGACCATAATCCTTTTTCAAAAACTACTATTAGGTCTTCATCATAGGAAAAGCAAAATAATCCTTTAGCCACAACTACAAATTTAACTTGACCCTTCAAAGCCCACTTCTTGCAAACCCAAGTGCAGACCTCATTAATATTAGGTCGAGGACCTAAAAAATTTCCTATCAGAGAAAAGTCCATTCGAGCTATATTTTTGGCTATAAGAGAATCCAAAATGGACAAGGCAAAGCCATCTTCAATGTTAGAGGAAGACACTGATTTAGCTACAATGCCTTTGCCTTTAAGTTTTGAGGAAAAAAGGTCAGCCCATCTCTAGGTGGAAAGATGCTCTTCTGGATCACCTCACGGTGGGTTCTTCTTTGGAGGTTGTTGCTCCTCTTCCAAACCTCTCTTCTTTGGATCCACCGTTGGACCATTATGCTGACACTATTGTGCATGACCCTGTGCCTATTGTCGCTACTTTGTCAGATCCTGTCCACCCTTTGTTGGGAGTCTCTACTATTCTGCTTGTTGATTCTTTCTCGGCTGCCTTGTTGTTGACTCCTTCACTGCTTGGTTGTCCTGTGGTGGTTGAGGTGGAGTCAATGCCCTCAACGTTTTCTTCGGTTCCTGATTCTAAGCCTCCCTAGTCGGTTGTTCTTCAGAAGAAGAAATCTGTGTCTTCTTCTCGGTCTCAGGCTCTTGGAGCCAGCTCTAAACCCTCTATGTCTGGGGTTTCTTAATTTCTTGTTTCACAGCTGTCTGTCAGCTGTTTCTGGTTGTACCTATAGTTCAAACTCTGGTTTGAACTATGTTTTTCTTTTGTCCCTTGGACCCTTTGTGAAGGGTACAACACCCTAAAAATGTTGCTTACCTTCTAAAAAACAAAGATGTTTGACCTATCAACCAACTAATTCCCACTGGAATGTAGTCAATTTGGGGATTTCTCAGATTAGCCACAAATGACTCCCTAGTTGGGGCCTGCCCATTATCACTAGCAACCACATGACCCCCAGGATCCTTTGGAAGTAATGCCACTCTCAAAGTTTGCAAATTTGAGATGCCTATTTCAAATTTTTCTTCCGCACTTTTAGAAGTGCACCTAATGAATCAATCCGAATGACCCACTTTGGAGGCTTGTAACTTAAAGCCTGTTGATTATCATGCAAAACCCATTTGTAGACATACTCAATCAACCTATGTGAACAGGCATGTCAATTTTGAGCTTCTCGTGACAAGTTTTGACAAAGTTTCAAAAAGTGAAGTTGGAGGGTTTTGACACTGTTTTGTTGTTTGCAGACTGTTTGTTTTGTGAAACAGCTTCCTATTTGAGCTTGGATTTCACAACCAGTTGAATGTCATGTCAGAATGAATTTTGTTCCATATTCTCCATATTAAGATGATCTCACATTGCATTTTTCAGAGTCTCATGATCCGATTTGCTATGTTTAGCAGATCAAAACCAATTGCAGTCTATTCAGTTTCACATTTGCATTCTTGACAACATTTCAGAGAGGCTAACTTCGCTCGTCAGTATCTTTTGATCGGTGATGATTCAATAGAATTCGTTTTGCACACGTGCTCAGGGTATCTTAATGAAATCATGTGTCTGATGGAAGCTCACAAAGAGTTGATTTGCTATTTTTATAAATTGGTAGTTGGATCAGTTTTAATTGGTGCAAAACAACTATTGTTTCAAAAAAGTTTGGTTGAGCAACTTTGTCGATTAATATCCGATTCCTCAGGTTTCCTTTTCCCGAGCCGTCTTTTGCACTGTACTTTCAGATCAAATGACTATATGCTTGAAATTTTTTATAGTTTCACGAGGTCGTTTGACCAATTTCCCAAATTGATTCCTGGGGCAACTGGGTCAGTTTTTACCATTTTCCAAAAAGGACAGAAAATAAGATTTTAATGAAAACCAAGTTCATGTTTTCACTTCCAGAACACTCTGAATTTGTCTTAGAACAATTTGAATTCAAAACTTGTTTGAAAACAATTTTTTTTTAGTTGGACCCACATGGGGCCTGACATGCTTCACACTATTATGATGTTGCAAATATTACAATATTACAAATGTGGATAGCAATCCATTTGTAGTGATTAAGAAGTTCATATTCTTCCACATGGAAAATAACTTGAATTGGTTGAGTGACTCAAAGGGTATTAAAGTTATGAAGCACAAATTGATGAAAAAGGTGATGCCTTAATCTCAGTTATAGGGATCAAGTCACTACATTATTTTATCTTTCTAAGTTGTTTGAGGAGCCAAACAAGACTAAAAAGACAAGTCAATTATACAAGCATTCCATGGATTTTGATAAGATGCCTCCAATTCAACGAGGGACCAGTAATATGGGGTTTATAGTTTTGATTATAAGCCATTAGTTTGTAATGTATCCCATGGTATTTTTGCACCTCTCAGATGTCATTGATGAGCCAAGATCGAATTTCTCATCTAGCTGGATTTCAGATAAGATCATACGAAACAAACTGCTAAAAATATTTCCAAATATGTGAAAGCATATGTAAGGCGTAACCTCCAAATTGGGGTGGTCACTGAAAGCAGCTGCATGGTCAATCTAAATGCTGCACATAGTGGATTAGATACAAGGGAATTTTATGTTAAGTTTTGGAAAATAAATCAGAAGGCCTTGTGGGCAGTTTGCACTGACATGAAAAGTTTATAAGAAAACAATTGTTTGAGGAGTTTCTATTCTGGCATCCTGGAGGCAGTCATTGTGCACTGGAATGGGTTGGCTTCATACCCATAAGGTTTGTGCATTTAATCGAGGGATGAAATATTGTCCGGTGCCACAAATTCAGATGGGACACCATGTTTGCAACATATGGAATGAGATGAAATTGATTGGAATGCACAAGATCGATCTATTAAAGGGTCTTATAAAATTTTAAGTGTATGCACTAAATGTATTTATTGAAAAGGCCATGGAAACTTTGAAACAATGCATACATGGACTATGTATGTATGTTTGAAAAGGATTTAGTAACTCTCAAGAAAATGTATTTGCAGGAGAGGCCTGCGCACCATTGAAAGGGAGGAGGCCACCATGGAATCTTGGACGCGGGTGAAGGAGAATGCGCTGGCCACTACAAGTGTGGGGCACAAGTGAGGGGAAACCTACACCAGCTATAGGGTGTGTGCATACATCAATTGCAAGTGCAATTGGTAAGTGTATGGTGCACACATAAAAGTGTGAGGGAATGCGCAGGTGCATCGACCAACAGGTGAGTCAAAGCATAGAGGATCACACCAAACAAAAGCAAGGAGTAGTGCACAACTATTGGAGGAGGATGGCATAATGGCAAGAGACACAACCAGCCAATGAAGACCCCCGCGTCGGAGAAGGAAAACTCATGCCAGGTGAAGCAGAGCACGGGAGCTCAAAAAAAATTTTTAGGGCCAACTTCCCTGATCTCGCTGGATTTTGGTGACATTGCCAAAATTCTTGCAAGGTGTGCGAGAATGCACAGGAGGAGCCCATTTTTTTATTTTATTTTATAGTTAATGGTTTGTGATTAAATGAACGGGGTGGGCCCAGTGCAAAATTTTAAATGGTAAAACATGCCTAGGGGTAAATTTTTATTTTGCCCAGGTAATTGGAAAGTGAATAAATTATTCACTTTTTGGGAATATTTTATGCTGAGGTGTGGATTTATTTTTTAAGGGGCAATTTATTAAGTGAGTAAAGGTAAGAACAACATGCTCGTGCAATATTTAAATGTTGGAGTTTGAATGGTAAATGGTCTAGATATGTGGAGAATTTATAAAGTGGATTCATTATTCATTTTATATAGAAGATTTTGTGTTGGGCATATAAAATAAAGTGGAGGCATGGGTAATTATTTTACCCAAGCATAAATTTCTGAGAAGCTTCATGCGAATTAAATATTCACTTTATAATGAGGTTTTATTGTAAAACAGGTGGAATTTTATTTGCTGGGAATTAATATGAAGGAAAATATTTAAAGATGAATAATATAACAACATAGACAAATAAAAGATGAGTTCAAAGTTCAAATATTAAAGTTGGAAAACTTTAATAATTGGAGGTAAAGTATAAAGTGAATATGCAAATAAAGTGCAGCATTATGAAAGAGAACAAAAATAGATTTTGCACGGGAAAAGGATGAGATAAGAGTAGCTAGATAAAATGATGAGAATCTCCACATGGGCTATTTTTCAGTTACTGGGTAATGATGAGCAAATGCAGTTTTTGAGGGAATATGTTTGTTTTTGCAAACGAAGGAGAGGAGATATTCTTTTCAGTTTGATCAATGGTGAATGGAGCTTCCAGATCAAATTTAGGGCTGCTCCTACTTGCCTCTCTTCTTCTACATCTTCTATTATTCTCTCATTGTAAAGGGTTCTGAGTTTTTGTATTGGGCTGGGTAGATAGAGAATTGTAATTTTTGAGTCATTGTTTGAGTCTGTAAGCTATAATTTTCTGAATTTATGAGTAAATACAACCAGTTTATGAAAATAACGTCATGAAGGTGTTTGCAAATTCATGAATGTCTTCAGATTGTCTCCATATTTGTACACTTTGAATCATGTGAATTCAATAATACAAAGTGTCTTTGAGTTTATCATCTCAAGTTTCATGAGATTGTTTTGTCTGTTCATTGTTCTGTTTCAAGGAAATGGTTAAAATGCTTTAAGCAGGTGATTGTGATTTCAAGTGTGCAGATGGGATTTGATAAGAAGAATCTGATTGATATCAAGAGAAGGATTGTTGGTGTAAGACACTAACAACTAATGCAAAGCATCAAAAATTTAAATCCACTAGTTGAAGACTGTTTGATGGGGAATTCATTTTATGTGTTTGACTCCATGGCCCAGAACTGTCATTGATCTATTTTTCAGTTTGTGCATCTCAGGAACATTTTATAATTGCAAAATCATTCTAATCTTACTGTTTAGCTTGTTGTTTGTCCTACTTTCCAATGGCTGAGAGAGGGTTGAGTTACTAAGAATTTAGCCAAGTTTGAAGTTGTGAATGCCTCCCTTAGTGTATTTTAATTGGGAATTATTTGCTTTATAAAGCAATGTCGGTATATGAGTGAATTAAGTTTTTGGGCATTGTATAGGTTTACCCACCTTGGTCCTGCAGAGCCAAAAGTGTAGGGGAAATGTTTATCCATTCCATTTCCTATTAGTTGGCCACTAGCCTTTATGGTTCTTTATTATAGAGGTTGGCTACCTCTTAGAGAATTACAAATCCTATATGAGAAAAAACACCAACAGGAAGCACCTCCATTGAAGGACAACTATCACAAGACTCCTTGAAGGTATCAACCACACACTTACCCTCATAAAAAACATATTTGACCACATCCTCACTGCACAACCTGTCCTTCCCAACAACATCACCAAAGAGCACCAACACATCTACACTGTAGGATCTGTCCTTCCTAGTAGTATCAACATAAATCCCCAAATCCGTAGGCTGACCAAACTGAAACTCACCATGATTTCTAGGGATTGAGTTCAAATTCAAATCACTCAAGCCCACCACCACATTAGTCTTCTCGCCAGGGGTTTTCTCCATCTCCAATTTTGGGTACTTCGGTGAATGGCAAAGGTATCTTGTTGGAATATTCCACTTGGTCATCCCATTTATGGGTGGAGGCCACTCATTTATGAAGATTCTTATAGGTTGGTGGGCATGATGTGCATGCATTTTCATGTTGAGTACCGAAGTTGGCATGTTGGTGCATGTTCTTTTATGGATCCTTCAAAGCCACCAAGGAGTTATGGGGATTCCAAGGTTGACCATTTTTATTGGCCATGAGTTGGACACCCATGTGAGGGCCCTAAATGCATTTAATTAATTTAATTAAATTTTTTATTATTCTCCAAAATGGGTGTGGGTTTTCCAAGGAGGTATTTTTCTTGTGGTTTAAGAAAACCATAGTGGTTTTTCTCATTCACAAGTCTATATATTAAAGCCTTGTCATTTGGGAAGATGACTTTGGAGTTTTCGTAGGTTGCTATGGGGAGATGTTGTGAGATTGAAGAATATTTGAAGAATCGATTGTTTTGGATTTATATTTGCATAAAATATTTGAAGAATATTTAAAGAATCCATTATTGCAGATTTATATTTCCATAGAAGCCCATGTTTTAGGGAGCTAGAGAGCTCCATATTTTCGGAGATAGTGAGCTAGTGAAGTCCATGTGAAGGGATCTTGAAAGATTCAATAGAAGAAGGGTTGAAAGAGACCAAGAAGATTTTTTTTTAAGGTTTAAAGGTATGCTACAACAAATAGAAGATTGGTGACTTCATGGTTTGATTGCAGTAGTGATTTCTAATGAAGATTACAGGATGAAGGCACTAGAATCAGATGAAAGAGGATAGATTAACGAAGAACATTATACATTTGATATTTTCTATTATACAATATATTTATTTCAGTTTTTCCATATTTTTCATTAGCCCATATGGCTGCAAAATAATGTGACTTACTTGCATATTTTTGGCATTACTTTAAGAAATTATTGAGTTACATTTTCAAAATGATAGGATTTGTGATTGAGGGTTGAACCATTTTACATCAATGGCATCAGAGCTGGATTTCTTGAGTGTCCAGAGAGAAGAAATGATATGATTTAGTATGCACTAGGACTTGGAGTGGAGTGTGTGTGGTTTGTAAACAAATCATTGAGTGAGGCAATTTTCATGTGCAAAACTTGAGGGTTTTAAATTTTTATGTTAAGGATTTGTGAGACCTTAAGGATGGAAAAGAGGAAGAATAAAAGGAATTTTTTCATTGGATGGATTGTGAGGATTCCTTGACTTGAGAAAATTAGAGAGAGTCAACAAGAAGAAATAAGAGTTGGAATGATAGAGTTGCAATGGTGAATTAACAAAAGAGATTGAAAGGAGAAAACAAGAAAAGATAAGAGTTGAAGGTAATCTTGATTATCTTTCTAATGGTATTTTGATTGTAGGAAAGAAATAAGATGCATTAGGGTGTCATGCATGTGGCATAGAGGAAGAAGAAGAGGGTGAATATGAAGAAATTAATGAGCTTGAAGCTAAGGAATGTCTATTGGAAGACATGAAGGATGAATTGACAGAGGTTGCAATTGAAAAAAAAGAGTTGAGTGCAATGGATTACATTGAAGAAGAGGAAATCAAATTTGCAGCAATGAAGAGGAGGCAAAACTTGTATTTTGTGAGTTAATTGGTGATTTGATTTGCATGTGAATTATGTTAATAGAATGGGTGAGTATGAGGAAGATGAAAAGTATGTTGCAATAATAAGGAAGATAAGGTTTTTGGAATTTTATGAGATTGAAACTAAATATGATCTGTGTTTGAGTGAAATGGTAAGAGAAAGTGAAGAAAGAGTTGCAGTAGTGGAGAAAACTAAGGTAAAGTTTTGTTTTTTTGAATTTTGCAATGAAGATAAATGTGAGTATAACAAGGATACTGTTGGATGTTGTGGTTGTATTGCTGATATGGGGTTGTCATTGATGTCAATACTATTAGCATTGGTGATGCTTAAGGTTGTATATGTTTAGGAGATTGAGAAAATTGTAATAAATATATTGTAGACAACCAGTGAAGGTGAGAAGGTCAAAATTTTGGTAAGTGTTGTACGTTGATAATCAGAAGGTGCACATTAAAAGGTTTGTTGCTGAGCCTATCTAGTATGTTGTCCAAAAATTTTAGTGGTACACATCAAGAATTGAGAAAGTTATGAAGATCTGTGTTCGTATAGTTATTCAGTTACTGTAGCAATTGTTTCTGGAAGATGAGATTTTAATTCTATTAAATTTGGTTGTTGTGCATGTTCCTATGATGTTCATGGATGAGTCTAGATTGCGCTCTATCCCTTTTTTATGTCCGCATTGATCAGAGTGCTCGACATTGAAGATTTTTCCTTGTGTGTTCAAGTTTTTCATGTTCTTGGCAGCATGATGGTGATAGCGTGTTGCGGATCTCTATGGATTAATAATTTATTGTTGGCATGCTCGAAGGTGTCTATTTTGTTCCTCACTATGTTGTGACCAACTTGTGTTGTTGTGCATTAAGATTTATTTATGTATTGAGGCTGACAGTTGTAATTTATTCTTTTTTCGTCGATAGAGTAGTTGATGTAAATCCATGTAGCGGATATATAAGAGTGATTATCTCTTAGTTGTTGGGTGTGTGAGTGTATTTATGCTTAGTGTATGTGTGCATGTGTGAATAAATATTAGATCATCCGAATGTAGAGTAGAGTGTGAAGAAGGTTGAGTGAAGTGTGATTGTGCCTAACCGAAACTGTAATCAGGCTTGTGAAGAAGCTAATTTCTCAGTTCATATTCATTAGATGGATTTAATCTGATTATTGTATGTAAGGCAATGAGATTTCCTCTAAGTAGTGAGCTCTAGGTAGTGTGTCTGAATGCATGTGCATTCCCTATTTACTCTTCATTATACTTTTAATAGGGTATAATCTTGTGGACTAACATCCATCGTGGTTTTTCCGCTAACAAGGTTTCCACGTATAAAATATTGGTGTTCATGTGTCTCTAATGTGTTATTGATTTATGCTTGCATTATTAATTATCAGATCTAAGATTAAAGGTTGATTATTGTTGAATAAGTTTGATTTTGGTAACAATTGATTCATCCCCCCCTCTCAGTTGTCTATTCTTGTTTTGCCAAAAATTGGTATCAAAGCTAGTTACTTTGCAAGAAAAGTTTAAAAACTTGAGGTGATCTGAGATGGCATCATACAAGAAGGAAAGTCCTAGATTCGATGGAACAAAATACTCTCTATGGAAAGTCAAAATGTAATGTCATTTGAAGTGCATTGGTGATCCTTTCTAGAAGATTACAAAGATTGCATATACTATCCCTCAGAATGGTCCATCTAATGCTGATGAAATCAAAGAAGCTGAAACAAATAATAGGGCTATTGGAGCATTGTTGAGTGCTTTGATAGATTCAAAGATGAAAAATGTGATTGGTTTGAAGACTACACATGAGATCTGGAAAAATTTGGAAACATTGTATGAAGGAGATCCACTAGTGAAAATTGCTAAGCTATAGAGTCTAAAAGGAAAGTGGGAGGACATGAAGATGAGTGAAGATGAGAACATTCTTTCTTTCTCTCAAAAGGTAAATGAACTGGTTATGAGCATCAGATGTGCTAGTGGAACCTTGGATGAAGAAGAAACTATGGCTAAGATACTTAGATCTATGACTTCTTCCTACAAAGAAAAAGCTCATGCTATTGATGAACTCAAGACAGTGACAAATGTGACAAGAGACATGCTGATTGGAAAACTTTCTGTCTTTGAGTTAAGTGAATTTGGTGAGTCTACTCCTAAGACATAATTTGCATTTAAGGCTACTGTGTTTGGGAAAAACAAGAAGAGATATGATCCGGAAGAGAGTTCTAAAAAGACAGTCAAGTATGAAGATGAGATGGAACAAATTGAAGATGAAGAAAGGGAATTAGAAGAACTAGAAGCATTGATTGTGAAAAGAGAAGCCAAAGGTCATGGTAAGTACAAAGGAAATTTACCTATTAAATGTTTTTCTTGTAGTAAAATAAGTCATTTTGCATCAAGGTGTCCTGAAAGAGTCTCTAAGTATAAACTTGAGAAGACTAGATTTCAAAAGAAATGTTATTATGCAGAAGAAGGTGTTACTGATGATGAATTTGATAAATAAACTGGAAATGAAGATGAATAGGTATTCATTGCCATCAAAGAAAATGGTCAGGTGTTAACTGAATCTACTAATAATGTGAATGTTAAGAAATCTCGTACAATAAAAAATGAAGAAACGGATGAGTGGGTAATTGACAACGAATGTTCACATCATATGAATAGTGATAAAAGAAAGTTTGTAAGCTTGGAAAACTATGATGGTGGTGTTGTAATATTTGGTGACAACACTTATGGTGTGATTCATGGCAGAGGCACTATTTATTTTGGTGGTAAGCATAATAATGATGATGTTATTTATTTAGAAGGTTTAAATCATAACTTGTTGAGTGTTGGATAGATGGTAGACAAGGGTTACAATTTTCAGCTTATGGATGGTAAGTGCAGAATAAGGGGAAATTCTGGAAATATGATTGCTTTAGGTACAAATACAAGAGGTAATATTTTTCACTTGAGTGTTGCTAGTGAAAGTTGTTTAATTGTTAAAGTTGATGTAAGCTAGTTATGGAATAGGAGGTTGTGTCATGTGAACTTTGATAACATTGTCAAGATAAGCTCTACTCAATTAGTCAGAGATCTTCCTAAGTTAGTAAAGCCTACTAACACTTTGTGCAAGGAATGTCAGATGGGAAAGTAGACTAGAAATTATTTCTGAAGCAAACAATATAACTCCAATGGAGTACTAGATTTGATACATACTGATCTATGTGGTCTATCCAGAATCTGAAGTCTTCAAGGTGAAAGGTACTTTATGTTTCTTATTAATGTTTACTCTAGAATGATATGGGTTGCCTTCTTAAGAGAAAAACATGAAGCATTAGAAAATTTAAAAGGCTTCAAATCTATGGTAGAGAATGAGATAGGTCAAAAGATAAAATTCCTAAGGTCAAATAGAGGTGGTGAATTCACTTCCCAAGAATTAAATTCTTTTTGTGAAGAGCATGGAATACAAAGACAACTATCTGCTCCCTGGACCCCTCAACAAAATGGAGTTGCTGAAAGAAAGAACATAACCGTTCTAGACACTGCTAGAACCATGATGCTGGAAGCAAATGTTTCTCATTTCTACTGGAGAGAAGCTGTAAGTATTGTTTTGTACACTATTAACTAGGTAAATGTCAACAATAATTTTGGTAAGACCCCTTTTGAGATATGGTTTGGTTATAAGCCTACTGTCAAGTATTTCAAAAAATTTGGAAGCAAATGCTACATTAAAAGAGATGATGATATAGGAAAGTTTGATGCTAGAAGTGATGAAGGAATATTTCTAGGTTACTCTACTAAGAGAAAAGATTACAAGTGCTTTAATAAAAGGTTGAAGAAAATGGTTGAAAGTGAAAATTTCAAAGTTGATGAAGATATTGATAGACCATCCAGATGTAGTGGATATGATTCAGATGATCAACATGATGGTAATAAAAATGGAAATAATATTCAGACATAGAATCAACTTCAAATTATTTTAGTGAACCAAGGGAATCAAGAAGCAGAAACTGTAAGAAGTGCATAAGAAAGAACACAAGAACAAGAAGTCAGAGAAAATCCTAAAACTCCCAAGTAT
This sequence comes from Sequoiadendron giganteum, assembly GCA_007115665.2. Taxonomy (NCBI): domain Eukaryota; kingdom Viridiplantae; phylum Streptophyta; class Pinopsida; order Cupressales; family Cupressaceae; genus Sequoiadendron; species Sequoiadendron giganteum. Next base: position 487,556,716 of record CM021102.1, on the reverse strand, counting down.
GTAAGGTGAAATCATTCTGATAGTCATATCATAGGAGATAAGAGAAAAGGTGTGCAAAATAGAAGAAGAATTTTGGAAGAGTATTGTCTAATTTCCAAAATTGAGCCTAGCACTACCAATGAAGCATGCAAAGATGAATATTGGATGGAAGCTATGAAAGAAGAACTAATGCAGATACAGAAAAATGATACATGGGATCTTGTTCCTAGACCTAAGAATAAAAATGTGATTGGGACCAAATGGGTGTTTCAGAACAAGTTGATTGAACAAGGTGAAGTGGTCAGAAACAAAGCAAGACTAGTTTGTAAAGGGTACTCATAGATGGAAGGTATTGATTTTGAAGAAACTTTTGCCCCTGTTGCTAGAATCGAAGCTATAAGATTATTTCTTGCTTATGCTGCTTTCAAGAATTACAAAGTCTATCAGATGAATGTAAAGTTAGCATTCCTAAATGGTGAGTTAGAGGAGGAAGTCTAGGTTGAGAAACCAAATGGATTTCGACTGGCTAACAAAGAAAACATGGCATGCCGATTGAAGAAATCTCTATATGGACTTAAGCAAGCTCCTAGAGCTTGGTATGCTAGATTGGATAAATACTTGTTGAAGCTTTGATTTAATAAAGGTATTGCTGATAGAAATCTATATTTCAAGTTGGATCAGAATAAAGAATTGATCATTGAAGTCTTTGTTGATGACATTATTTTTGAAGGTGATTATGATTTGTGTATGAAGTTTTCTAATGAAATGAAAAGTGAGCTTGAAATTTCAATGATAGGAGAGCTGAAATTTTTCTTAGGACTACAAATTACTCAGTTAGTTGATATAATTTTCATATCTTAGTCTAAGTATGTGGAAGAGTTACTGAAAAAAGTTTGGTATGGAAGATTCAAAGCTAGTTGGTACACCTATGATAACTGAATGCAAACATACACATAATGATGATTCTCCTAAAGAAAATCAAACAAGATACAAGTCAATGATTGGTGGATTAATCTACTTGACTCAGACCAGGCTAGATATAATGAATGTTGTATGCATGGTTGCTAGATATCAAGCTGATCCTAAAGAGCCTCATGTGACTGCTGTGAAAAGAATCTTCAGATACTTGAAAGGGACAGTTGATTTTGGTCTTTGGTATCCTAAGGATGATGATCTTATCTTGAGGGCTTTCACTGATGCAGATTGGGTAGGAGATGTGGATGCCATAAAAATTACAAGTGGTTGTGAATTCTTCTTAGGGAAGAAGTTGGTGTCTTGGCTAAGTAAAATGAAAAATTCTATCTCCTTATCTACTGTTGAGGCATAATATATTGCTGCTGCAAACAATTGTAAGTATTGTGGATGAAGCAGATGTTGAGAGATGTCAGAATTGAGTATGAAGAACCTATTTCTATATTCTTTGACAATTCTAGTGCCATAAACATTTCTAAGAATCTAGTGTTGCATTTAAATACAAAGCATATATCCATCAAATATCACTTCTTATGAGATAAAGTAACTGACAAAGAAGTTAGAATAGTGTATGGACCTACCAAGGAGAAAATTGTAGACATCTTTACTAAGCCATTACCTAAGGATACTTTTGAGTACCTAAGAGGCAAGTTAGGGGTGATTTCCCCTCCTGATTAGAACTAAGTGATGCAGGTCTTTGCATTAGTCCGTGAATTCATAGCCATATCCTATTCCATATTGATGTTGTGGTGGCTGCTACTCAAGGGGAGTAGTCAGATGTGCTAAATTTAAGGATCAAAGCATGTGTACCTTTTTCGTTCATGTAAAAGGGGGAGAGAAGAAATGTTAAAAACATGAGAGGAGAAATATGAAAAACACGAGAGAAGAAAACAGGAAAAGAGTGCACAACCTAAGGAGGAGATTGTTGGAGAAGAGCTAGTTGTGTTGATGGTATTATTTTCACATCATGTGTTGCCATCAATGCCAAAGGGGGAGATTTTTGGATGTTGTGGTTGTATTGCTGATATGTGGTTGCCATTGATGTCAACACTATTAGCATTGGTGATTCTTAAGGCTGCATATGTCGAGGAGATCGAGAAAATTGTAATAAATATATTGTAGACAGTTAATAAAGGTGAGAAGGTCAAAGTGTGGGTAAGTGTTGTACATTGATAATCAGAAGGTGCACTTCAAAGGGTTTGTTGCTGAGCCTATCTAGTATGTTTTCTAAAATTTTTAGTGGTACGCATCAATAATTGAGAAATTTATGAAGATCTATGTTCCTACAGTTATTCAGTTACTGTAGCAAGTATTTTTGGAAGATGAGATTGCAATTCTGGTAAATTTGGTTGTTGCGCATGTTCCTATGACATTCGTGGATGAGTCTAGATCATGATCTATCCCTACTGTACATCCGCATTGATCAGAGTGCTTATGATTGAAGATTTTTCCTTGTGTGTTCAAGTTTTTCATGTTCTTGGCCGACATGATGGTTATAGCATGTTGCAAATCTCTATGGATTAATAATTTATTGTTTGGTGTGATTGAGGGTGTTTATTTGGGTCCTCACTATGTTGTGATTGACTTGTGTTAGTGTGCATTAAGATTTATTTATGTATTGAGGTCAAAAGTTGTAATTTATTCTTTTGTGGCCGACAAAGTAGTTGATGTAAATCTGTGTAGCAGATATATAAGAGCGATTGTCTCTTCATTATTGGGTGTGTGAGTGTGTGTATACTCGGTGTATTTGTGTATGTGAAAATAAAGATCACATCATCCGAATGTAGAGAAAAGTGTGAAGAAGTTTGATCGAAGTGTGTTTGTGCCTAACCGAAACTATAATTAGGCTTCTGAAGAAGCTAATTTCTCAGTTCAGGTTCATCAGATGGATTTAATCTGATTATTGTATGTAAGATAGTGAGCCTTCCTCTGAACAATGAGCTCTAGGCAATGTGCTTGAATGCATGTGCATTCCCTATTTAATCTTCATTATACTTTTAACAAGGTATAATCTTGTGGACTAACATCCACCATGGTTTTTCCCCTAACATGGTTTCCACATATAAAATATTGTTGTTCATGTGTCTCTAATGTGTTATTGATTTATGCTTACACTGTTAATTATCAAATCTAAGATTAAAGGTTGATTAATGTTGAATAAGTTTGATTTTGGTAACAATTGATTCACCCCCCCTCTCAGTTGTCTATTCTTGTTTTTCCAATAGATGCAGTATGGAAAATTCCATTAAATGACATAGAGGAGAGTGAAACTGATTTACTAATGCAAATCACAATGACAGAAGTAAAGTGGGATGCATTGGTTGTAAGTTAGAGAGGGGATATAATACATATCTTGTAGAAGGAATGAAAAAAGAAAAAAAGTTGAAGATGCAATAGGTAATGAGAAGGTAAATTCATATTTTTATGAATTTGAGAATAATTATTTTTATGAACTAAGATGCATGATTTGGTGAATTTAGATGAGATGGTTTAGATAGATTTTTCTAGTGATGATTAGTATGCAAAGAAGGATTTGTATGGTGTTGCACATTTTAGTGCAAATGAATTTTGATGGAGGTGGTTAGACTATGGTGGGTTGAATCCCACGAGATTAGAGGAGAATGTGAGTTACAGTTGGAGGGGGTGGTCAACTTATGGTGGAATTGATTCCACATTTAGGAGGTTGAGTATAAAGTAGAGTTGTTAGAGGAGGATACTTATTCTAACTAGGTGCTAGAGGAGGAGAAAGAGGAATCAATTGGAGGTACCTCCAATTATGGAGTTCATTGAATATTGCTTGAAATTTGAAAGGGTGGTACTGCCACTCAACTCCATTTTATGAATCCATATTCACTATTTTTTTCCTACCTTGGGTGTCTGATGCAAGAGCATCCACAGTCATTGACAATCTTACATCAAACAAAAATATTTACTTGCTTTTTTTTTGTATTTTTAATAAAGGCTAATGTGTGGGGAATTAATTATTTTTAGTTACTCCCTATGGTGGTTTGTGACTGTAATTTTGGAGGATATTTTGTTCGGTGAATGTTGCAAAGGAATATCGATGGAATATTCCACTTGGGCATCCCATTTATGGGTGGGGGCACTCATTTATGAATATTCTTACAAGTTTTTGGGCATGGTGTGCATGCATTTGGATGTTGAGAGCCCAAGTTGGCATGTTCGTGCATGTTCATTTATGGAGTCGTCAGTGCTGTTGGGGAGTTATGAAGATTCCAGAGTTGACCATTTTGATTGGACATGAGTTGGGAACCCATGTAAGGGCCCTAAGTTCATTTAATTAATTTAATTAATTTTTGTATTATTCTCCAAATGGGGTGTGAGTTTTCCAAGTAGGTATTTTTCTTGTAGTTTTGGAAAACCATAGTAGTTTTTCTCTTTCACAAGTCTATATATTTAGGCCTTGTCATTTGGAAGATGGATTCAATTTTTTTGTGGGTTTTTATGGGGAGATGTTTTTGGATTGAGAAGAATATTTCAAGACTCTACTGTTTCAGATTTATATTTTCATAAAATCCCATGTTTTATGGAGCTAGTGAGCTCCATATTTTGGGAGATAGTGAGCTAGTGAAGTTCATACAAAGGGAGCTTGAGAGATTTAGCAGAAGAAGGGTTGAAAGAGAACAAGAAGACACTTTTATTGCAGTTTTGAGGGTGTTCTACAATAGAAAGAATATTGGTGATTTCATGGTTTGATTGCTGCAGTTATTTCTATTAAAGATTACAAGCTAAAGGAGCTAGAATTAGGTGAAAGATGATAACTTGAAGGAGAACATTCTACATTTGATCTTTTTTGTTATACAATAGATTTATTTTAGTTTTTCGATGGCTTTCATCAGCCCATGTGGCTATAAAATAATGTAACTTTAGTTATGATTTTTTGTCATAGTATCAATTCAAGAGTTTTTGAATGAGAAGCATGAGACCTTGCTTGCAATTTTTTGGTGTTACTTTAAAAAAATTGTGAGTTACATTTTCAGATTGTTGTAATTTGTGATTGAGGGTTGGATCCTTCTACATTAGTGGTATTAGAGCAAGAGTTCCTACGTGTGTAGGTAGAAGCATCGATGCGAGGTAGTTTGCACTAGGACTTGGGGGTGGAGTGTGTGTGGTTTGTAAACAAATCGTTGAGTGAGGTAGTTTGCATGTGCAAAAATTGAGGGTTTTGAAAATTTATGTTAACGATTTGTGAGGCCTTAAGGATGGAAAAGAGGAAGAAGAAAAGGAAATTTTTCATTGGATGGATTCTTAGGATTCCTAGACTTGAGAAAATCAGAGAGAGACACCAAGAAGAAATAAGAATAATGAGAAGGTAAATTCATATTTCAATGAATTTGAGAATAATTATTTTCATGTTGATATGTATGATTTGGTGAATTTGAATGATATGGTTTAGATAGATTTTACTATTGATTATTGGTATACAAAGAAGGATTTGTATGGTGTTGTAGAGTTTAGTGTAGATGTAATTTTGTGGAGGTGATCAGACTTTGGTGGGTTGAATCCCACAAGGTTAGAGGAGAATTGGAGTTACACTTGGAGGGGTTGATTGGTTTATGGTGGAATTGATTCCACATTCAAGAGGTCGAGTGGAGACTAGAGTTGTTAGAGGAGGATACTTGTTCTGGCTAGTGTTGGAAGAGGAGAAAGAGGAATATTGCTTACAATTTGAAAGGGTGGTACTACCACTCAACTCCATTTTGTGAATCCATATTCATAAATTTCTTCCTACCTTGGGTATCTAATGCAGGAGGATCCACGATCATTGGTAATCTTGCATCAACAAAAAAAATTACTTGATTTGTTTTATATTTCAATAAGGGCTAATGTGTGGGGAATTAATTACTTTTCATTTCCAAATTTTATAATTATTCCCTATGGTGATTTGTAACTTTAATTTTGGAGAAGATTTACTTCGGTGAATGTTGCATAGGCATCTCTATGGAATATTCCCCTTGGGAATCCAATTTATGGGTGAGGGATAATTATTTACGAAGATTCTTAAAAAATTTTGGGCATGATGTGTATGCATTTACATGTTGAGTACCCAAGTTGGCATGTTGGCGCATGTTCTTTTATGGAGCCATCATAGCCGCCAATGAATTATGGGGATTCCAAAGTTGACCATTTTGATTGTATATGAGTTGAGAGCATATCTGAGGGCCCTTAATTTAATTTATTTTTGTATTATTCTCCAAATGGGGCATGGATTTTTGAAGGAGGTATTATTCTTGTGGTTTTGGAAAACCATAGTGGTTTCTCTCATTCACAAGTCTATATATTTAGGCCTTGTCAATTGGGAAGATGAATTTGGAGTTTTTGCAGGTTGAGATGGGTAGATACTACTAGATTCAGAAGAAGATTTGAAGACTCCATTCTTGCATATATCTATTTGCATAAAAGCCCATATTTTAGGGAGCTAGCGAACTACACATTTTGGGAGATAGTGAGCTAGTGAAGTCCACGTGAAGGGAGCTTGAGAGCTTCAACATAAGAAGGGTTGAAAGAGACCAAGAAGAAATTTTTGTTGCAAGTTTGAAGGTGTGCTATAGAATAAATAATATTGGTGATTTCATTGTTTGATTGCAACAATGATTTCTAGCAAAGATTACATGCTGAAGGAGCTAGAATTAGGTGAAAGAGGATGGGTTGAAGGAGAACATTCTACATTTGATCTTTTCTGTTATACAATATATTTATTTCAGTTTTACAATATTTTTCATCAACCTATTTGGCTATAAAATAATGTAAAGTAATTTATGCTTTGTTGTTGTATCATTTTAGGAGTTTCTAAATGAGAAATGTGAGACCTTACTTGCATATTTTTTTTGCTACTTTAAAAAATTTCTGAGTTACATTTTTAGATTGTTGGGATTTGTGATTGAGGGTTGGATCCTTCTATATCACTTACCATTTTTTCATCATGTTATAAATTTCCTTAGTCTTCTTGGTGAATTTTGGCTCAAATATTCTTGAGAAATTATTTTTCCTGATAAAGGATTACATGCCCTTAATATTTTTTAGCCTAATAATAATTCCAATCACTTTTTCCCTTTCTACATCTATCTTTATTTCATGCTTTCACATAATGTGCTCGAGAAATTTTCCCTTTTCCATGCCAAGCACATATTTTTTGGGATTCTAGGAAATCTTGTGGTCTAGGTATCTTTAGAATATTTTCTCCAATTTTTTTAGCGATCTCTTTTATCATTTTTGAATAGTTTTTAGGTCATCTTGGAACAAGGCCTTTAATTCATTCATTAGGTTGAAAAATTCAATGTCCATGTCTTATTATAAGTTTGACCCTACATTCTTATTGTTGAAATATGGTGTAAAAGGGGTCAATATTTTGTTGATTCTTGAAGGAGTTTCGTAAAAAATACTTAATAGTGTCCTTATATTTAGGTATAATAGTATAGTTAGGGTTTGTACCATATTTATCAATCTCTCTTATAGCAATAAAAAAAGCCAAAACCCTATTCCAATGTTCATGGATTCTAATAATTTATTCTATAGGAATAGATATTCTAACTTGCCTAATGAATTTTGCCATATCTATAGGGTTATATATGGATAAAGGGGTATCATTTGGAACTATAATATCAACAAAAATAGGTAAATAGTTCATTAAAAAATGAAAAGGGACATAGCCTTTAAATTTTACATCTCTCTTCTTTCCTTTGTCTCTAGTTCCATCTCTTAATGGTTGAGATAGATTGTGCTACACTATCACAACAAGATTCTTCCCCTTTTGTCAATATTTTACTCTTGAAGATGCTACAACTTGACTATCTTTTGGGAATTATATCCTCTCTTTTTTCTATTGTATTTGATCTTTCATGTTTTCAACTATCACATCTTTAAAATTATCATTCTTTGTTTCATTCTTTGTAACATTATTATCCTTTTATATACTTGGTTTATTTAATTTTGGAATTACAATATTGGATTTACCTCTTGGAAGGAAATGACTCTTTCTCAATTGATATCAACTTTGAGCATGTATGACTACAATTTCAAAAACTATTCTTTTATCTTTGTCATTAGATGTTCTTCCCTAGTACTTTTAGTTCATCATTTCCCTCAAATTCTCAAATTCATTGTTACAATTCATACTAACACAACTCAACACACTTCCACAAACTTTGAAGCCACTTCACATGTAGTGTTAACACCAAGTCAGCCATTACCCATGTAAAACACCATAAAAATGTTAAGTACACGCTTCCCACTTGATCAAGACAACATGTGAACCACAAAAATATCTTTTACATGATTTGGAAAAATCCATGAACCACCTAAGATCCAACAAAGATTTTATCCAAATTTACATAATAGAAATACTTCAACCCAAAACATCTAGTTAACCTTATACGCACACTAACACATGAAACACACACTGTAATACACCAAATCATGAGAAATATTGAATTTTGAAAGATACAATCAACATAAGGAACTTCCTAGATGCACACAACCTGAAACCAAACTGTGGAGAAATGCGGAGCAAATACATTTCTCTCAAACCACAACAAACAACACTGAAAGCCTATTTCACACATTGGTGAATGTATCTCACTCTACACAATGAAATAGAAGCCCAAAATATACATATAGAAACTAATGAAAAACCTTTACAACATATCAGATCCATAGAGGGATAACATCAACATAGAATAAACATAGAGCATATCACAAAGCACATACTAAACATTTGCGCAACACTGTTTTCTCTATTTATCACATTTTCTCAAAAGCACTTGGAAACCAAGCACTAGAGACACCATCACATCAAATTACACCATTCCAAAACATATCCAGAAACTACAACATAAATAAAACTACATGTACTCACAACACTTCCTCAATATCTCAACAATTCATGCACAAACTACAACAAACTATTTCCCTCTCTTTTTCACAATTTTTTCAATATCCTCAACATGTTCATCATGCAACAACCTTCCTCAACACATAGTTGACATCAATGACAACACTTTGATACTTGCAAAAATCTCCCCCTTTTTCATTGATGGCAACACAAGATGTGAAAAACCATCAAGGACACAACTCTAAATACACCTATTTCTTTTTCTTTTTACACATTATCTCATGATTTTATTTTAATTTATCTCCCCCTGTCTAGATAGAAATTTTAACATGATTCTGCCTCCCCCTTTGACATCAATGGAAAATAAGAAAGTATTTTGCATTGTTCTCCCCCTTTGACATAGAACCAAGATACTTGCAACTGCTCTGAATACTCCCCCTTAGTAGTACACTCAACCAAATAAAAAAATATACACAATGATGAAATATATTCCTTTCTGAAACAATGATACTACCTACTCCCCCTAAGAGGTAACAACCAACACCAGTCCAGACAAGAAATGAATCCATAGATCCACTAGACTGATGCATCTCTATATACATCTAGTTCAAATAAGGAGGGGCAATAACCCCCAAATTGTCTCAGAGAAACTCAAAAGTATCTTTAGTAAGAGCCTTAGTGAATATGTCATCAATCTGATCCTCTGTAGGTACATATTTAAGATTCACCTCATTCTTCACAACTTTTTCTCTCAAAAAGTGATATTTGATTGATATATGCTTTGTTCTTGAATGCATCACTAGATTCTTTGAAATATTAATTACACTTGTATTATCAAAAAAGATATAAATATGCTCATCATACATTACTTTGATATCCTTCAATGTCTGTCTCATCCACAATACTTGTGTGGAGCAAGATGTTGTTGCAATATACTTAGCTTCTGCAGTAGATAAAGAAACTGAATCTGTCTTCTTACTTAGCTATGCCACCAATCTACATCCAAGAAAGAATGTGCCACCACTTGTACTTTTATTTTCATTAACACATCCAACCCAATCTACATCTGCATATGCACTTAATGTGAAATTAGTATCCTTGGGATACTATAAGCCATAATCTAGATTACCCTTCAAATATCTAAATATCCTCTTTACTACAACTACATGCGACTCATTATAATCTTCTTGAAATCTAGCCACAAGACATAATACATACATGATATCTTGTCTAGTAACAGTTAGATATAATGGTCCACCAACCATAGTTCTATAATTACTCTAATCAACCTTAGGCGATTCATCATCTTTTCTCAATTTGCAACCAATAAAAATAGGAGTACATACCGGTTTGGAGTCATCCATTCCAAAAAAAATCAACATCTCTTTAGTATACTTTGATTGTGAAATAAAATTGATTAGTAGCTCAAGGAAGAAATTCATCTACCCAAACATTGACATGCCAAACTCTTTTTGTATCTCTTTTGCAAATTTCTTACACATAGCTTCATTTCCTCCAAAGATAATGTCATCCACATACACAACCACTATCAAGATTTTATCTTCCTCAATTTTGAAGTAAAGATTACTATTTGTGGTACCTTTACTAAATCCTTTCTATATCAAATATCTATCCAATCTTGCATACCAGGCTCTGAGATCTTGCTTTAATCCATACAATGCCTTTTTCAATATGCAAACCATATTCCATTTATTTGATAATTGAAATCCTTTCAGTTGTTCCATGTAAATATCTTCTTTCAACTCAACATTCAAGAAAGTAGACTTCACATCCATCTGATAAACTTTAAAGTCCTTGTATATTGAAAATTCCAAAAAAAATCTAATTGCTTCCATTCTAGCCACCAGTGCAAATTTTTCCTCAAATTATATTCCTTTCACTTTTGAGTAACCCTTACACACAAGACTTGATTTATTTCTTATCTTTTCTCCATTCTTATTCAGTTTGTTTTTGAATACCCACTATGTTCCAATTATATTCTTATTTTTCAGGTCCCTGAACCAGTTCCTAAGTCTAATTTTTCTCAATTTGTTACAACTCTTCTTTCATTTCCTTCATCCAATATTCATCTCTACATGCCTCACTTAATATTTTTGGTTCAACTTTGGAAAGTAAACACAAATTTACCTCAACTTCAATAGCTCTTCTTCTTGTCAATACTCCTTTCCTCTTGTCTCTAATGATCTATTCTTCATAATGATTTCTCTGCACATAATTATGGGTCTTAGGGGTATTTTCTGGAGCTTCTTCCTCTCCATTGTACAATTCCTTTTCCTTATATTTTTCTTCTTATTCTTCTTCTTCTTCTTCTTCTTCTCCGCAAGTAGGTTCATCTGACACATATCCATCTACAACTACTGAATTATGCAAATCTTCATCAACCTTGACATTTGCACTTTCGACAATCTTTCTTAGCCTTTTTTTGTAACATTTTTAACATTTTGTTTTCATAGAATATCCAAGGAAGATACCTTCATCAAACCTTTCATCAAAATTTCCTAAGTTTTCATCATCTCTTCTGATATAGCATTTTCTTCCAAACACTCTAAAGTATTTGAGAGTAGGAATCCTTCCATACAACAACTCATAGGGAGTATTTGTGTTGTTAGCTTTGTCTTGAACTTTGTTAAGTATGTAAACAACATTATGAATTGCTTCTCTCCAGTAGATTTCTGATGGTTTAGCTTATTTCATCATAGTTCTTATAGCTTCTTGAGCAGTCATTTTTTCCCTTTCAACAACTCCATTTTGCTAAGGAGTTCTAGGGGCAGACAAGTGCCTTTTTATTCCATAATCTTCAAAAAATATGTTAAACTCATTAGAGGTGAATTATCCACCTATGTTAGACCTCAAAAATTTGATCTTCAAATCTATTTTATTCTCAACCATAACTTTAAATCCTTTAAATCTATCTAGAGCTTCAAATATTTCTCTAAGAAAAGTAACCCATATCATTCTAGAGCAATTATCAATCAAAAGCATGAAATATTTGTCACCTTTAAGACTTCTCACCCTTGTAGGACTATAAATATTTTTATGTATCAATTCCAATAATCTGGTAGTAGATTTCTCTTTTTCCTTTGAAACTAATCCTTATTTATTTTCCAAACTGACAATCTTTATAAACAACATTGATAAACTTTATGATTCTTGGTAGGTCTCTTACTACTTGTAGTGAACTAGTTCTAACCATATCGTCAAAATTCATGTGACACATCCTTTGGTGCCATAAACAACTATACTTAATATGAGTCATAAAGAAATGACCATCAATACCCTTGAGTTGATAGGTATTTCCATCTATCCTCTTTCCAACAAAAATCATAGTTCCAGACCCTTTTCTGATCTCACATACATCATCATGAAAAAACATTGTACCCTTTGCTACACATTTTTCCAACAGTCAAAATATTATTCCTTAAGCCTTTAACATATTAATCATCTTTAGTGTTATGCTTGCTATCAAAATTGATCGAACCTATTCCATAAATCTTAGCACCTGAATCATCTTGAAATTTAACTAGTCCTCCATCATACTTTTCAAGTTTAACAAAATTACTTTGTCTTTGGTCATATGATCAGAGTAGCCACTATCAACAACCTAATCGTTCTTATCTTTTCTAGCATGAAAAGAAGATACCAATGTGCCTTTAATATTATCCTCTTTTTTTTTTTTTTTTTCAGAACATAACTTTTAGAGTTAGCAGAAGTAGATTAATCTTTTAAAGCTAAGAACAAGAATTCATTTTCATTAGCACCTCCATAATCAGATTCATCATCAAAAATACCAAAATCTTCTCTAATATAGTAACTTCTCTTAATCATATTTCATTTGTGCTCCTTACTTTATTGTTCTCAGCTCTATTTGGACATCTTGAAGCATAGAGATCTATATTTCCATAGCTAGAACATTTGAAATGTAGTTGTATAGGTGTAATTTTGCACCCCTTAGGAAAATTCCCATTTTACCCTTGTGTGGTGTGCAAACGTTCGCATGGGGCACTTACATCCCTGGTAGATTCCTACGGATGGAGCCTGTCGAGGCATTACACTTCTCATTAGGAGTCGAATTGTAATTCCCTTTTTGGCCAACCGACCCGAATATGGCCGGTTTCTTCACTCCTTCAAATCCACTATTCCTTCATTCATTTCAAGGCTAGATGATCTCTCTTGGTGATTCAAAATCTCTAAACATTCACTTCAAGTATTCAAGCAACAGTTTTTCACTCCATAGCAACAACTACATCACTCCATCAAATTAGTAGAGAAAGTGTAGAACAACACCATTGCAACAGAGGCTTGAGTCCTCTCATTTTATCCCCCATTATCCTTGAGTGATCTTGATGGAGGTGGTAATATTTCTACTCCTCTCCTCTATTATTTGGTTGAGTAAGCACATTACTGTTTTGTAGTGTTTTAGTGTTCTTTGCTTTATTCATTTCATTATTAGATAATTTCTCTATCATTGTAAACTTGGCTATTCGTGCAAGTAGAAAAACCAAAACGGGGGTTTGAATGAGGTAGACCCCTATACAACCCCCTAAAAATTTCCTCTTTATTATGTGTAGGTGGACATGCTTCTTGGAGCTCGTTGGCGAATTTTTTTTTTTGGTGAGATCATTCTTGTTACCCTAGCATTGATCTACTTACTTTATCATATTTGTTTATGCATTTCTTATTTCATAGTGTTATTTTGTTCCCTTAGAAACCATTAGATAGGCCGTTAGTATGTTTTCTAGTGGTTCAACCCTATCTTTCTAGGCCTCTATCCGCACAGATGCCAACACACCTGAGAGATGCCAACGCATTACGCTATCATCCCAAAACTGACTTGCCTAGCCCCCTTTCAAGTCTCAGGTCTGCAGAGTGAGTGAAGGATCTTATAGTTCTCATCATTCTCATCTAGCATCTCCTAACACTCCCTTAAGCTGAGGTAAGTTAGGGAAGCTTATTGCTCTCAACCCTTTGTGACCTGGGGCCTTGATGTGGTTGGTCCCCCTATCTTACATTTTTGGTGAACTTGATGTGAACCATTTTTGTTCCATTTTGTGACACTAAAAGTTCCTTTCCTCGTATCCTAGGAGCATTATAGGTGTGAGTGTTGTAAGGATTTTGCCTTGCAACTCAACCTGCGACCCCTAGTAGGCATAGTTGGAAGGTTCCAAAGGTATTGCATAATGAAACCTTATTTGGGTCACTATCTTATCCTATAACCTTTAGGAGGCTATATGAAGGTATTGTTTAGTGTACATGATGTCCTCTTTCTTACATAAACCTATTCCCTTCATGCATCCTATGAGTAGTGGTACTAGTATAACCTTCACTTCATAGGACCTATCGATGGGATTTAACAAAGAACCATCTCCTCTCTACATTCCTATGAGGATAAATGGAAACACTGTAGTAGGTGTTCTCATTGATCTGAAATCTAGAGTGAACATCATAACTAAGGAGATCATGTTAATCAACTTTCTACATAAGGATGTATACGATGCACCTATGAGTACCGTCTACACGCATGATGAGATTTTCGTACCTCCTATAGGTAGTATTGTCCTATCAATCCTTGTCAGACCTAAGTCCATAAACTATATGTTTGAAATTATCCCAAGGTCTAAACTCTTCAGAGTGAAGCTGGGTATCCCCTAGCTGGTAGCTATGAATGTAGTTCCTTCGGTTGTGCATAAGTGTCTAAAATTCACTCATGAGGGTTCTATGCATGTGATCCATGACACTGGCTATAGAATGATGATTGAACATGGTAGTTACTCCTTAGATTAATTTTAGCCTGCACTTGTTGGTCCTCTCCCACCAAGGAAGGAACTCTTGTATCATACATATCAAAATTACAAGAAAGGACATTCTAGGTCGAAAATGAGATACCCTCCTTCACCTTATGCTATTTCACATATGGCTTGCTTGAAAGCTGACAATGATTCCACCAAAGCATGTAGGAGAGAAGAGAAGTGGTCCAAAGATCCTCCTTCTTCCTCTTTCACTATTCAACCTAATGCTTCTTCTTGATTTGTTGTGGTACCATCTGCTTTAGCCTCATGTTCACAAGAGAATCCCCTGGTGCCCTCTTGGCAAAGGTCTAAGGATCCCACGTTCGAGCTTCCTATCCTACCCACAAAGCCTAGGCCCATTTGGTATGGTAGGAAGAAATCCCCCCATGGGGAATCCCTTGTGTCTTAGCCCTCGCGGCCTCCTACCATGCCTGCTTCTAAAACAATGAACAAGAAGAGGCCCACCACTGAGGTGTTAGAGCTGACTCCCCTCGCTATTTTTGAACCTGTCCCTCTTGCTCTCATACAATATTTTATCCCTCCATTGGAAATAGTCACGGAGGACACTCCCATGGTTGAGAAGGATCCTTTCGCTCCTTCTCAACCTCTAGTCTCTAGTTCAAAGAGTTGCAGAAACTGCCTTGCGTGTGAGCACAGGTCACCTCATAAAGGAAGGAAGAGGAGATGACCACCCCTGTATCAGGGTCTTCTACCACATCCTCCTCTCTCCTCCCCTATTTTTCCATTCGAACCAGCTTTGTATCACTTTCGGCTTCCGCTGCGAGTATAAATGTGTCTGGGAAGGTGCAGGTGTTCATCGCTCCTTCAGTGGAGCCACCCTTTTTGACCTCTATTTCGGATGTCCCACCTTTCCAAAAGTCCATAGATATGATTAATTAACACTTTTTTCATATCTGTTGTGGTTATTTACTCCTCCTCCCTTATCTTTCTTGCCTCATCTGTGGGGAGTTTGCCTCCTCTGACGAAGAAGAAGGTAGAGAGTGGTCCCTCCAGCAACAAAGGACATAAGAGGAGCCCATCTTCCCCAAAAGGTGGCCTCATGATGAATTGTTCCATCCTAGTAATGGAGCTAGTCCTAGCTTCCCTTAAGTTCATCATTTCTCTTGAATCACTCAGTGAACTTAGCAGTGAACCTTAGGCATAATCTGGTCCATCCGTCGAGGTGAAACATGGCACTTATATTAAGTTCATGTTTAACTTAGTGGATGAAGTTCCAACTTTTTCAGCAATCTTTGCAAAGTCATTGACCTTAGACCCACAAGATTTGAGCGACAGAGACCTTATAGGTCCTTCTTCCTTAGCCCTTGTTGTGGGAGGGTCAGAAGCTCCTTCCCTTAGCATTCCAACACTATAGGTTCATTCTCCTTCCCCCTTTGATGATATAGAGTGGGAAGCTAATGACCTCTTGGTTGATTAGTGTTAGGAGGAGACCTCTTCTTTATCTTTAGATTAGATGTGTGTGTGTTGTAATGTGTTTCCCTTGTAATCGTTCTATATGTGCCTAGATGACCCTCGTCACCCCTATTGGTTCTTGATTATAGGCATGGTATTTGTGTTGTAAAAATTATTCTATTTGTATCATTATTCTTCCATGTTTGTCATTGAATTGTCATAAATTGGGGATGATGCAAAGTATTGGGGGCATTTAGGCTTCCCTTCTATGTTGAACCATTTTTTTAAGTTTTACTTTGTCTTCTTGTGCATTCCTCACATGGCCTGATATAGTAGGGAGTTGATGATAGTTCATTTATATACTATTATACTTATATATATTCATGAGCAGTTCTAACCTCGAAATATAAGGCAACTCCTGTGCCCTTTTTTCATGTTCTCTTTCCTTTTTGATTTTTCTTTATCTTTCTCTCTTCTTTTCTTGAGTTTTCCCTCTCATGTGTGATAACGTTGCCTCTACACCACTTTGATCTTGAAAAAATGGATTCATTTCCAATGAATATTTTCTCAAGAGTCTTCATGGACTTCTTTTTAATTGCATTCTCAACTTGAAACCCTAACAAAACATGTTTCCTTCATCATGGGTTCATATAGAAAGGACTTGGAAACCTTCCTCCGAAGTAGGAAAAAAATTGATCTTCCCCTCACCCCAGCATATTCTTCCTTTCAAATTCCTTGATGAAGTGAACATCTTTTAGAAGGATTCCTTGATGATGAATTGATTCGAGAAAGAAGACACCAAATTTTGAGAAATGCGTCCCTTGAATGGACCCTTCCTTTTCATGCTGGGTCCCCGAGGGACCCATTTGAAAGGTTTTATCTCAAGTAAGTTCTATGGCATCTAGCTCGGGGGTAGCCCGACTAGACCTGCTTCACATCTTTGCATCTAGCTTGGGGGAAACCTGACTAGACCTCACTTTTCAAATAGTGTGTCCCTTGAATGGACCCCTCTTCCTTTTGAAGGGTTCCCGAGGGAGCCCTTTGAAACTCTTCCAACCTATCGATGGTTTGCGTGACTATCCGCTTGCTTGCATGCATGGCCACTTCCTGACATGTTCTATCTATGGGTAAACATGTCACTTCATGGGTGCACCTGTGAAGCCACTTTTTGACTTTGTGAAGTCTTATTTTCTCAGTTTCCTTCATATGAGAGTTCTTGGAGGATACCTTCCTTGCAGGTTCGTGGGTCTATAAGGCCATTTTCTCATTTTCCTTCATGTGAGAGTTCTTTGAGGATACCTTCCTTGTAGGTCCATGGGACTATAAGGCACTTTATTTCTTGAACTTCATGGTTCTACGAAGGTATGAATTTCTTTGGCTATCCTACACTCTCAGGTTTTCTAGATCGTGGTCTGCTTCCTCGACGGTTCAGGTATACATTTCTACCCCTATGAATTTTTTGATCTAATTTACCAAAGCACTCATCAATATTTGTACTTGCTAAAGTGGGGGGAAAATTTATAGGAGAAAATTTTCAACCCTTAGGAAAACTCCCATTTGACCCTTCCCCACTTTAGAGAATCAAATATGAAGGCTAAATTCCACATAAGCCCGCTACCTTCGTTCCACTTGGCACCTATTTTGAGTGTTAGCACAAAAATAATTGTTGAGGACGATTGTGCAGTGGCATGGAATTCTTATTTTCTTGCTAGATTCTTGTGGTTGGAGCCTACAAAGGTGTTACACTTCCCATTGGGAGTCGACTTGTAACACCCTCTTCGGTCGACCAAGCCGAATATGGCTGTTTTATTCACTCTTTCCTTCAAATCCACTATTCCTTCATTCATTTCAAGGGTAGATGATCTCTCTTGGTGATTCACAAGCTCTAAACATTCAATTCAAGCATTCAAGAAACACTTTTTCACTCCATAGAAGCAACTACATCAATCCATCAACTCAATAGAGAAAGTGTAGAACAATACCATTGCAACTAAGTCTTGAGTCCTCTCATTTTCTCCCCCATTAGCCTTGAGTGCTCTTGGTGGAGCTGGTAAGATTTATAATCCTCTCCTCTATTATTTGGTTGAGTAAGCACATTAATATTTTGTAGTGTTTTAGTGTTCTTTTCTTTATTCATTTCTTTATCATACAATTTCTCTATCATTGCAAACATGGCTGTTTGTGGAGGTGGACGTGCTTCTTGGAGCTTTTTGGTGAAATAGATTTTCATTGAGATCATTCTTGTCACCTTAGCATTGATCTACTTACTTTATCTAAAATACCAACATCTTCTCTAACATAGTAACTTATCTTAATCATCTTTCATTTGTTCTCCTTACTTTATTGTTCACAGCTCTTTTTGGACATCTTGAAGCATAGTGACCTATATTTCCATAGCTAAAAAATTTGAAAGTTAGTTGTATAGGATAAAATTTGAACCCCTTAGGAAAATTCCCCTTTTACCCTTCCTCACTTTAGAGAACCAAATCCGAAGGCTAAATTCCACATAAGCCTGCTTCCTGCATTCTACTTGGTGCTTGTTTTGAGCTTCAACAGAGGAATAAATGTTGGGGACACCGGTGTGGTGTGCAGATGTATGCATGGTGCACTTATGTCCCTAGCATATTCTTGTAGCTTGAGCCTATAGAGGCATTACACTTCCCATTGGGAGTCGACTTGTAATGCCCTGTTCGACCGACTGACCCGAATATGGCCGTTCTCTTCACTCTTTCCTTCAAATCCACTATTCCTTCATGCATTTCAAGGCTAGATGATCTCTCTTGGTGATTCAAAAGGTCTAAAAATTCACTTCAAGAATTCAAGCAATACTTTTTCACTCCATAGCAGCAACTACATAACTCCACCAACTTAGTAGAGAAAGTGTAGAACAACACTATTGCAACCGACGCTTGAGTCCTCTCATTTTCTCCCTCATTAGACTTGAATGCTCTTGGTGGAGGTGGTAATATTTTTACTCCTCTCATCTATTATTTGGTTGAGTAAGCGCATTACTATTTTGTAGTTTTTTAGTGTTCTTTGCTTTATTCCTTTCATTATCATAAATGTTCCAACATAAATGATGCTAAGGTTCCCCTTACAAGTTTAGATATGTTCAGATTATGGTTTGGATAGAGGAATTTTCCCCACCCCTTTTCAAATGGTTGGATATATGATATGGGGAAGGCGGTGATGGGAATTTCAATTTTTAGGTGATGCGAGCTGGGTTTTGGGGTTTCAAAGTTACCCATGGTGATTTTAATTATCGACTTTTGAAAACCCTCTTGTTATGTTTCAACAATGACTTACTACCGAGGGTAATTGGTCACTTAAGTGAGGTTTTATCCCTCTTAGGTCGTGACTTTACCAACCCCTTTCACTTGACTTGTCGGTCTTTTTGCCAAGACGGCTTATGTTCTATACCGTCGGGGGTTTCACTAGCGGGTCCCAACTGAATGTTTCATCTGAAGTTTGGTGAACCGTCCAATCATTGGTTTTGATTTGGGCCGCTTCTTGCCGACCTCGCAGGTTTTCCTGTTGGTGTCACCAAAGTGGTGCGAGGTTTGCGAGATGTCGCCATCTGTCATGAATGGATTTGTGGGTTTTTTCCCGAGGTGTTGGTGGTGACATGTGGCTGTCTCTTCATTGGCGATGGTCATTAATAATGGGGTTAATAATGACCTCTCACACACCTCACACGATCGGAGTAAATATACTTAATGGTACTGCAAGGTCAGTGAGGGGGTGACATGTGGTATTTCTTCTTTTTCCAATGGGGCTATGCGGGCCCCACTGTGTGGTTCAGACCTCCTATCTTTGTGGATTTTGATTGGATGTCTTTTCCCAGGTGCTAAGGTGGATTGTCAATAATCATTGATTTGGTCTCAACCCTCTGATTTTCCAAGTGTGTTCCTAATCAGTAGTTCAATTTCAGAGGAGGGGTGTGCAATTTGTCTGTGTGGCATATACTACCTTGCTATTGCTAGTGTCATTGATGGCACAGATTTTCCTTCTCTAAAGGATCTCCTTCTGAAATTTTCTCTGGCGTGCGAACAGTACCATCCTATAGAAAACACTCATGGCTGTGTTAGTCACTAATTGTTCGAGTGCTTGAATTGCTTTCAAGAAATTGTATCCTGCACACTATGCCATCCTATAAATACTGACTAAGTAACGTGCAATTAGCATTGAATTTTCTTTTATTGTGCAAGAAGGTTTCTTATCCGGTGCATTATAAGGCCTTTTTTCTCTATGGACAAATCGACTGAATGCAGGAGTGTGAGGCTAGGATCCCGAAGGTTGTCGATCATGATGGAGCCTACTACTCCCATATCGCCTAGGGGTACTACTATAAATACTGGAAAGAATCCAATACGCTGCTCGTCCCCTGTGGTCACATTTGATTATGATGGTAATGAATCTGACACCGATTTGGATTACCGGTGTTACTTGACCACCTTAGTAGAGCTAATGGGAGTAAATGAGGAGGTCTTGGCAGTTGAACCTATATCTGCTTTGGCACTAGGTCTAGTTGTAAGAGGTTGTGCTGATAATGATGGTAGGGGAAAGGTGGTTACGTTGCTGTCTCAGGCGTGGACTCGAAGTGGTCGCTTGTACCAGGGCCATGTGTTTTCTTGATGGTTACCGGTGGTGGGTTTGTTGGACATGTCTTTTCCTATTGTTTCATTAGGTGGATGTGGATGTGCATGTGCTTTGCATGAAATTTTGTTCTCCGACTGGTTACTGTGTAACCATTTTTTGATTCCTTTGATCATACACAATGTTATCGAATGATAAGGAATGTGAATTTGAATTTCACTTTAGGTTGGAATTCAATTTTTTACTGACAATGTAGCCTAATGCTTGTTGCTCTCCTATTATATAAAGGAGATTTCACGGCTCATTGTGAGATTCAAAATTTTGAGTCCGAAACCTTGGAGTTTGTACATTTAGCTTTAATGTTGAAATGTTGTGAACATTGTTTAGGAAATCATCCCGGGTAGGGATTTGTATAAAGTTAGTATGCTATGATTTTTTAATTACTGATATTGAAATAAATCTACAAAAATTAAGATGGTTTGCTCTCCTATGTGTGTGCCATGGATTATGAATGGATTTATCAAGGGTTTCTCTCTTCAGTTTCAATGATTAACTGAAAGTGTAATCTGTTTCTTGCTTTAACTTAATGAGTTAATCAAATTCTTGAAAGGCTAAATTACTTGTTCATGGTTGTATATTCTCAGGATTAGCTAAGAAGCATTGTTTTAATATATTGAAATATCTCATGGTAGTAAGGCTATATGAAGATAAGTTCATAGTATTAGAATTATACTTTGTATGACTCCGTTGCCCAATGGATGAGGCACTGAATAATGTTTGCAACCTTTCTCTTTGGTATAAGACTGTAGTTCTAAGCATGGTAAACCAAGTGCTGAACATAAACACATATTAAACCTTATCTTCCTAAGGGAAGTAATTCATGCTTTTTGTTGGTCAATTTTGTTGCTCTTGGGTGCTTGTAATCATACTCTGGTTTTCCAATACCAAGAATGGTGACTATCCCCTTGAGTGTGTAAGGATTGTAATATGTATATGGAAGGTGTTATTACTAGTTATAAGGAATTCTTATGAACACATTTAGGTTTACCCACCTTGGTCGTATAGAGCCAAAAGTGTAGGAGAGGTCAGTCTTTAACTAACTCTCATTAGTTGGCCACTAGATTTTTGCAGTCATCCATGATAGGGGTTGGCTACCTCTTAGAGAAATGAAAGTTCTATGTGGGAAAAAACACCAACAAGATGGTGACTCCGCTGGGGACAAACTCAACAGTTTTGGTTGTAGACGGTGCTAGTATAGAGTCATATTAAATGATATGTTGTTCTGAATTTACATAGTGAATGTATTCAACCCAAGCAAAAGGAGACAGTTCAAAATAATCCTGATAACCTTGTGGTCTATGGTTTCCTATGCAAAGGATTCAGGAGTTCTAGAGTTATTCATTGAAGGATGATTTTATTGGGGAGAAATTATCAGAAATTTAAAAAAGAGAGAGAGAGAGAGGGAAGATAGAGGAACCATAGGGGTAGGAGGTGCTTATCCAAAACTTGTTGTTCGAAGCAAAGATAAGTGTTAGAATTCAATAGTAATGGATTATGATTGTGAAAGATATTACTGATGGTATGGTGCGACTCTGTAATGGGTATTGAAACCCAAAATCCAGCAGAACTTAGAGAACAAAATGTCAAAGAGTTCTTTTAAATATTGTCCTCTAAAAAGTGGTGGCAACTCTGTTTGAAGAACCAGTTAATAAATGAATAAATAGTTCTAGATTTGTGCTATTTACAATCTAGAGAAGAGGTTGATACATGCTGCAAACAACTACCAGGTATTTCATCAAAACTAAAAAAGTTCACTATTTCTAATGATAATGGGTGTTTTTGATTAAGGATAAAAATGGTTCCAAATTATATGTCGAGCATAAAAAAGGGAACAATGATTGGTTTTACCATACTTCTAGTAGTGCAACATGTAAAAGGATTTATGAAAAATGTTTGTATTGCATAAAACCTTGGAAAGCAAGGAGTGCTATTGTCAGTCATTAATAATCTCTTGGTTGAGATAACAAGTGATGTGCCTGATAATTATATGCTGTTGAGTAGTCTCCCATGTGTAAGGTCAGACATAAATATGCAAAAGGAGCACGCCGTATTAAGCCCTTTGGGGAGTTTTGTAACTCAAAGGTATATGCCTTTTATATTTAGTGGTATCAGTGATTACCCTAATTCAATTCTTAAGAAAATTAGGAAGTATTTGCCTCAATATACGGGGCAAGTTGCAGAATCGGCTTCTAAGCATTTACAACATTTTGTAGATGTAATGGGTGATAATGAAATCAGTCATGAGGATTTTTTCATGAAAATATTTGTGCAATCCTTAAAAGGTGACGCTAGGGATTGGTTTTCCTATCTACCTGCCTTCTCTATTAATTCATGGAATCAGTTGGTGATGGCTTTTATGGAACAATTTGGTGAAAGAATCAATCCCAACACATTGAGAAAAGGATTTATGGGAATTCACATACAAGAGGAGAAATTAGTCCCATATTTTAATCTTAGGTTTTCAAGAGCTTTAAGGGAAATCCCTAAAGAAATAAGACCAAATGAGGCTGAAAGCTTGGTTGTGTATCTTGGTGATTTCAACAAGAGGATGAGTTTTTTATTAAGGGATAAAGAGCCTACTACTCTGCACCAAACATACCAGCTGGCTATGGAAATTGAAAATAATATGAAATATTCAATGATGAAGAGGTATCCGGCTGTAAGTATTGATTACCCTAGCCTAACCAGTACTAATAGAATGTCAGAGCCGACTATTCAAAAAATTGATGATAAAATTCTTGCTAGAACTATTATAAGTCCACCAATGCAATTTGATGATAATAAGACCCAAGTTGAAATCCAATCCAATTTGAGTGATGATGATCAGGTTTCTTGTGTATCAGAACTACATGATATGAGAAGACAAGATAAGGAATCACCATATGAATTTTTCTTGAGATTTTTGGGAATCTTAATACAAATTCCTATAGATCAAAGACCTAATGATTATGAATGCATTGATTTATTTTGTGAACTATATGAACCGGGATTGAGTTCTTTACCAGAGGAATTGAAACCTACTAATTTGGCTCAAGTGATTCAATGGATAGAGATTGAAGGATCGGCTAGGAATGTATCTACAAAAAATAAAGTTAGTGCTCATTCATTACAAATTTTTTGCACAAGTATTGACGAAATTGAGAGGAAAAATGATGTAGGATTGTATGAGACACCTATTGTGTTTCCTAATCCTAATGGTGATTCTCATGTCACTGAGATTCTATTGCAAGCTAGTGATTATGATTTTAAGGGTAATGATCGCAGTACTGAGAATGCAATAGAGCTTTCATTTCTACTAAATTTGTGCGGGAATGAAGAGCCCCATGTTTGTTTCCAAGTGAAGGAACAATTTTTAGATGATGTATATCTGGAGTGTGCCCCAGATATATTAGCAATGGAACAGGGAAGCTGTATGAATGTTGAGAAATCTAAGGACATTGATGTGTGTGGTTAGAAGAGTACAATTGGAGGTAGCCTTTATAGTGAACACATTGGCACTATGGTCTTTCCTGATTATCTATGTGAAGTGGAGATGGAGGTGTTATTTCCCTCTGACATTGATGTGGTCATTGAAAGGTTTCCAGATTGTGCTAAAATATTCACTTATAAATAAACATATTCAACAGGTAGTGCTGAGTACAAGGAAGCCAGTACATATTGCTCTATATTTTTTGATCAAGGTGAAATTGATGCTTTTAAATCTGTCTCTGAGAGTTTTCATATATAAATGAATGAGGCGGTACAAGAAAAAATGTATATGGAGTGGTTGGATATGAATGTGTTTGTGCATTCCCTGAAGAATGATGTGGCCAATACTGATAACTTCTATAATGCCCTGATGTTCTCCCAATTGATAGATTTCGTAGAGTGACAACCAAACTGGAATAGAAAATTCCAGGAGGGAAATTCCTCAAGCTATGTATCATCTTTGTTATGTGATGGAAGTTAGGATACCTTACATACTATTCTATATGACAAATTTTAGTTCAATATGCAAACTGATGATACTAGAATAAATGATGTTACAAACCATGTAAGTTATGAAAGTTTCCATTTCCTCGTATAGCTAAGCCAACATCCTATGAAATATTACTAGGAGAAGGATAAGGTGAAATATGATCATGGCCATATGTTGCTCTTAAAATGGTGGGGCAAAGCATTGATTAAATCAATACAGGGGCAGAGTGTAGGTAGCCACCATAGTATTCTCAAAGATATTGGCCATCCCCTGAGTTTTGAAACATCATATAGTGAATGTTGCAAGTTTTTTTTGTGTCAGAAAATAGAGAATTTTGTTTTTGATAGAGGTAGACCATGATTTATCTTATTTGGTGGCCTGGGGCTACCAATTTGTGTACACAGGTCTAGTTGAAAGAACAAGGTAATATGTCTGTTAGAGGGCTTGTGCAATTCGGTAATCTGGTCTGTGAAACTAGAGATTTTGGATTCTTGCTATGCCAATAGGTGGCATACATCCCCAGTCAGAGCCACTGATGGGAATTTCAATTTTTAAGTGATGCAAGCTAGGTTTTGGGGTTTCAAAGTTACCCATGGTGATTTTAATTATCAACTTTTGGATACCCTCTTGTTATGTTTCAACAATGACTTACTACCAAGGGTAATCGGTCACTTAAGTGAGGTTTTATCCCTCTCGGGTCGTGACTTTACCAGCCCCTTTCACCTGACTTGCCGGTCTTTCTACCAAGATGACTTATGTTCTATACCGTCGGGGGTTTCAATGGCGGGTCCCACCTGAATGTTTCATCTAAAGTTTGGTGAACTGTCCGATCGCTGGTTTTGATCTGGGCCACTTCTCGCCGACCTCGCAGGTTTTCTTGTTGGTGTCACCAAAGTGGTGCGAGGTTTGCGAGATGTCGCCATCCGTCATGAACGGATGTGTGGGTTTTTTCTCAAGGTGTTGGTGGTGACGTGTGGCCATCTCTTCATTGGTGATGGTCATTAATAATGAGGTTAATTATGACCTCTCACACACCTCGCATGATCGGAGTAAATATTCTTAATGGTACTACGAGGTCTGCAAGGGGGTGACATGTGGTCTTTCTTCTTTTGCCAATGGGGCTATGCAGGCCCCACTATGTGGTTCAAACCTCCTATCTTCGTGGGTTTTGATTGGATGTCTTTTTCCACGCGTTGAGGTGGATTGTCAATACTCATTGACTTGGTCTCAACCTTCCGATTTGCCAAGTGTGTTCGGAATCAGTGGTTCAATTTCAAAGGAGGGGTGTTCGATTCATCTGTGTGGCATATATTGCCTTGCTATTGGTAGCATCATTGATGGCACAAATTTTCCTTCTCTAAGGGATCTCCTTCTAAAATTTTCTCCATGTGAAAAGTGCCATCCTACATAAAACACTCATGGTTGTGTTAGTCACTAATTGTTCGAGTGCTTGAATTGCTTTCAAGCAATTTTATCCTACACGCTGGGCCATTCTATAAATGCTGACTAAGTTACTTGCAATTAGCATTGCATTTTCTTTTATTGTGCAAGAAGGTTTCTTATCCAGTGCATTATAAGGCCTTTTTTCTCTATGGACAAATCGGCTGAACGCAAGAGTGCGAGGCTAGGAGCTCGAAGGTTTCCGGTCGTGATGGAGCCTACTACTCTCATAGCGCCTAGGGGTGCTACTAAAAACACTAGAAAGAAGCCAGTATGTTGCTCATCCCCTGTGGTCATATCTGATTCAGATGGTAATGAATTTGACACCGATTTGGATTACTGGTGTTACTTGGCCACCTTAGCAGAGCTCATGGGAGTAAATGAGGAGGTCCTGGCAGTTGAACCTGTATCTACTTTGGCACCAGGTCCAATTGTTAGAGGTTGTGCTAACTAGGCTGGAAGGGGGAAGGTGGTTTTGTTGTTGTCTCAGGCATGGACTCAAAGCAGTCACCTATACCGGGGCTGTGTGTTTTCTTGATGGTTACCGGTGGTGGGTTTGTTGGACGTGTCTTTTCCTGTTGTTTCATTAGGTGGACGTGGACGTGCGCATGCTTTGCATGAAATTTTTTCTCTGACTAGTTACTGTGTAACCATTTTTTGATTCCTTTGATCATACACAATGTTATTGAATGAGAATTTGAATTTCACTTTAGGTTGAAATTCAATTTTGTACTAACAATGTAGCCTAATGCTTGTTTCTCTCCTGTTATATAAAGGAGATTTCACGGCTCATTGTGAGAGTCAGAATTTTGGGTCTGAAACCTTGGAGTCTGTATAGTTAGCTTTAATGTTGAAATGTTGTGAACATTGTTCAGGAAATCATCCCGGGTAGGGATTTTTATAAATTTAGTATGCTATGCTTTTTTAATTAATGATATCAAAATAAATCTACAAAAATTAAGATGGTTTTCTCTCCTATGTGTGTACCATGGATTATGAATGGATTTATCAAGGGTTTCTCTCTTTAATTTTAATGATTAATTGAAAGTGTAATATGTTTTCTTTCTTTAACTTAATGAGTTAATCAAATGCTTGAAAGGCCAACTTACATGTTCATGGTTGTATATTCTCAGGATTAGCTAAGAAGACTATTTTAATATATTGAAATATCTCATGGTAGTAAGGCTATATGAAGATAAGTTCATAGTATTAGAATTATACTTTGTATGACTCCGTTGCCCAATGGATGAGGCACTGAATAATGTTTGCAACCTTTCTCTTCGGTATAAGACTGTAGTTCTAAGCATGGTAATCCAAGTGCTGAATATAAACACATATTAAACCTTGTATTCCTAAGGGAAGTAATTCATGCTTTGTGTTGGTCAATTCCATTGCTCTTGGGTGCCTGTAATCATTCTCTGGTCTGCGAATACCAAGAATGGTGACTATCCCCTTGAGTGTGTAAGGATTTTAATCTGTATACAGAAGGTTTTCTTACCAGTTATAAGGAATTCTTATGAACATATTTAGGTTTACTCACCTTGGTCCTATAGAGCCTAAAGTGTAGGAGAGGTCAGTCTTTAACTGACTCTCATTAGTTGGCCACTAGCTTTTTGCAGTCATCCATGATAGGGTTGGCTACCTCTTAGAGAACTGAAAGTTCTATGTGGGAAAAAACACCAACAACTGGTAGTACTGAATGTGTTCCCTGATGTGGACTTGCTTAGGGCAAGGGATATGCAATATGACCTTGTTACATGGGTGATTAGAGATAATGATGGAGGGGTTCTGTTAAGCATTAATAGAGAAGAGTTTCAACAGGTTTTTGATCTGAGTGAGCCCAGTCTATTCTTGGTTCCTATTGATCTTGAGGGGATGAAATAGGAGTATGGGAGGTCAAAGTCACTGTTCAGAGCTAAGTTGCTCCCACCTCATTTGGCTAGGGTAGGAGGTTCTAAATTTTATATTAGCCCAAATGACCAAGAACCTTTCAGACTGAACTACTTTGCAAATCATTTCTTGGCAACTTTTTATTCCTTATGTCAGATTTTGGGTTTTAACCCTAACACAGTGATTCGTATAGCCTACATGTTCATGGGAGTGCAAATAAAACACCCCAATTTCTCCGTGGTATATGATTTTTCTTATTTTTCAGCCGAAAGGATTCATGAAGGGCTATTGAAGTTATAGCAAAATGATCCAGGCACTCCATTCTTCTAGTATTCCATGTTAATGTATATGTTCTTATATAAGAATTTTGAATTCTTCTCCAAGAAGATGGATTTAAGGTAGTTGGTTAATGGAGAAAGATTGCTAGTGCAAGTATGGACTGTTGACTTATCATATAACAGGGAGAGTGTTAGTTATGTGCAATTCAAAAACTATTTTTCTTCTAGATTGAGAGCTAGGATGATGGTAAATGTACCTAGTATTCCTGAGGAGTTGCATGATTTCCTCATACCAAAGGGGAGGAAGCCAAAATTGAAAGTTTTCCACAATTGGGGTGACATTATCCCATACCCATTCAACATTATTTTAAGGGTCTATGGTTTTCAAGGGACCCCTCATATATTTCCATATAATGTGCCACCAAGATTTGGTTTTTCCTAAGTTATATGGAAGATTGGTTGTATCCATGAAGACAACCTTATAGGAAAAAGGAACATTTTCCCTGATTATACTGTGGTGTCTGATTTTCTCTTTTCAATAGGAGGCTGGGTCTATTTTGGAAAATATTTTTAAGAATACCATTTAAGGTGTGGTCCCAAGTGGCAACATGATTCTGAGGGCTTCTTTTCCCTTTTCAGATAAAGGATAAAAGGTGGTAAATTTGTGCATGAGTTCAATTTCCCTGAGGACCTGATTAGAAATGAATTTGACCTAAGTAAGAAAGAATTGAATGAGGAGAAATGGATAGCTTATGACAAGCTATTGGAAGTTGTGCACAAAATGGATCCAAAGTATGATCCATTGATGGAGTTTAGTCCATATCATAAGAAAAATGACTTTATGATGGACAAATTCAAAGAAATTATGGGCATCTTGATGGCCAAGAAGATAAACTTGGAGTTGGACCTGGACATACAGGCGCAAGATGTCAGGCCACTTGAAGAGAGGATAGCCTACCAACCTTCAGAGAATTGGCCTATTTAGAGAAGAAAAATGATTTATAGAAGTGATGAGGAAGAAGAAGATAGAAAAGGAAAACAAATAATGAAATTGCCTGCACAACTAGGTCCATGACTCAAAACACCTGGGGTAATTGAGATTATTTATTTGGAATCATCGCCTAAAAATAGTCCCTCACCACCACCATGAGATCCAACCCCTAAGAGGCAAAAGATTGAGCAATCACAAGAGGACTTGGTGGGTGAGATTATTGTCACTGACCAAGATATGCAGATAGGTATGCCTTCTCCTCCCAGACCGACTGAATTAGTTCTATCTGATCTAGATATGAAAGGAAAATGTGTGCAATATGCAAGGATGGAGGCCTGCTAGATGATGACACCTTTGTAAAAACTCCAGTCTTCTTGTAGTCAGTATGGTGAATGAAATTGGAAGAATATCAGGAAAAGTGCAAGAAGAGAAGAGAATTGAGGCCTGACAGGTCAAAACAGGAGAATGATGATGAAGTAAAAGCTGAATTAATGAATGAATTCAAGAGCATCACTTCTGAGGAGGGGAGAAAACTGGTAAATCAAGCTGGTGTCTTGATTCTTCCTGAGTGGGACATTGCAGATGCAGTAGCTTTCAATGCTATTCTGAAGTCCAAGCATCCCCTACAAGATTCTAAAGAAGAGGTTAAGGCGACATTGCAAGATTTTTCCTTTAGTGAAGAATACGAGATCTTGGAAATTTGGTCTTTGGCCCCTCAAGGGAGAAAGCCCAATGTTACTGATATTAACCCAAACCTAAGAGGGGGGTTAATAATAAAGAGAGATTTAGAGACCTCAACCACAAAGGCCACTAATTTGTCTATGAATGTGGTCAAATTGGCCCAAAAGACTGCTGAAAGAGAGGAGGCTGAAAGGAGAAGCCTGATGGAAAAATACAATTTTATAATTGGAGAATATAGCAAGCTGTAGAAAAGGAATGCTGAGCTGCAAACAGAGGTGGATAGGTTGAAATATAGGCAGATTGGGGAGACATCAAGTGCTCTAGGGATTACAACATTGCCTTCCACATCAGGGTCAGTGCCTCCTTCTTCCCCCATTGTTTCTACACCAGGATCTCCCAGTCAAACTCTTTCCCTCATCCCTACTTTGGAACTAATTGAAAAAGATCTAGAATGCTATGTTGACCCAACAAAGAAGTAGCTAATGCACAAAATTGCAGAGCTACAGGCGCCTTTGAAGGTAAGTGAGGAGGGAACATTTTCAAAGCAAAGGGATATTGTTAATGTTGTATTGAGGCATTTGAATGAGAAGGTTGATGATAGATTGTCATATGTGTATTTTTCACATTCTTTATTATTAGGTGCAATAAAGAACATTGATAGGGATTAGGAGGTAGCAATACCACTAATTGAAAAATTGATCCCTAGGGCCAATGATTTAGATATAATGTATAAGGCCTCAAGGTTTAATATAAATAATAGGCCCCAATCATTAAGGCCTACTCAAGTGTTAGTTAAGTCATTGCAAGGTTTTCAAGCCTTACCAGATGATTTGAGTAGGAAGATCAGAGAATTGGTAAATAATTTTGATGATTGGAGTGATACATTGTTACTTGATATTACCGATGAGTAGGGAAATATCAGATCACTTCAATAGTGGCAAGATCGAGAAAATGAGGTCATCAATGCTCAAATTAGATTAATTTATGATGACTCAGATTTTGAATTATTGGTGAGCTGTATGGACAAAATTATCAGCACCGACTCACTCTTGGAGTCTTTTGAAAGAAAATAAAATTAGGTGGCAGTCAAGTATACACCATATAATATCAAGGTAAATGAGGTAGTTATTTTTAATTGGGCTACTAATGAAGAGTATTGGCAATGGGTAAGTGTATATTTAACTAAGGATGAATGAAATGAAGTAGGCTACTAATGGTTAACAAATCAGCTATTGTAGTTACAACATATTCTTGTTTTGTTTTTGGTGACAATATTAGGTGCGGAATTTTTGAAGTTTTGTTGTTGCATAAACCATTCTTAGTGGGCAAGATGAACAAGAAGATTATCTGGAAGGTTGCTGTTGTAACAAATTTTGAAATATCACAGGGCGGTCCATGTGCCTAGTGACATGTGTAATCTCTAGCTCGATGCTTTTTTCTCCTTCATTCCCTATAAGAAGGATTTCAAGGCCAGAAGTACAGGTTATCAAGTTAGAGAATTTGGGTTGAGTCTAGGTGAAGTTGCAAAGAAAATTGTAAAGTCTGGTAGTTTTTTAGAGAAAATGCAATTTAGGTTTTGAGTCGTTCTGTTGTAGGTCTTGAACTCATGGAGATTTAATGTTTTATGACAATACTGACATTTGAATTGAAATGATTAATCCGAGCTCATGTATCTCCATTGCACAAGCATATCTGAATTTTGAATAAAATTATCAAGGGTTGTTTCATTCATCTCACTGTTGTGGTGTGCACAATTCTTGTTTTAACTTTAATTCAAGAAATTAATTAAAATGCTTAAATGTGATTCTAGGTTGATATGTTCTATATAAGGATTTGATAAGTAGTATTGGGTTAGAATATAGATTGATGAGATTGTAAGGCAATGTTATTGAGGATCTTATATGTTATGTGTTAAATCTATCATGAACCATTAGATGCTTATGAATTTGAATCCTCCAATGGATAGATGGTATTGATCTAAGTTGTACTTATTCACGAGGTTCAATATTTGTTTGTCTTTACCTAGAGCTTTCTACAAATTGCAAATCGATGACTATCTTTTATTGTGAAGTGTCGTTGTAGTTATCTCATGCTCTGAATAGTTTATAATATTGATGAGCAATCAATTCTATTCAGTGTTATCCTGTTGTATTGATCTATTAAATGAGATTATCTATTGTTGTTAATGTTGTTTATGATAATGGTACAAAGGTTGTAAACACATTAAGGGATCACTCTCTCAGGTCTTGTAGAGCCCAAAGTGTTGGAGGTATTTAAAGTCCTCTTCAGTTGTTCCAAGTCCTCTGAGCTTCCCTTGATTGGAATTGGCAATTCCATAGGTAGATTAGAAGATCAACTTGGTAATAGTAAAAACAACCAACAAAATGGCAACTTTACTGGGGATGTGGATTTCAATATTTCTTGTTAGTGTGTCGATTATCCATTTTGCATAGAGTTACCATCATATTTTTGTGATTTGAAGGTCGTGCTCATGGTTCTGTGTTAGTTTTGTCCATATCTTCTATTGTTCAAAGCATTTTGAAGTCATTGGTAAAGTACATTGTATGTTGTCAATACAAATTTCCAAATGTTTTTTGAAATTCACCAAGTATTTTTGGATATTTGGTTTTCCCAAGATAATTGGGTGGTGACTGAAGTCTCTACACCAGTGTGCATCTTATTTTGAATATTTGATATAAAGTTGAAGGATATTTTGGAAAATTACATAGAATGAAGAACACCAGGTTGTTCATGAAGAATCACCAGAACATAAATTGGAGGGCGAACTTCCTAAAACAAAGAAGGACTGGATAAAGAAAAGACCAGAATCTAGCAATGCTACTCCTGCATCATAGAAACCTATACACCAAGGTACAAGTAAGCCTTTACACCCTATCCCTGAAACTCTTGAAGAAGTGTCTAAAAATTCAGAATCAAATATGTGTGGATTTTTTGATGCACTATTTAATACACCAGTTCAAGAGGATGTAACATGTCAAAATAAAGAACCTGTTATTGTCCAATATGCTGGAAAGAGAAGAGGTAGGAGTAGAAGTCAAATCCATCATAGAGAAAGCACCAGTGATGTGCCTCATCCTCTTGCTGAAGATGATGGAACTCCTTTATTGTCTGAACATGTACTTGAAGAGGTCAATCTAATTGATCTAAGTGATACTTCGAGTTTTGATATGACTTTGCTTGATCCTGATGATTTTTTGGAGACATTGAATCCTTAAGGTGGGAGATCCAAAAGAAAGCTCAACTCAGGATGAAAAAGGGAAAGGAGAGGGAAAAAAATTTGATGCATGTTGTGATTGAAAGGGATAGGTTGATTAGATAGTTGGCAACAATGAAGCTCCTGAACCAAGAAAAAACTGAGCTAGATGTTGAGGGCCATGTTGTACATGAAATTTTTGATAAGGAGATAAAGCCTATGTCTAAAGTAGGTACTATAGGTCAAGTTGGTGCCAAATAAAAACCTGCAAACCCAAAACCCTCAAACCTTGTTAAGTCTCAACTAAGTAATCCAAACCCTAAACTTGTCTTAGACAAGGGAAAATAGAAGGAAGAGGGGATTAAAATAAGTGAAAAGGTGACTTTCCACCCTCCTAAATGAGACCTACCCCCACATGTACCATTACAAGATAAAAATTCCTTAGAAAAGGCTAGAAGGGAGGGTGAGGCTCTTGCATAAGAGTTGGAGAGGACAAAGATTGAGGATGCAGATGCATAAATGAAGAGGAAAATAAGTTTCCTAAATATTTCCAACATGGATGAGGCTACACAAGCCGCAACCTCATCAAGTCACCAAGATGCCTTGTGACATGGTCCTAAAACCAATATCGATTCCACCACAAACAATTCTGGCCCAAAGGTTCATGCAACTAAGTTTGTAAATCTAAATCAGGGTGGCCCTAGGTTACAAAATTTAGGATCTTGTGTTGATTCTTAGAAGACTGAAGGATTATTCCAAAAAAGACCTATACAGTTGGAAAGGTATAGGAAATTATTCTTTGATGGTATTCTTGGTTATCCAAACCCCATCCCTGATGATCTGAGAGAAAAGATGAGTAAGTTTCCTGGAAACAATGTTGTGACAACATAGGAACACTTAAAAAATATTTTATGGATATGCTAAATTATTATGAGGTAGAGCATGAAGATGTTGTAATGAAATTTTTTGTACAATCTCTGGTAGAAGATGCAAGGGATTAGTACAAAGGTTTACCTAATTCTAGTATTGGTTCATGGGATGAAGTTGAAAACTATTTCAAGGAACAATACACTGACAAAACCAATGCTAGTTTCATGTTGAATGAGTTTAATAACAACAAGAAGTCATTAAATGAGAATGTGATAGAGTTTAACATATGATTCCAAAAAGAAATGTATAATTTGTTCAAGGTTTTGAGGCTTGATGAAAACGTATGTCTAACTACACATTTCAATGCTTTTGATGCTAAAATGGAATATCTCCTCAGAGATAAGGACCCTTGAACTATGAGGGATGAATTTAGGGTGGCTATAAATATTGAGAGTAATAGAAGAGCTTCTGGGAAATATGGTAGGAGGGAAGAACCCACACTTTTAAAAAATCCTAAGGATAAGACTGAGAAGGTTTCTGCTGCAAAGCCTAAGGATGATGAAAAATGGGATAAGGCCTTTAGCACTTTGAAAGACATAAAGTATACTATTTACAAAAAAGAAAAGGGTATAGGAAATTAAAAGAAACAATATAATAAGAATGAAAGACTGCCCAAGTTACAAAATTATCCTTATAACACAAATTGGAAAGATGGTAAACCAATCTTGTCAAGCTAGAAGCCTAAAAATGATCAGCATACGCCAGACCCCTTGCAAAAGAATTTAGTAAATCTGGTACAAGATAGACCATGGTTTCAGGTGTGTCAACATCCACATGATCAAAAATTACTATGGTATTACTCAGTTGCTTGTTGCTGAGTTAATAGAGCAGGACACTCATGAGCAGAATCTTGAAAGTGAGCAGGGTGATGTAGATGTTTGTATGGCTAGATCATACATTGATGAGGCAGAGTGTTCCTCTGATGATGAATCATAGGGAGATGATGTGGATAATCAAAGACAAATAAGTGAGATGTACCATCAACATGTCTTCTCTGATGAAGAAGATGATTTTGACCATAATGCTTACAATATGGAGAAGGCTGATGATTCAGTGTCCTTAAGGAGACCATCAAAAGAAGAGATTGCAAGGTTGACTAAGAAAATGGCTGCTCAAATGAGAAGTTCAATTCAGGTGAGAAACAAAACTATGGGTGGTGAATAGGGTAAACCTACTGGCTTGTTTATTAAAGAACAAAATGACAAAGATAAGGATGTTAAGGTTGATAGCAAAAGGATACTGTTAAAATTAAGAGGTTAAAAATGATAAGATTTGGGAAAAAATAATGAAACCCCAAAGCCTCAAGAATATGTAGCTTCATCACTGGTAAAGACTAAAGTGATTAAAATTTTTATTGAACCTGCTTCAAAGGATAGTAAGAAAAAGAAATTTGAGGGGAGCAAGGAACAAGAGAAGAAAGAAAATGATGAAGGTATGGTATCTAATTTGCCTAAATATACACCTGTAGATATGTTTCAAGTGATTTCTCAGGTTAAATTTGCTGTACCTTTGCTAGAAATGATGAGAATAATTGAGCTTAAGGAAAATAAAATAGCCTTGATCATAGGTGTTGCTGGTAATAGGATTGAACAAGGTATTTGTAAAGAAGCAAAGGATGAAGGAGAAGGAAAAGAGAAAGAAGTGGAGGGATTTGTGTAACAAATTCCCCTTGTATATTTAGGGAATTCTATTAATATGTGCCTTGAAAATATAAACTCCTTTTTCTTAAGTGTTGATATAAATGAGAAGACATTAAGGAATTGTATGATAGATTCAGGGGCATCAAATAATGTTATGCCAGTCAAAATAATGGAGGAAATGGGCTTGACAGTGGATACTACTCAATGTAAATGCTATGCTTTGGATTCAAGGGAAGTGCTAGTTTTTGGAACTATCAGAGCATTACCTTATAAACTGGCTTAGTATCCTGAGAAGGATTTAGCCATGACTGTATTAGTTGCAGACATCCCACCTCATTTTGAGATGCTTTTGTCAAGAAAGTGGAGTGCATCAATGGGGGGTAATATGCATGTGATCTATCATTTGCTAATTTCTACATTGATGGTAAGGATGTCAAGATTGAAAGAGAGTCAAAAGTGTCCCATATGATTGAGCATGACCCGACCGATAATATGACATGTTTCATTGACAGTAGCATAAATGAATTAAGGGCTGAGGAATTCCCTAGCAATTGTGATAAGCCTACTACATTGATTGATACAAAATTAAAACAATTGTTAGAGTCTGATGACTTGTGGACTATGTACTTTGATGGTGCAAGTTCAAAATAAGGATCTGGTGCAAGTGTTTTTCTACAATCACCAAGTGGAAATACATTTAGGTTCTCTTTCACTTTGTCATTTGAATGCACCAATAATGTGGCAGAATATGAGGCCCTGTTATTGAAGTTAAGATTGGCTAGTAAACATGGGATCGAGAAGCTCAAGATAATTGAAGATTCTGAGCTTGTGATTTCCCAAGTTAGACTAGGTATATATCAAATAACAAGAGGTTGAAATAGTATAGGAATGTTGTTTGGGATGAATTGGAGAAATTTGATGCATTTGGCATAGGTTGGATGGAGAAAGACCACAACAAAGTGGCAGATTTGTTAGCGAACATTGCATTAAAACCAGATGATATGACTTATGTTGGGATCTCAAAGGTTGAAGTGCAAACTAGGCCATCGGTTCTTGAAAATATTAAAAACTAGAAAGTTTTTGATAATGATGATGACATACTAAGGTTTTTGTATTATGTGGATGAATACGAAAGTCAAGAAATTGACTTTGGAGCTTTTGTGGAAACAATTGATGGTAAAGATACTGTGTTTGGAAATGAGGTCATTCAGTTAAACAAAAATACAATTCCTAAGGTTTAGTTGTGTTAGAGAGAGTGTTTGATAATCAGGATAGGACAAAGGCTAATCAATTGCTTCCCATCCTGATGACTTGGGAGAGATAAATCTTGGAACAAAGGCATCACCAAAAAAGGTGTATATTGGAAATAAATTGTCACCAAGGGTGAGAAGGATGCTAATTGACTTATTAAGGAATTTTAGGCACGTGTTTGCATGATCCTATGATGATCTCAAGGCATACATGGAGGATTTATTCCGATATGAGATTCCCTTGAGTGATGGTGCTAAGCCATTTAGGCAAAAGAAAAGGCATATTAATCCCACCTTTGCCCCTAAAATGCAAGAATAATTAATGAACATAAGGGATGCAGGGATCATCAAGCCCATAAGACATTCATCGTGAGTGTCAAACTTGGTACCAGTGAGAAAGAAAAATGGAGACATTAGGTTATGTGTAGACTTCATAAATTTGAATTGTCCTCATTAAAAGACAACTATTCATTACCTAATATGGAAGCCATGTTGCAAAAGGTGACAGGTTGTGAATTAATGTCTATGATGGATGGGTTCTCTGGTTAGAACCAACTCATGGTCAAGGAGTCTGAGCAATATAAGACAACATTCACTACACCCTAGGGAACATATGTCTATGTGAGAATTCCTTTTGTTTTGAAAAATGTAGGGGCCAATTTTCAAAGAGCCATGGATGTGGCATTTTAAGATTTCATTGACTTTTTTTTGGAGATTTACCAAGATGACTTGACAACATATTCCAAAAAAGAAGAGGACCATTGTGAGCATCTGGAGAAGACATTTACTAGAGCATTAGAGTACGGTATCTCTTTGAATCCGAAGAAATGTGCATTTGGCGTAAGAGAGGGAAAATTGTTAGGACATATTGTTTCTAAGGATGGAGTCAAAATTGATCCAGAGAGGGTAATTGCAATAGATAAAATCTCACAACCCCACAATGTGAAAGGTATAAATATTTATTTGGACAAATAAACTTCCTAAGGAGGTTTGTGACAAATTTTGCTGAGACAGTTCGCCCAATTTCCAAGATGCTTAAGGAGGGAGCTAAGATTGAATGGGGAGAGGATTCTGTACAGGCCTTCCAAGCCATTAAGCAAGCCATAAAGGAGGCTCCTATTTTGAAAACCCCTGATTTTTCTAGACCCTTAAAGATTTTTTCATTTGCTTCTTTCCGCACAATTACAGTTGTGTTGTTGCAAAAGAATGCTGAAAGTTTTCAACAGCCTATAGCCTTTTCCAGCAAGTCTTTACAAGATGCAGAACTTAAGTATGACATAAATGAAAAATAGGCATATGCATTGGTAAAGGCAATAAAAGGTTTCAGGCCTTATTTGATGGGAGCTACTGTAGTTGCATATGTACCTAGTGTCATTGTCAAGGAAATTTTCACATAGCAGGAAGCATTAGGAAGGAGGTGTAAATGGATCAATAGGATCCAAGAATTCAACTTATTTTATGGGAGCTACTATAGTTGCATATGTACCTAGTGTTGTTTTCAAGGACATTTTCACACAGCAGGAAGTATTAGGAAGGAGGTGTAGATGGATCAATAGGATCTAGGAATTCAATATTGATATCTAGATTACTAAGCTAGTGAGAGGGAAAGGATTGGAAAAGCTTATGGCCCAAAGTAATCTGGAAGAAAATCAGATAAATTTTCTAGAAGAGGAGAGTAGATCAAAAATATGTGATATGGAACATTCTAAATGGTATAAAGGTGTGATCTATTATTTGCAAAAGATGAATTATCCTAACAACTTGAGTGAAAATGAAAAA
The DNA here is from genome assembly GCA_007115665.2 of Sequoiadendron giganteum. Taxonomy (NCBI): domain Eukaryota; kingdom Viridiplantae; phylum Streptophyta; class Pinopsida; order Cupressales; family Cupressaceae; genus Sequoiadendron; species Sequoiadendron giganteum. The sequence goes on along the minus strand of CM021102.1, from coordinate 487,517,986 downwards.
AGGGCATTGAAATTACATGCTATCAAATATGTCATCATAGCTGGTAAGTTCTGGTGGAGAAATGGAGAAGGTGTCATGTTAAAGTGTGTAGATAAAGATCAAGCACAAGAACTTCTGAGTGAGATGCATAGTGAAGTTTGTGGAGGGCATTATATGGCCAAAAAAACTGCACATAAGGTAATGAGGGCTAGATTTTGGTGGCATGTTATTTTTAAAGATGCACACCAGTTAGTGAAGACATGTGATGCTTGCCAACATTTCTCTAGTAAGTTAATATTTTTTGGTAACTTGCCTCTAAAATTAGTTGCAGTGCAATCTCCATTTCAGCAATGGGGCATTGATTTTGTGGAAGAGATAGCATGTAAATCTAGTGGAGGCCACTCATGGATATTGGTGGCCACTGATTATTTCACCAAGTGGGTGGAAGCAATTCCAACAAAGAAAGAAACTAGTAAAGTGGTAATTGACTTCTTGATGAGAAGCATATTGACTAGGTTTGGATGTCTAGAAAGGATTGTATCGGATAATGCAATGTGTTTCAGATCTAAGGAATACACAAAATTTTGTGAAAAGCATGGAATCCAAATTTCTTACTCATCACCATATCACCCATAGGGAAATGGACAAGAAAAATCAAGCAATAAAATCTTGATGAAAATCATTAAGAGAATCCTAGATAAAAATAAGAAGGCATGGGATTCTAAGTTGAGATTAGTAGTTTGGGTAGGTAGGGTAATTGCGATGAAAGGAATAGGTTGCACCCCATTTGAATTGGTCTATGGGATAAGTGCAAGGTTGCCCAAGAATAATCTGATGGAAATGTATAAGTTTGTCTAGATGTATGACAATGAAATTGATGATGAAATGCAATTGAGAGTGGAAGATCTCATAGAATTGGATGAAACCAAGAGGGAAGCTCAAATGAAAAATGAAAAATTATAGTTGCAATTAAAGAATCTGTATGAAAAAAGGGCAACTGCAAGGAGCTTCCAAGATGGAGATTTAGTCTTAATGTGGAATGGAAGATTAGAAGATAAAGGAAAACATGGAAAGTTTGATGCAATCTGGTTGGGTCTATTTCTGATCAATAGTAGGTGGGGTGAAGATTTATACTTCCTCCAAGATATGACAAGAGATATTCTTGAATTTCCATTTCATGGATAGTTCTTGAAGTTGTTCTTCACTTGAAGTATGTTTTTCCATGAACAGTAGTTTAGGTTTGTATATATGTTAGTGGTAGGTTTCTTTCCTGTTGGGTTGTTTAGTCTAGACAATCCCTTTTGGTCATCTTTGCAATTGGTTTGCTCAACCTGAGATTCTAAAATATCGCTTCATTCTAGTGGAATGAATGTCCCCAACTGGAGCCATTGATGGAACTTCAAACTTTTGCTCTTAAGTTCTATTTTATCTTGCCTATGTTCCTGGTCCTACTTGATGTTTAGCCTAAGGTTGGGGTTTTATATTTATTTTCATGTAAAACCTTAAGTGTTTTATTTTATGCCTTGGGTGGGATCAATTTGGCCGTTAATTTTTGAAGAGGGTTTTAAAACAACTTAAGCCCCATCGTTTCATCTAGGTTGGGCCCCTTTTGATCCATCTTTTTATTTCCTTCACTAGACTTTATTATTTTCTAAGTCTAAGATGGCCCCGTGTTCCCACATTTAAAAGAAAACTTATGTCATTGTTTGTCATTGGCCTAGTGATTTTCCCTCATGTTTTTAATAAGTGTTTTATATTTTACAGAGGGACAAAATTTCATGACCGTAGATCAATCACTATTCGATCTTAGCCGTTCCCCACCATCTCATGATGACCCCACCACACTATTTTGGTTGACTACGATATCATGGGCAAGCACCATGTGTCTCATCTGGTGATGTCGAAGGGATGATAAAACTACTCTAACATATTTATCTGGCTTTAATACATTATGTAGCGGGTTACTAAAGTAGTTATGAGATGCACATGCTTCAAATCAACAGAGATGTTATAATCTTGGTAGGAAATGTGCTCAATGATTAACGACAAGATTTGGCAACTATACTGAATGAGAAAGATTGTCGATGGCTGAGATGAATGGTTTCCCACCATCATGTGATCGGGAGTTGTAGGGTCTTTACTGATTGTGAAATCATGGGTGAGCACCCCTTGGATTTACTTGGCAACGAAGCGTATGGTGGGCCATTTTCGCCATGGTGGAGATCATGTCAATTTGTTTTAAAGGTAGTCGTTCGATGATGCAACCAAAGTAAAGGATCAACATATAGTATTTGAATTTGCATCAAATACGATTTGAGTCATTGGTGCAATACGAGAGTAAGCTTTAATGGAAGACGAGACATCTACTGGCATGATTTGATTGAAATAAAGAAACCATTTTCTTACCCTATTGTGTCACAAAGCATTCAAACATCTTTACAAAGCAGTCTCAAGGCCAAGGACGAATTTATGAGTTGATACAACAAAGATTAGGGTTCCTACAAACACAAAGCCATAAGTTGATTTATGTTTCTCATGGTTAAGTTGTAATCTGAATTTGGGGGGAATTTGTGGTGTGTTTGTCGAAGGGTTTGTTGATAATTTCTTTAGGGCTATAGGTTAACTGAATTGTCAGAAATTGCAAGGTTTGGTTATGTAATTTTGTAATTTTGTTTCGCCCTAGTTTGTGTGAGGTTTGAAGTAGCAAGGAAGCGCTAGTTTACTTAGGATTGCACCATCAAAGCAACATTTTGGCCAGGTTGATTATCTAAAAAGAAACCTATATGATGATTTCCTCAATCAATTTCCTTTTTCAACGAATGATAGGAAGAAGGGGTTGGTTTTGATATGAGGAGAAACCTTAGGAGAGGGATTAGTGTATAACTGTTCCAACATTTTCAGATTATTGTTTGGACAAAGGAATTTGCCACACCCTTTTTAAAATGGTTGGATATATGATATGGAGAAGTTGGTAGTATTGAATGTGTTCCCTGATGTGGACTTGCTTAGGGTAGTGGCTGCGTGATATGACCCTATTACATGGGTGATTGGAGATAATGATGGAGGGGTTCTGTAAAGCATTAACATAGAAGAGTTTCAACTAGTTTTTGATTTGAGTGAGCCCAGTGTGTTCTTTGTTCCTATATATCTTGAGGGGATGAAATAGGAGTATGGGAGGTCGAAATCACTATTCAGAGTTAAGTTGCTCCCACCTCATTTGGCTATGGCATGAGGTTCTAAATTTTATATTAGCCCGAATGAACAAGAACCTTTCAGACTGAATTGCTTTGCAAATCATTTCTTGGCCACTTCTTACTCCTTATGTCATATTTTGGGTTTTAACCCCAACACATTGATTCCTATAGCCTACATGTTCATGGGGGTGCAAATACAACACCCCAATTTCTCAGTGTTATATGATTTTGCTTCTTTTTTGGCTGAAAGGATGCATGATGAGCTGTTGAAGTTGTAGAAAAATGATGCAGGAACTTCATTATTTTGGTATTCCATGTTAATGTATATTTTCTTGTATAAGAATGCTGATTTCTTCTTTGAGAAGATGGAGTTAACGTAGTTTGTTAATGGATAAATATTTCCAGTGTAAGTATGGACTGCAAACTTATCATATAACAAGGAGAGTGCTAGTTATGTGTAGTTTGACAACCATTTTTCTTCTAGATTGAGAACCAAGTTGATGGTAAATGTACCCATAATTCCTAAGGAGTTGCATGATTTCTTCAGACCAAAGGGGAGGAAGCCAAAATTTAAAGTTTTCCACAGCTAGGGTGACATTATCCCATACCCAGTCAACACTATTTTAAGGTTGTATGGTTTTCAAGGGACCCCTCATATATTTACATATAATATGCCACCAAGAGTTGGATTTACTAAAGTTATGTGGTAGATTGGTTATATCCATGAAGACAACCTTATAGGAAAAGGTAAAGGAACATTTTTCCCTGATTATACTGTGGTGTCTGATTTTCTCTTTTCGAAAGGAGGTTGGGTCTATTTTGGGAAATATTTTGAAGAATACCATTTAAGGTGTGGTCTCAAGAAGAAGCATGATTCTAAGGGCTTCTTTGCCCTTTTCGGACAAAGGATAAAAGGTGGTAAATTTGTGCATGAGCTCAATTTCTTTGAGGACCTGATTAGAAATGAATTTGACCTAAGTAAGTAGGAATTGAATAAGGAGAAATGGATAGCTTATGACAAGCTAGTGGCCATTGTGCACAAAATGGATCCAAAGTATGATCCATTGATGGAGTTCAATCCATATCTTAAGAAAATTGAATTCTTGATGGAAAACTTCAAATAAATCATGGGCATCTTGATGGACAAGAAGATAAACTTGGAGTTGGACCCGGGCATATAGGAGCAAGATGTCAAGCCACTTGAAGAGAGGCCAACCTACCAACCTTTAGAGAATTGGCCTATTTACAAAAGGAAAAGAAATGATAATAGTGATGAGGAAGAAGAAGATAGAAAAGGAAAACAAATAATGAAATTGCCTGCACAACTAGGTCCACGGATCAAAACACTTGGGGCAATGAAGATTATTGATTTGGAATCATCACCTAAAAATAGTCCCTCACCACCACCATCAGAGCCAAGTCATAAGAGGTGAAATATTGAGAAATCACAAGAGGACTTGGTGGGTTAGATTGTTGTGATTGACCAGGATATGTAGATGGGTATTCTTTCTCCTCCCAGACTGGCTAAATTGGTTCTATTTGATCTGGATATGAAAATAAAATGTGTGCAAGATGCAAAGATGGAGGCATGTAAGGATTTCTTAGATGATGACATCTTTGTAAAAACTCTAGTCTTCTTGCAATTAGTATGGAGAATGAAATGGGAAGAGTATCAAGAAAAGTGCAAGAAGAGAAGAGAATTGAGGCCTGACAGGTCAGACTAGGAGAATGATGATGAAGTAAAAGCTGAATTAATGAATGAATTCAAGAGAATCACTCCTGAGGAGGGGAGAAAAATGGTAAGTCAAGCTGGTGTCTTAATTCTTCCTGAGTGGGACATTGCAGATGTAGTAGATTCAATGCTATTCTAAAGTCCAAGCATCCCCTACAATATTCTAAAGAATAGGTTAAGACAACATTGCAAGATTCTGCCTTTAGTGAAGAATACAAGACCTTGACAATTTGGGCTTTGGTCCCTCAAAATAGAAAGCCTAATGTTACTAATATTAACCCAAACCTAAGAAGGGGGTTAATAATAATGAGAGCTTTAGAGACCTCAACCACAAAGGCCTCTAATTTGATTGTGAATGTGGCCAAATTGGCCCAAAATATTGTTGAAAGAGAGAAGGTTGAAAGGAGAAGCCTAATGGAAAAATACAATTTTATAATTGGAGAATATATCAAGATGAAACAAAGGAATGTTGAGCTGCATACTGAGGTGGACAGGTTGAAATATAGACAAATTGGGGAGACCTCAAGTGCTCTAGGGATTACAACATTTCCTCCCACATCAGGGTCAGTGCCTCCTGCTTCCCCCATTGTTTCTACACCAGGATATCCCAGTCAAACTCTTTCCCTCAGCCCTACTTTGGAACCAATTGAAGAAGATCTAGAATGCTCTGTTGACCCAACAAAGAAGCAATTAATGCACAAAATTACAGAGCTACAGGAATCTTTGAAGGTAAGTGAGGAGGGAGTATTTTCAAAGCAAAGGGATATTGTTAATGTTGTATTGAGGTATTTGAATCAGAAGGTTGATGACATATTTTCATCTGTGTATTTTTTATATTCTTTATTATTAGGTGCAATAAAAAACATTGATAGGGATCAAGAGGTAGCAATACCACTAATTGAAAAATGGATCCCTAGGGCCAATGATTTAGATATAATGTATAAGGCCTCAAGGTTTGATATAAATAATAGGCCCCATTAATTAAGGCCTACTCAAGTGTTCGTTAATTCATTGCAAGGTTTTCAGGACTTACCAGATGATTTGAGTAGGAAGATCAGAGAATTGGTAAAGAATTTTGATGATTGGAGGGATACATTGGTACCTGATATTATTGATGAGCAGGGAAATATCAGATCACTTCAATAGTGGCAGTATTGGGAAAATGAGGTCATCAATGCTCAAATTAGATTAATTTGTGATGACTCAGATTTTGATTTATTGGTGAGTTGTATGGACAAAATTATAAGCACCAACTCATTCTTGGAGTCTTTTGAAAGAAAATAAAATTAGGTGGCAGTCAAGTATACACCATATAATGTCAATGTAAATGAGGTAGTTGGTTTTAATTGGCCAATTGATGAAGAGTACCAGTAGTGGGTAAGTGTATATTTAACGGAGGAGGAATGAAACAAAGTAGGTTGCTAACGATTAACAAATCAGCTATTACAGTTACAATAGATTCCAATTTTGTATTTGGTGACAATATTAGGTGTGGAATTCTTGAATTTTTATTGTTGCATAAACCATTCTTAGTGGGCAAGATGAACAAGAAGATTCTTTGGAAGGTTGTTGTTGTAACAAATTTTGAAATATCACAGGGTGGTCCATTTGGTTGGTGACATGTGTACCCTCTAGCCTGATGCTTTTTTTCTCCTTCATTCCCTATAAGAAGGATTTCAAGGCCAGAAGTATGGGTTAGCAAGTTAGACATTTTGGGTCGAGTCTAGGCGAAGTTGTAGAGAAAATTTTAAAGTTTGGTATTTTTGTAGAGAAAATGAAATTTAGGTTTTGAGTCATTCTGTTGTAGGTCTTGAACTCATGGAGATTTAATGTTTTATGACAGTACTGACATTTGAATTGAAATGATTAATTCAAGCTCATGTCTCTCCATTGTACAAGCATATCTGAATTTTGAATAAAATGATCAAGGTTTGTTTTGTTCATCTCACTGTTGTGGTGTGTACAATTCTTGTTTTAGCTTTAATTCAAGGAATTAATTAAAATTCCTAAATGGGATTGTAGGTTGATATGTTTTGTATAAGGATTTGATAAGTATTATTGGGTTAGAATACAGATTGATGAGATTGTAAGGCAATGTTATTGAGGATCTTATATACATTATGTGTTAAATCTATCATGAACCCTTAGATCCTTATGAATTTGACTCCTCCAATGGATATATGGCACTGATCTAAGTTGTACTTATTGTTAGAAACCAATATCAGACATGCAAACCAAAAGGCCTTCCATAGAAGAGAAAAACAGTAGAAAGAAAGAGCTTTGCATGAAGATGTGCAAATTGATATATTCAGAATTAAGATATTAAAAGAGATGATTTTGATTTATAAAATAAATGTATGTAACCCTAATGTTGACCTAAAAATATCTCAACTAAATAAAGATTACTTATTAATTAAGTAAACTAGTTATTACCTAAGAAAAACCTAAGTAAACTTAATAAAGTGTAATTAAATAATTAATTACACCAACACCCTCCCTTAAGTGCAACTTATGGAGACTAAAAAATCATGCACCTACAACTAAGATGAATGTAAGAAAGAATGAATGGGTCCCAAAAACAAGGCTTGATAAGGTACCCATGTACAAATGCAATGAAAGAGTAAGAGAAAGAGGAGAAAAAATAGTGGGACAACCCCCCCCTCAATGAGATGACCTGCTACGAAGAAGCTCTGAAAGAACACCGTGGAGTAACACTGGAACCTAAATCTGACAAGCAAGGAAAGATACTTTTGTTTACAAGAAACCATATCAGAATCATAATAATTCAATAACAAACCCGATGCCATGGAACAGTCGAAAACTCCCAACGAGAACAACCTTGGAATCTATGAAGCAAGAATAGATAAAATGAATGATATATAATCTGGAAGCCATGAATGTCGATGTCGATGCCAAACTAAGACTAAAAATATTTCATGGGAACAAGTACCATAAAGACTCAAGAACATTGACCACAAATTTAGTGGCCCTCAAACTGAGATGGATCTAATGTGGATCATTAACCATAGGCTCTCAATCTAAAGTGTGAACTGAAATGAATCTGATATGTTTCAAGATAAGACAAAAAGGTGGCCAAAAGAAACTAAGAAACTAGATTACAACCCATGCAATTTGTCATCAAAACAAGATGAATATCAAAGTGCATGCACACTCTAATCAGATTATTATGCAAGAAACCCCCTGATGGAACTTTATATCAGTTCATTTTTTACAATACCCAATGATTACAAAAAGGAGATAATTCCTAAAAATTCTTAAATATAAAATAAAAATAGACCTCAGATCTTTGTAGAGGACTGAACCAGCTTTCCAATTCCGCAAGAATGGTGAAAAAAGGATCACTGAGTCAAAAGATATGCTCTTCAGAGTGAAAATAACACCATCTAAGTTCAAGGACCTGAAAAATAAAAATGGGGAATAATTAGGAAAAATAACCAGCACCAAAAAAATGATCTTGAAACCATCTTTCCAACGATATCTCGTTTGTGAAAACACGACTCCGTACACAAAAGTTACGCTTGTTTTAGTGAAAGGTGCTCCAAAATGGCCAATATGGCTTGCAGGCAACCTAGGGGGCTTAAAAAAAAAAGCCCCTGGTCTTGTGCATGACCAGGGGCTAGGGTGGAGCCCTTGGTCACCCATGTGATTGGCGGCCATAGATAGGAAGCCCTCAGAGGCTGGCGGAGGGCCCCCAGTCCTCCATATGACTGGGCGGAGCGCAGAGGGGCCGACAGGGGCGGACTGGCTGACAGCCGGATGGGGGAGCCATCGATGGCGACAGCAGATTGGTGGCTTCCCGACGATGGATCGGTGGACACTTGGTGGCCACCCGATGATGGGTTTCTTCAAAATTAGAGGTGCTGGCACGAGTTTCAAAAAATCATTTAATTTTTTTTTTTTGGATTTTCGTGTCATTTTCATCTCGTGAAGCGTGTTGGGGAGGCCGTACGACCTCTCTGAAAAATTTGTTTTGCCTTAGAAACCAACTTCTCCATAATTGATGAAATGACAGACATTGATAGGGTTTTGGGGCACTGCGAACACGATGGAAGTGTCCATTTTGATCGAAGATGCTTTGAAAAATAGGCTACTTCTAGAGCTTCCAAAAAAATACAGAACTTGAAACCCTCACAGGTCTGGCAAAAGATGACAAAAATATGCAAAATGAAAGTCAATCTTGAATTTTTCTAGTGCTCTAAATCCAATGGTGAAGCCCAATCTGATCCAAAATTCCACACATATGAACTCAAGGCATGATACCCTTGAGGAACCCCAAACGAACTCTGCAATGATTTTCTCCAAAATCTTAGAAGGGGTTGCATGTCAAGGCTCTCATACAATGTTAGAAACCAAGATCAGACATGCAAACCAAAAGGCCTTCCACATAAGAGAAAAACAATAAAAAGCAAGAGCTTTGCATGAAGATGTGAAAATCGATATATTCAAAATTAAGATATTACAAGAGATGATTTGCTTTATAAAAGCAATGTATGCAACCCTAATGTTGACCTAAAAACAACTCAACTAAATAAAGCTTACTTATTAAATAAGTAAACTAATTATTACCTAAAAAAAACCTAAGTAAACTTAATAAAGTGTAATTAAATAATTAAATAATTAATTACACCAACACTTATTCGTGAGGTTCAATATTTATTTGTCTTTACCTAAAGCTTGCTACAAATTGCAAATCAATGACTATATTTCATTATGAAGTATTGTTCCAGTTATCTCATGCTCCAAATAGTTGATAATATTGATGAGTAGTTGATTCTATTTAGTGTTATCCTATTATGTTGAGCTATTAAATGAGATTATCTATTATTGTTAATATTTTTTATGATAATGGTGCAGAGGTTGTAAACGTATTAAGGGATCACCCTCCCAGTTATTATAGAGCCCAAAGTGTAGGAGGTCTTTAAAGTCCTCGTCAGTCGGTCCAGGTCCTTCGAGCTGTCCTTGATTGGAATTGAAAATTCCATAGGTAGATTAGAAGATCAACCTGGTTACAGTAAAAACAACCAACACCCCTATACAACCACCCAAAATTTTTCCTCTTTATTGTGTGTAGGTGGACGTGCTTCTTGGAGCTAGCTGATGAACAAGATTTTTGGTGAGATCATTCTTTTCACCCTAGAGTTGATCTACTTACTTTATGATCTTTGTTTATACATTTCTTATTTCATAGTGTTATTTTATTCCCTTAGAAACCATTAGATAGGTCGTTAGTTTGTTTTCTAGTGGTTAAACCTTTTATTTCTAGTCCTTTGGTCATACGAATGTCAATGCACTTGAGAGATGCCAATGCGCCACACTGTTTTTCCAAAATCATGATTTTGTCCTCTAATAGAGAGCAATCTAAGACAACGTTGAATCCTAAAACCGACTTGCCTATCCCCCTTTCAAGTCTTGGGTCTACAAAGTGGTCGAAGGATCTTATAGTCCTCATCCTTCTCATCCTGCATTTCCTCACTCCCTTAGGTCTAGGCAAGTTAGGGCAGCCTGTTGCTCTCGGCCCTCCGTAACCTGGGGCCTTGATGTGGTTTTTCCCTCTCCCTTATAGTAACTTACCTTTGTACTTATAGGTTCCCTTTCTAATCCTTCTCACAAAGTTAGTTTCCACATCATCAAGATCATATCCATCTAAATCTTCAACCTTTTTTGATTTTCCAACCTTGAAAGTAGTATCCACTTTTGTACCATTTTTCAAACCAATATTTCTCATTTCAAATGAGGTTAGTGTACCAAACAATTGATCTTCAATGTAAGTATTAAAAGTTTCAACTTACTCAATAGCATATAACTTTTCACTGTAAGAATTAGAAAGAGATCTAAGAACTTTCTTTACCACTCTAGGTTCTTTGACTTGTGCACCAAGACCTCTCATTGCACTTACTAGCTCATCTACCCGTTGCATATAACTTGTAATTGTTTCATCTTCAGAAATTCATAGCATCTCAAATTGTGCCTTCATATTCTACAAATTTTCTTGTTTAACCTTATCATATCCTTCATAAATATTTTCTAGCTTGTCCCAAACTTCTTTAGCAGTCTTCAGATTCATAAGTTTTACTAATTCAGAATTTGAAATACTATTCAAAAGAAAAAACCTTGCTTTACCATTTGTTTCATGGGCCTTGGTCTCATCACTTATGCTTGGACCGTTCAAAGTTGCAATATATTGAGTCTTTATTACCTTTTTGACCTCATATCCAAAGGATGCTAGATATCTTTTCATCTTTGCCTCTCAGAATGCATAGTATGTTCCATCAAACTTAGGGTTCTCTATCTTGTTTTCCATCTCGAATCTACATCAAGTGGCTAAGATTTTCTCCAAGGAACATCACTTTGATAACAATTGTTGAATGAACAAGGCAACTGAGAGGGGAGGGGGGGTGAATCAGTTGTATCTAATTAAAACATCAAAAACCTCAACAATAATTAGATCCACAAGCACTCATTAAATCCTTATTATGTTATAGTGATTAATCATGAAATGTAGGCAATTTTTTTGGAAACAACATACACAAGAGAACACTAGATTTACATGGAAAACCTAATAATAGAAAAACCTTAGTGAGGATTTTCTCACAATATAATTCATTGTAAAATTGGTACAAGGCTCACTACTGGAATATGACACACTATCCAATAAGGCTCACAACCAAAGCTCGTTGCTTAGAATATGAAAAGATGATATAAGAGAAATGTTACTCAAAGAACATTATCTCAATGCAACAAGGAATACACTATAATTACTCCAACACTTTCATAGCCTTGTTTGAAATATTATGGGCAAAACACTGCATTTAGAATTCTAACACTTTAAAATTCATAGTGATCTTTTCAAATTTGCACCATATTCATCCCTTACATATCTCACACATCTATCTTGAGATCTTATAACAACAACACTCTTATTTATATCATCCTTAACCTTGAAAACCTTCTGCAAGGTTGGAAAAACATCCTTTACATTTATAATTTTGAATTAGGTCAGCATCCAAACATTCCTATCATGGATAGGAATGAAGGCGACACACATAAATCATTAGTTAGGACCCAAATTTTTCCTAACACACCTCAACATGCTTCCACAAACTTTGAATCCACTTTGCATGTAGTTAACACTAGGTTGGCCATTACCCATGAAAAACACCATTAAACTATTAAGTACACACTTCCCACTTGATCAAGATGACACACGTACCACACAAATATGTTTTACATGATCTGTAACATTCCAAAAACCACATGAGATCCAACAAAGATTTTGTCCAAATTTTCATTATAGAAATACTTCAACCGAGAATATTCGATTAACCTTATACACACATTAACACATGAAACATACACTGTACTACAAAAAATCATGAGAAATCTTGAATTTTGAAAGATATAATCAACATAAACAACTTCCTAGATCTGTACAACCTGAAACCAAACTACGAAGAAATGCAAGGCAAATAAATTTCTCCCAGACCACAACAAAAAACACTGAAAGCCTAGTTCACACATTAGTGAACATATCTCACTTTGCACAACAATCTAAAAGCCCAAAATTGGGATATAGTAACTAATGAAAACCCTAAATAACATATTAGATCCACATAGGCATAGCATCAACACATAAGAAACACAAAGAAGATCTCAGAGCACATACTAAACATTTTGACAGCAATATTTTATCTATTTATCAAAATTTATCAAAAACACTTGGAAACCAAGCACCAAAGACACCATCTCGACACATTACATCATTGTAACACATCTCCAAACATTGAAATATAAAGATAGCTTCATGTAATCACAACACTTCCTCAATATCTCAACCATACATGCACAAACTACAACAAACTATTTCCCTCTCTTTTTCACAATTTTCTCAATATCCTTGATATGTTCATCATGAAAAAAACTTCCTCAACACATAGTTGACATCAATGAAAAAAAAAAATTGTTGAAATCAAAGACAACACCTTCATTCTTGCACCAAAATTTTCCCTTGTAATAGGTTATTATTTGGTATTGTGTCTAACCTTAGAAAATAGTGGATTGCCATCTCATATCCTTATACAAAGATAAATAACTCCCCACTTGCATTACACTGAAAAATTAATAATATTTTTAATATTTTTCAACAAGTGCCAACTATGAACCCACTTCGCTAATATAATGGAGATCTCTTCTGGTGGTGATGATGGCAATGGAGGGAATTTAAATTTGGTAAAGGTAGGAAACGTTGATCCTGGAGTTGGCAGTAATGGTGGTCTATTTGCTGATGGTAAGGTGATGTCAAGTGGGTTTATTGCTGATGGTACATGGTGTGGGTACCCTCCTCTTCTTAATGAGACTCTTGGTGGGAAAGAAGCTTTAAAGGTTCCTTCCTCGTTGTCTTTCTCCAAGCTAGGGAATCTTAGTACTAAAAAGGTTGGCTCTAGTCAATCAGGAAAATTTGTGGGTGCGGGTTATTTTGTGCCTATAGCACACACCTTGTTTGGACTAGGGAACCACTCTTTTCCTTTTTGGCATCACCTAGTTGTTTTTCATTTTCCTCATTTTGTGTGCCCCTATTTTTGAGCCTATTTTGGTCACATGCCTTAAGGCTTGCTAAAAAATCTTGGCCAAGTTCACCTATCCAAATTCTACCAAGTTCTAAGACTTTGTGGAACTTGCACTATGCGTTTCTGCCCACCTGTAGCTATCACATCCATCATCCCTAGTGGACCAATAGCTATGGATCTCCCTTAGTGGAGTGACATCTAAGATTTTTCATTCCTTATGTCCTTCAAGTTGTGCTCACCTGCATGGTGGGTTCCACCCTTATTTTTGTTGTTAGTTCTCCATATAGCATCCTCATCGATGTAGGTTTCTGCATGTCTACCCACTCACCTACTTGGTCCCCAACCGTACTTTCATTTAATGCCCTCATTAATGGTAGGTTCGTCTATAAATATAACCCTCTTAGCTATCATTTTCATTCAAATTTTTGAAATTTTGAGAGGGAAAACGAAGAATTTATGTGTGAAAAATAAATCTTAAGTGATCAAACTACAACCACTTCCACAAGCCACCAGGTAAGCACTCAATTGCCACTCTGACTGTTGATTTGTAATAAGATGGATAGGGTTTTAGGTTAAATGAATTGATAAGCATCAAGATGCAATAATCCAAACCCTAAATTCATTTGAATGATGCCATTCTCATGGCGTATAACATGGGGTCCAAGTTGACAATCACTCATGAGAGAGTTGTTCAAATCGGCGAAGCCAACTATGGCCATCTAAAAATTTGGCCCCACATTCAAAAACTATTGAAACAAAAAATAATGCTCATTGTGAATCAAAACCCTCACGGGTCCACATGAAAAAGTTCACTCTACTAGAGCCATGAATAATGATGAGACCAACAATGCAGCCCACCTGGCTAACTCCATGGATTTTTCTCCTATCTCCACTCATGGAATGTTGGAATAAAATGACTAAGTGATGGTGCCTTGTGAAGGTTGTCATGCAAGATTCCACATGAAGACCTCTTCCACTCCATTTCTGTCCCAAAATGGTGAAGCCTCCACTGCCCTCTGATATGTGAACTCTGCACAAACCTATACTGTAAACCACAATGTTAAGCTTAAGTGTTTGAACTCACTTCGGGTCTGCTTATGCAGGTTTCCCCAAGCCAAACTCTATTCCTTCAATTTTTTTCTCAACGGAAAAATCAATCCACTATCCCATCTCACAAACCCCACACATTGCATTTCAAAATCCCTAAGTCTAGTCATCATTGGTTCAAACTCAAAATTTGACAAGCTCATGAGTCCCAATGCCATTTCTAGAATGCCTATGTGGGCCACCTTTATTGGAAAGATGCCTCTTCAGAGCTACTATGCTATGAAAAAGCTCTTTCTCCTATCCATTGTGTCAATTCCACATCCTTGATGACTATGTTCTTAACCTTTAACAAAAACAAATACAAACTCAAGACCAAATGCTCATGCGAGTCACCCTTTTTGGAATGATGCCAGTCCAAGGAAACTTTCTAAGGGTGAAGACTTAATGACACCTCTCATCGCATCCTTTGCACTCCTAATTCCCACTTTCCATAGAAAGATCGAGTCTTCAAACTAAAGTGTTAACTTTAAATTCTTGGATGCATTGAGGGAGTTTAAACAAAAATTGACTAAGCAAAGTGTTTTGCGGATTCCGCCATGCAGGATGTCACTTGCAAAATTTTGCTTGCCTAAGGATTTTTTTTAGCGGAAAAGCCTCAGTGGATTTTCACATCACTACCCCTACCTCCTTCACACCCACATGAGCTTTAAAGATCAAATACTTTCATTAATAATTTCTACACATGCCTAATAGTCTTATGCCAATTTCAATTAACAATCATGTTATGTGGAAATTCATCGGGTGGCCTTCTACAAAATTCCACTTCCCCAGTGCCATCCCTTTACAAATTTCATCCTGGTGGCTTTCATAGGATATAAACTCACATTTCCAAACCTGCATTTTTGAAAACTACCTGAATGAGCTTCAAATGATGAAAAGTGATGAATTTTATGGTCTTTCTTAGACTTATGAGTACATCTGATGGTATATTTGCATGATTTGACTGAAATTTTCCCTCTTGATTTGTAAACGCACTTACTGCACCTTTTGTGTGTAGGATTTATGGAACCTACTGAGGGACCATCGAAGAATCTAGTGGAGAAGGTTGACAAAGGGAAAATACCAACAAGAACTCCTAGGGGGAAAGAAGATAAAGAAAAAATGAAATACCAATTACATGGGGTAGAGTGCACCTCTAAGATCACGTCCATCTAGGACAAGGTCTCCGACATTGACCTTAGGCACGTCAACATAGATGAATTCAAGTAGAGGGTGATGATCAAACCAAAAATAGAGGAAGCCTTAATAATCAAAGAAAGTGGCCTCGCTAAAGTAGTTGGCTTTCCTCCCACTTTAGTTTCTCTATAAATAGTAATGGCTTGTCAGGAGTGCTATGATACCCAGACCAAGAAGATGTTTGCAAAAGATGGAAGGGTACTGGTAGACTTATTTTCCCAATCTATCGAGAAGAGATTTTGTATCTCAAATTTTTACAAGATGGAAGAAGTGGGAAATGAATTCGATGTAGAAGTATGGTAGCTAGATCCTATTAGATATAAAATAATAATAAATCAAACATGATTGAAGGATAAGAGGGACAATGCCAACAAGGTACCCCAAATGTTGTATAGAAGTGACTTTTTAGAATAATGTAATGACTTGGTGACCCTCCTCAATAGAGTGATGGGCCTTGCCACTTCCACATTCTTTGAGGAGTAGATGTTTCTTTTCTTTGAGGAGATCCTCTAAGGCACTGCGAAATTCCACTAGGAAAATATGATAAGCAACAAATTGCACAATCAATTCATGGTGGTGAAGAAAAATCACATTTTTATATGACTTCATATTTGGTCTACCTCCTAGCAACCAAGTTCCTATATAAAGGATTAGATTGTGCTATAATATTGGGGACAAAGAAGGGACAACTTAAAGTATATGACTGCTACCATAAACTTCAATATAGAAATTTTAAGAAAGACTATATAAGAGTAAATGATTCCTTCATGAGGCATATCTTCCAAACCCTAGGAGAGATTACCATAGAAGAGTGAAAAATAATTCCAAAGCTGTTATAAAGGGTTTTGGATATTTGTTCATCCAATTCCCCAAATTCATATACATCAGAGCATAGGGATTCTCGGGAAGGCCCTACCAGTTGCCATGCTACCCTAATGATATAATCATCTTGATAAAGCTTACTCGGTAGATGTAGATTTCCCACACCTTGTTGAGAAACAAAAACCATGCTAGGATCCCATATCCCCTCATATTCAGACAAGTAATGTACTCTTTCCCTACACCCCCATGCACCGAGAACTCTCAGAAAGAGATCATGGAGTATAATTTTGAATTTCATATAGATAGGGGAGGCATGGATATTTTGGAAACAAAAGGGTAGACAATTGAGAGGTGGGGTGAATTAGTTGTCATAAAATTTCAAACTTATTAAATTTATTAACTCCTATTCTTAGATCTGATTAATTACCATGAAGGAATAAATCAACAACACACATAACACCAATATTTTTACATGTAAACCTTGTTAGGAGAAAAACCATGGTGGAGGTCAGTCCACAAGTTTATACCTTGTTAAAAGTATAAGAAGAATAAATGGGGAATGCACATGCATTCAGGCACATTGCCTAGAGCTCACTGCTCAAATACAAAGGAAGACTCACTATCTTACAAAAACTTTTAGATTACAACAATCCAGATTTTTAAATGAGAAAGTAGCATTTGCTAATGCCTGATTATAGTTTCGGTTAAGCACATGAACACTTATTCACTCTTCTTCATTCTTCTTCACTCTTCTTCACACTCTGCTTTTCCTTCAAAAGATTTAGAACATTATTCATGCACACTTATTTTTTTCTCTCATTCAAATGAAGAAACAATCTCTTATATATATGCGCAACAAGGAATTACATCGCTTCATGTTGATTCAACAAAATAATAAGATGAATACAAACTATCAGACCAAAACAATAAATATTATTAATGTGAAACCACCAAGGTCAGCCGCAACATAGTGAATACCCAAAATAATATCCTTGAAGACAAAAAACCTTCAAAAATTATTCCTCGAAGTCCACAACATGCTACAATCACCCTGTCGGCCATGAATATGAAAAACATGAACAAACAAGAGAAAATCACCAATCACAAGCACAATGATCAATGCATACATGCAAAATAGATATAGCATGATCTAGAAACATCCACAAGCACCATAGGAGAACTCACAATAACTTGGATTACCAAAATCACATTATCTTCTTCTAGGAACGCCAAGTGCAGTAACAAAATAACTGTCAGAAGACAAAAATTTATAACTTGCTTAAATCTTCATGCGAACCTTTGAAAATTTTAGTGGGTAAACTATATACACTTGAAAAAAAACCCTTTAATCTAAAACTTCTCACCATCAACATACTAAACTTTCCATTATACTGATCTTCATTTCTTCACAAACAACCTACAACATATTTTATTACAATTTTCTCAATATCCTTGACATATACAGTCCCAAAAACATTAATGCTAATAGTGTTGACATCAATGACAACCATATATCATCAACATAACCACAACATACAACAATCTCCCCCTTTGGCATTGATGGAAACACATGATTTTAAAAACACCATCAATGCAACTAACTTCAACACTTACTCCCCCTTAGGTTTTGTCTCTTTTCTCATGACTTCTTCTCCTCAGATAATTCCCATTTTTTCACATTTCTCTTCTCCCCATTTGACATTAATGAAAAAGGTACACACAAGCTTTGAACCACATATCTGAACATCTGATTACTCCCATTGAGTAGAAGCCACCACAATATCAATCTGAATCAAGATATGACTATGAAATGCATAAAATTATGCATAGATTGATGCAAGAAAATGCATCTTAGTTCTGATTAGGAGGGGTAATCACCCCTAACTTACCTCTGAGATACTCAAAAGTATCCTTAGGCAATGAATTGGTAAAGATGTCTGCAATATGTTCCTTAGTAGGCACATACTCCAATCTAACTTCCTTTTCACTCACCTTCTCTCTCAAAAAGTGATACTTGATAGATATATGCTTGGTCTTTGAATGCAACACCGAATTCCTAGAAATGTTAATTGCACTTGAATTATCATAGAATATAGCAATAGTCTCATCATAAATAACTCTGATATCTTTCAACATCTACTTCATCCACAATACTTGAGTACAATTTCTAGCAACAACAAGGTATTCTTCCTCTACAGTAGACAAAGAAATGACATTCTACTTTTTACTTAACCATGAAATCAACTTCTTTCCTAAGAAAAATGCACCACCACTAGTAAATTTCCTATCATTCACATATCCTTCCCAATCAACATCAATAAAGGCACTCAAAGTAAGATAATCATCTTTAGGATACCACAGGCCAAAATCAACTGTTCCCTTCAAGTATCTAAAAATTATTTTCACAACAGTTACATGAGATTCCTTAGGATTGGCTTGAAATCTTGAAACAATACATACAAAATTCATGATATCATTTCTAGTTTGAGTCAAATAAATAAATCCACCAATCATTGATCTGTATCTAGTCTGATTTTCCTTCGGAGAATCATCATCTATTGTCAACTTACATCCGGACACCATGGGTGTACCGACTGGCTTTGAATCTTCCATACTAAATTTTTTTAGCAATTCTTTCACATGCTTGGACTGAGATATAAAGATGCCTTTATCTAACTGAGTAATTTTGAATCCCAAAAAGAATTTCATCTCTCCAATAATTGAAATCTCAAACTCATTCTGCATCTCATCAGCAAAATTCATGCACAAACCATCATCTCCTCGAAAAATGATATCATCAATAAAGAATTCCACAATCAAATCTTTATCATCATCAATCTTGAAATATAGATTACTATCAATAATACCTTTGTTAAATCCAAGCTTCAAAAAATACTTGTCCAATCTAGCATACCAGGCTCTAGGGGTTTGCTTGAGTCCATACAATGCTTTCTTCAACCGACAAACCATATCTCCCTAATCAATCAATTGAAATCTATCAAGTTTCTCAACATACACCTCTTCTTCCAATTCACCATTTAGAAATGCTGACTTGACATCCATCTGATAAACCTTGTAGTTTTTGCAAGTGTTATGCCTTGCATAACCACCCCATCTTTTGCCTTCGTCAAAATGGGTCCCCCTTTGTGTTTTTTGTACTTAGTTGTTTTTGAAACAAAGTTTGGAGTCTACTTTTTCCAATACTTTGTTTTCTTTGTCGGAATCAGAACCGAAGTTGAATTGGGTTCTGAAGGTTCTTTTGAGGCTTGTTTTTGGTTCTATCTCGATGGTCTTTTCTTTGCCTTTGTTTTTGGTCTTTGGCGGAAGCAGAGCCGGAGTGGGAATTGGGATGGTTGTTATCAAAATTTGCAAAATCAAATTCAATTCTGATTCCGCCTCCGCTCCATTTTAATGTTTGTTTTGTCTTGGTTTTTGTGTTTTGTTTTATTAGGTTGGTATTTTACTTAACTTTTTGTTTTTGTTTTTGTTTTGTTTTTGGTTGTTGGACGCGCAGTTGGAATGGGAATAAGGTTTGGAAATTTTATGAGTTTAAGATCCTGTTTCCATTTTAGTTCCATCCCCGCCAATTTTTATCGTTGACTTTTTGACTGAAGTTGCACTGCAGACTAGTGTTTGTTCTCTTACAGTTCCGACTCCGCCTTTACTACGTTTTAATGCATTAATGGTGGTTGCCGATGTAGGTAGAAATTCACATTTTTTTCTTTATTAAGGGTTAAAGCCGATCATTATTGTTATTATCACAAGTTTGAGAGCACGAAGAGCAATAGCAGAGTTCGTTTGAGCAAATTGATCGAGATAGAGAAGGGATATTGGGTGCGAATCGATTCAGAAAGTTAGTGTGGCTTTGTTTGCGTTTGAGGTAGGGCTTTTATCTTTTTTGTTCGTTGTTTATTTCCTTGTTGTGTTTTGCTTTGTATCTGCTCGTTTGTTCAATCATTGTGTTTTAAAGCAATTTTATGATCATCGATGTGATTGAATGAGCAGGTTCTTGTTTTGGCTTGTTTGTTTTGCTTTAAATCTTTGTTGTCTTATTTTATCGTGTCATTTTTTTCTATTTTAGGGCATTGTCGCTTTCACGTCTTAATCATGATCGCATCGTGTCATTTTCGATTTGCAGTAGATTAGATTAGATTAAAGGTTTTTATTATGGCGTGAGTTAGATAGAGAATTTACAGTGAGGTAGATTAGGGATTTTACAGTGAGTTAAGGTAGATTAGATTTATTGTTTAAATTAGGGTTTCATTGTTTGGGAGAATGGCGGGGTTTTAAACCTGTGCCCTAGTTTTATTAAGTTTGTTAGATTAGGGTTTCGTCAGTCTCTACAATTACTTTAAATAAGATTTAAATCAATGGCCCTAAAATACAATTGTTCTCCACAGTCATATGAGGGTAGAGTTTTTAAGCTTCTTTGTCATTTTATGGTGACCTAGGTTTAATCATGAAGTTATGATGAAAATGAATAAAATTGATGATGTCATGATTAGCATAGGTAGAGGCAGGATTGGAATGGGTATGGACATAAGAGTTTTGTTTTTACCAAAGTCATCAATTTTCTATCTCGTTTTTGATTCCGAGTTTTAAAAGGTTTTCTTGAAGTATGTGATAATTAGCGGAGGCGGGATCGGAATTGATCCTGAACTTAAGAATTTTGTTTGCGAGGGTTATCAATTCTGTTTTCATCCCATGTCTGGCTCTGCGTATAGTGGGAAGTCTTTTGTCGAAATAACAATGACCAAATCAGAGGTGGAGGCGGAATGGAAATAGAATATGAAAAGTAAAATTCAAAGAAAACTAAATCTGATTTTTGTTCCGACCCTGGTTCCGGTAATCTACCCGACTTCAACTCCGAGCCCGTTTGTTATTAGGTGAAGTTCCTATATTGGTTTTTGCTCTGAGTCTGCCAGTTTTGTAAAAGCGCTTGTTTTGAGCTCCTGTCTGGTTCCGACTCCGATGTATATGCAACAGGTATGTTTTTAAAACATGTTTTATGATGATTTATTTGAAGGTCTAATTAGAGGTTTGCTTGTAGGAGATTTGAGAGATGTCAAGAACGTCAGGAGAGGCTGCTTGAAGGAATCAACCGGCTAGAACATCAAAGATAGCACCGAAAATCAAGAAGGTGAAACCAGAATAGCTACCTTATACATTAAGGTATGATCATAGGAATCCGGGGGTGAAGGCGAGCAAGGTGGAATCAGATTGGTCAAATATCAACAGATACTAATCTGGGCCAGTATAGCTTTGAAGAATTACATGAAGCGACCTTTGCAGAAAGGGCAAGTTTGACAGGGAGAACTCAAAGGATTGTTGACTCCGGTCTTGCACATATCACTGTGTTTCCTTTATCAGTTCAGTGTCCAGAGTTGATATGTACAGTGACCAGTACTTATAATCCAGCTACAAGATTATGCATGGATTCATAGAATAATGTGATTATAGATCTTACTTTGCAGATGTTCCAAAGCATATTTAATGTTCCTGATCCCAAGAATTTGGTGTAGCTAACTGAGGCTGAGGCATTGGAGAAATATAGTAAGCATAAAGACTCCAATAAGTCTCATTTAAACAAAAGATGGTTAAGCATCGAGAAGAATTCTTTAAGCAAGCTAGCAGACCAACCAAAGAGGGCACACTTCAAGAAGGAGATATCTGATTTGATATTGATGCTATCCAGAGTGTTTGGGAAGAGGGATGCCTTCCATTTCAAGGAATGGATGTTTCATTTTATTCAAGTGATCTTTTAGGGTGATTATCAATTTGATTGGTCAATGATTGTTTCTGATGCCATACATGATCAGCTCACAAGGGTCAGACATACCAAATATTTCTTCATGACTTCATATGTGGTCTATGCTGCAATAAGAATGGGGATTTTCCCAGGATTAAACAGAGTAGGTATCATGGGAGTCTTGGATGGACAAAGGAAGGTATGGGAACACTACGATCAATTATCTCTTCAGGTTGCTGAGACTCACTTCAGAAGAGTCAATGATGCATTTTTATATGTGGTTATCAACTAGTTGAGTGGAGATGCAGGATACAGGTTAAGCCAAGAAGCTATGGCATTCATTTCTGAATGGGGAAGTTGGTACATCCAATACCCCAAATTTACATACTTCAGATTGTTTGGTTTTGAGGGTCATCCTCATTTACTTCAAAGATGCTGCAGCAATAGAATAGTGCTTATGAAATTTGTATATCAAGCCATTGGAGTTAATGCTAGATTTGGGATGAAGCACAAGACAGGATGCCATAAATTTCCCATGAAGTTGGGGGAATATGGCTGTCAACACTTGAAGGCAGCAAAGGTGGTTTGTAATGAGTTGATACAATTAAAATTGGGATTGTATACAGCTCGTAAGTATCTTGATCCAAAGAAGAAGATGTATGCTTTATTACCTTTAGTGTTTACTAGGCATTTTAATTTGTTAGAGGATTTTTGGTGTGATAGGCAGGATGAATATGACTTAAGGAAGAAGAATTATGAGAGATTACCAGTCTCACTTATGGTAGAGCTGGGTATTAAAGATAATATTCCTGACACTTTGGTGGATGATGGAATTGTATTAGATCCCTCATAAGAAGCTTTGAAGATTGGCACTAAAAAATTAGATCCAATAGACTAGAATGAGGAAGAAACAATTGATATTAAGAAACTGGGAAGGACAGTCTTGGATAGGAGTGTGCAGTGGTTGATGATGAGAACTCAAGCTCCTCAGGGACCAATCCTCAAGAAAGGTAAAGGGTATAAGAGGATTAAAAGAAAGGCACCTTCCAAGGAACCATTAGAATTCTTTCCTCCTGATGTTGAAGAAACAAAGTTGGAGGTAGTCGATGAAGAAGAAGAGACACCCGAGGGAGACGTTCCAATTGAATCTGCTGTTTCTACGCCCACATTGGGTGAGTCATCTGCACAAGCCCCACTCACAAGAAAGAAGAGTAAAGAAGTTCAAGGAGTACTTTATGCCATGGCTGAAGCTACTAAAGGGAAAGAAGTGGAGGAAGAACTGGTGGAAATTGAGACAGACTCGGATGAAACTCTATCAGAGAAGGACTTGCAAGAAAATGTGCCTCTAGATCATACTATTGAGTAGGTTCTTACACAGGAAGAACAATGGAAAAAATTTGAAGATGCTACCAGAGAATCTGATGGAAGGGCTGCTGCAGAGAAACAAAAGGAAATGGAGGCAAAGTTACAAGCTGATGCTTTACTTCAACAACAGCAATCAAAGGTAAAAGAAGTTGAAACAAAGACAACAACTGATACAATGGAGGAGCAAATGAGGCTACAAGAGCATGAGATCAAGGTCAAGGCAGAAAATGACAAGCTGGAACTGATACAAAAGATCCATGATCTCGAGGAGGAGAAAGCAAGAAAACGAAGGGAAAAGGAAGCCCTGGTTGCTAGATTGAAGCTTGCAGAGGAGGCTCGACAAAAAGAACAAGAAGTTGAAGCTCTAAGGAAAGAAAAAGAGGCTGAAGATCTAGTAAAGAAACAACAAGCTAAGGAAGAAAGGGAAAAGGCAGAGAAACTCATAGCCTTGGAAATGGAAAGGATAGAAAAGGAAGAAATTGAAAGGATAAGAAAAGAAAAGGAGACCGAAGAGTTAGTTAGGAAGCGAAAAGAAGAAGAGGCCGAAGCTACAAAACTTAAAGCTTTAGAGGCAGAACGGTTGGAAAGAGAGGCCTTAGAGAAAGAAAAATTAGAGAAGGATCAGATGGAAGAGGAGAGATTGAGAAAGGAAGAAGAAGATAAGAAAGTGTAGGAATGAAGAGATAGAGAAGAGGCTGAGAAGTTGATGCAGATGCATGTGCTATAGGAGCAACAAGAAAAAGAAAAGGTTGATTCTCAACCTGAGGTAAATGTTCAGCCATCCTCTACAGTTGTTGCTTCCTCTTCCATGATGATGACTACTCCTAGTCCTCCTACATGGTTGAAATTAGATTTGCAGAAGAGAGCTAGAACACCTCCTCAACCTCTTAATTGGGAGGACATGATGAAGGAGATTGAATAGGAAAGGCCTAAGAAGAGGGCTAAAATTTTGCATTCTACCAGACTCACAGATAAGGGGGAGATAGTTGCTGAATGTGCCCGGCCTATGATTGAAAAGGAGGTAGGGGATATGCAGCTCACAGACTATCAATTGAGTACGGTTAACTTGGGAAGACCCACTAGAAATCAACAAATGAATCTGATTGATGTGGTGGCTTTGATGACAAAATCAAGGATGATCAAGGACAAAAAAAAGAAAGATGAGCTTAAGGCTCAATTGGATCAGTTACATTCATTCTTGAAGAGTGTTTCCTCTCCAAGGTCACAACAGGTTGCAGCAATTGAGACTCCTGTTTTGCTAAGCAAAAAGGAGGTTGATGATTTGGTGCAAGTTAGAGGTAAGGTGGAGATGGTTGAAAAATGGATAGACAAAGTGAACCGGGAGGTAGGTGAGGTTTTAGAAAAAGGGTTTGAAACCTACAAGGAGGCAGAGGGAATAATAAAAGAGATGCATCAATATATTGAGGCATCCGAGAAGTTAGAAGAAGAGTACAAAGAGTATAGTGAAAAGTTAGAGAAGATAAATACATTGCCTCTAATTACTCTTTTAGAAGAATCTATACTCGAAGATGATAACAAAGATTTTGTAGAAAAGACTTCTCGCATCCTTAAGTTTAGGACTGGCTTTTTGAGCAAGCATAAGGATGAGATTCAAGACGTAGTTAATAATTTAACTGAACAGTTGGAAGAGTTGGAAGTGGTTATGGCCATAATTGTAGATGTGAATGTAATGACCAAAGATGGCATGCCGTTGAGTCAGGTTAGAGAGAAATGGAATGAAAGATTCCAAGGACTCATGCAGGAGAAAGATGATGGAGGAGACTTAGTGATAGATCAGCTTATAGAAGTCAAAGAAGAAATAAAAGCTGCAGGGAGAGAGTTGATCAAGGTAAAAAGTATGAAAGAGTTTGCTACAGTTGAGTTGGATCGCATCAAATTTGAAGATGACTGGATTGATGGGCCAGATATGGATATGCTACAACAAGTCTTCACCAATTATGATGAGTTCATAGCAGATCCAGCTTCACATGCATAAAATTCTGCATGCATGATGTTCTTCTTCCTTGCATGATGCTTGATGATCTTCTTCCTTGCATGTTGCATGCATGCAACACTGACAGTCTTGAGGGCACATGACTTCTTTTTCTTCTATTTCTATCTTCTATTGTTAGATCAAACTGAATGCATAATGTAAGAACTCAAGATCAAAGTTGATCTGAGTTTACAAGAAAGTTGATTGTTCCTAAAAAGGTGGGAAGCCTAAGATAGAAGTGAAGTTCAAACTTCTTTTGTATAGCTATAAATACCAGATGGGTATCACATTGTAATGGTCGGCTAATTGAGAATTGGATTGGCTTACCTAGTGCTAGGAGATAGAATTTTGTAGAGCGTTTTGTAGAGATACATTGTACTAGATCTTGTTTACAGTTAATAGAACTGCAGGTTTACAAAATATGGAGTTTGCATTGAATTGTGTTGTTTGATAAGGTTAATGAGTTATAATCCACTTGAATGCCAGTGATTGTGTTGAAGCATGATAGTTTCTTATGTGATGAAAGTCATTAGAAGAAACCAGGTTTAAAGATTATCTTGTTAAATTGTCATTGAATTAAAGTTATTAAAGTCTGTTGATCTATAGTTTTGATGATAAATGAATGTGTGTTGTTTTGAAATCTTGGCAATACTTGTGATATGCGAATAGTGGAATTGAATTAAGCACCTAAGATGTATACGATGGTACAATTATACTGTGGGTTGTGTCATGTTATGGTTTTTGTGACCGGTTGAGAAAATATTCATTGTTAGAGGTATTTGTCTGGATATTAGATAAATTTAATTCATACTTTCTGATTTACCCCTTTGATCTATCTTTTTCCTTTTATTTGAAACCCATTGATTTACAAGAATTATTTTGATAAAGAGAGTCATAGCTTGAATCCTTTGTTACCAGCACAGGCCCCTTGAATATTACAGTTGCATGAACCAATTGAGTGACATCAGATAGTTGAGAACCAACTACTAGGACCTTGGGAGTTAGGCCACTACATGTAGTCTTTCTTTTTCAGGAGAAATAGAGTAGAAATATTCTATTTTAATGTTGTTTGTGTCATTTTAACTATCAACAGTAAGTAGCATAAGCAAGAAATGGTCTCACAGCGTCAATCCTAGCAACATGGGAAATTTTTTCTTCAAAGTCAATTCCTTCCATCTGAGAATATCCCTTACAAACCAATCTTGCTTTATTTCTGATAACTTCACCTTGCTCATTCAATTTATTCTGAAAGACCCATTTAGTTCCAATTACATTTTTGTCCTTAGGTCTAGGAACAAGAGTCCATGTTTCTTTCTTATCAATTTTTTGTAGTTCTTCTTTCATTGCTTCAATCCAATGCTCATCTTTGCATGCTTCATTGACACTGTTAGGCTCAGTATTTGGAATCAAACAATATTCTTATGAAATTCTTCTCCTCCTCTAGACACCTTTTTTCTTATCACCTATAATCTGATTTTCTGAATGATTTAATCTCACATACCTTGGAGTCTTAGGATGTTCTTGAGCTTCAGGCTCTTTTGACCTCTCTTTTGCACTTTCACTAGTTTATCCTTCCTCTTGATCTTCTTAATTCATCAGAATAATATGAACTTGATTTGAAGTCTGAACTTTGTTTGTACTCTCATTCTGATCATCAGAATCATATCCATAGGTTCGAGATGGTCTAGCAATTTCTTCATCAACCTTAACATTTGCACTTTCAACCATTTTCCTTAATCTCTTATTGTAGCACCGGTAGGCCTTGATCTTGGTGGAATAACCAAAAAAGGATTCCTTCATCACTCCTACCATCAAAAAATTCTTATATCTTCATCTCTTCTAATATAGCATTTACTCCAAAAGATTTTGAAATATCTAACAGTAGGCTTATGACCAGACCATAGCTCAAAAGGGGTCTTACCAGTATCAGTTTTGATTTTTACCTAGTTGAGGATATAAACAATAGTACTCATAGCTTCTCTCCAATAGATGTGAGAAAAATTTCCTTCTAGCATCGTAGTCCTAGGAACATCTTGAAATTCCTTTTTCTTCCTTTCCACAACTACATTTTGTTGAGGGGTCTGTGGTGTAGATAATTGTCTCTTTATCCCATGCACTTCACACAAAGAATTAATCTCATGGGAAACCTAATATTTAGACCTATCTCTATCTCAACCATAGCCTTAAATATCTTGAACTTCTCTAGAGCTTCAGATTTCTCCCTTAAGAAAGTAACCCACATCATCCTAGAATAATAATCAATAAGAAACATGACATAAATTTAACCTTGTAAACTTATGACTCTAGAAGTACCACACAAGTCAGTATGCACAAGCTCCAACAATACATTTAAACAATGTTGTCTTCTCTGAAATGAAATTCTAGTTTTCTTTCCTAACTTACATTCCTTGCATATGGAATTAGAATTTTTTACTAACTTAGGAAGATCTCTCACTGCCTGAGTACAACTTATCTTGATAATATTTTAAAATTTTACATGACACATTCTCCTATGCCACAACCAAATTTCATGAACTTGAGAAATCAAACAACTTTTACTAGCAACATTCAGGTGAAAGATGTTACCTTTTGTTTTTGTACCCGAAGCAATCACATTTCTGGAACTTCCCAATATTCTATAGTTTCCATACTTGAATTGAAGATTGTATCCATTATCAACCATTTGTATAACACTTAAAATATTATGCTTCAAATCTTCAATGTATAGGACATCATTAGTATTATTATTACCATGAAGAGAAATACATCCTCTTCCACATATTATACTACCATTATTATCACCAAATCTTACAACACCACCATCATACTTTTCTAGGCTTACAAATTTTATTTTATCACCTGTCATGTGATGAGAGCATCCACTATCAATTACCCATTCATCCTTCTCTTCAACTCGAGCAACTAGGGCTTTCTCCACATTTGTACAACTAGCAGATTCAGTAGATACAAGATTATTTTCCTTGATAGCAATAAATACCCATTCATCCTCACTTGTATTCCATTTATCAAATTCATCATCTGTCACATTTTCATCAATAGCATAATAACACTTCCTTTAAAATTTAGGCTTGTTAGGTCTTGACTTGGGAAATCTTTTCGGACACCTTGATGCAAAATGACCTATCTTATTGCAAGAAAAACATTTAATAGGAAACTTTCCTTTATACTTACCTTGTCCTCTAGCTTCTCTTTTGAAAATAAGTGCTTCAAGATCATCTAGTTCTCTCTCTTCTTCTTCAATTTGTCTTATTTCTTCCTCATACTTGAATACCTTTATAGAATAAATTTTAACTAGATCATATCTCTTTCAGAGGTTGTAGCTTTGAATGTAGATTCTATCTTAGGAAGGGCATCACCAAATTCACTCAACTCAAAAGCAGTAAGTTTACCAATCAACATATCTCTGGTTACATTTGTCACAGTCTGGAGCTCATCAATAGCTATAGCTTTTAATTTGTATGCATCAGGCAAGGATCTAAGCACTTTAACAAAAATATTTGATTCATCCAACTGTCCATCAACACATCCGATAGCACACACAGGTTCATTCACTCTTTGCATGAAAGTAGTAATATTCTAATCATCACCCATTCTCAACAATTCATATTTCCCTTTTAGACTTGTAGCTTAGCAATCTTCACATTAGGATCACCTTCATACAAAGTTTCCAAATTTTTCCAAATCTCATAAGTAGTTTTCAAATCTATAAAATTCATCATCTTACAATCAGTCAAAGCACTCAACAATGCTTCCTTAGCCCTGATATTGCATTCATCATCCCTAATCTCAGCAGTAGTAGTAGGACCATTTTGAGGAATAACATACCTATTACTTGTAATGCTCCAGTATGATTCAAAAATTTATCTCAGATGACACTCCATTCGAGTCTTCTATAGAGAATAATTTGTTCCATCAAATCTTGGACTATCCTTCTTATATGTCGCCATCCCAGATCACCTCAAGCTGTTAAAATTATTCCAAGAAACTTGATCTGATACCAATTTTTTGCAACACAAGGGAAACCAACTGAGAGGGGGGGTTGAATCAGTTGGCACAAAATTTCAAACTTATTAAATTCATTAACCCCTATTCTCAGATCTGATTAATAACCATGAAAGCATAAATCAACAACACACATAACACCAAGATTTTTATGTGGAAACTCTGTTAGGGGAAAAACCATGATGGAGTTCAGTCCACAAGTTTATACCCTATTAAAAGTATAAGAAGAATAAATGGGGAATGCATATGCATTTAGGCACACTGCCTAGAGCTCACTCCTCAAATATAAAGGAAAAATCATTGTTTTATAGAAACATTTGGATTACAACCATCTAGATTTTGAATCGAGAAAGTAGCATCTTCTAATGCCTGATTATAGTTTTAGTTAAGCACATGAACACTTCTTCACCTTATTCATTCTTCTTCACTCTTCTTCACACTCTATTTTGGCTTCAAAATATTTAGAACATTATTCATGCATACTTAATTTTTTCTCTCATTCAAATGAATAAACAATCGGCTATATATATCCACAACAAGAAATTACATCGCTTCATGTCGGCTTCAACAAAATAATAAGATGAATACATATTGTTGGCCCAAAACAATAAAGATTATTAATGCAAATCTACTAAGGTCAGCCACAACATAGTGAATACCCAAAATAATATCCTCAAACATAAAACACCTTCAAAAATTATTCCTCGAAGATCCACAACACGCTACAATCACCCTGTCGGCCATGAACATGCAAGATAAAATCATCGATCATGAGCACAATGATCAATGCAGACGTGTAACATAGATAGAGAATGATATAGAAACATTCATGAAAACCATAGGAGCATTCACAACAATTCAGATTACCAGAATCACATTATCTTCTTCTAGGAACACCAGTTGTAGTAACAGAATAACTGTTGGAAGACAAAAATCCATAACTTGCTCAAATATTCATGCGAACCTCTAAAAATTTTGGTGGATAAACTAGATGAAACTTAAAACAAAACCTTTAATCTGAAACTTCTCACCATCAACATACTGAACTTTCCATCATAATGATCTTCGTTGCTTCACAGACAACCTGCAACATATTTTATTACAATTTTCTCAATATCCTTGACATATACAGTCTTTAAGACATTAATGCTAATATTGTTGACATCAATGACAACCAAATATCACCAACACAATTGCAACATCTAATAGGATCCCCATGAAAACTAAAGAAGCAAGTTGGAAGGAAATACACTCACGGGCCTCACATTGAGGACTTTGGGCAAACTATGATGATGAAAAAGAGGTCCAAAGGTGGCATTTTATGAGGATGACTATTAGTTTTGTAAAGTATATTGACTTGTTCCCTATGCTAGATCAAATTGTCAAAGATGAAAATATACTTGATGAAAAATATAATGCTTTAATAAATGTCCCACTACCAATAATTGACTAGGTTGAGGAGGAGGTCACTGACCTAGATACTATCACCTAACCTATGGAATAAATTACCACATAGTGGATAGATGAACATATAACTCAACTACATTAACAAGGAACAAAGTTAACATATAGGGAGTTTGAGGATGATCTTGAAAGTGAAACAGATAGTGCCAACACTGCCAAATCATCTGGTGAGGCTCCCAATTCTTTAACTATAACTAGATCAAGAAAGAGGAAGGACCTACTAGAGTGGAAGCCCAAACATGAAGTATATATGAGGAAATATACAGAGGGGCAGCCACCAAAGAAGGCTAAAAGGACATGAAATTTTGTCCTCAAAATGCCAACCATCTAGGAGGAAGGACCCCAACATGAAGAGGAAGAAGGTTCTGAACAACCTCGCTCACCACCACCTACCACCTCTGGTCATCCATCCCCTACTGCCATTGCACCACCCACTTCCACTCCTCAACCATTACCCATCTCATCTCCACCTGTTGTGGACATCTCAATCCATATCACCTTTTCCTAACCAACTACTCTAGTGGATGTGTTAGAATCTTCCTCTTCTGCCACTTCCCCATTGTCATCTTCCTCGCTCGCACCTCCACTATGTACCCTTTCAACTCTGCTTCCCTCCTTGACAACAACCTCTATGGCACCTATCACCTTACCGCATGCCTTTTCCACTTACATTAAAAGTGTGACAACTGGACTCTCTAGGTTAATCCTCAATCCTTAAGTCTGGGCATTAATGGTGCAAATTATTGTTTCCCTAACTCTCCCACCACCTCCCATTAAGCAGCTAAAAATGGAGGCTACCATGAAAATATATAAAGAAATGGAGAAGCTTAGTGGGGAGCATCCCAAAGAAATAGATGTGGATATTACCGAGGAGTTAGAGGACTCCAATTGGGATGACTATTTGAGTTTCCAGAGGGCAGGCTAAGGGTGAATATAGATGAATTAGTTTTTGATGAAGAGGCATAACAAACCCCTAAGGGTGGAGATGATGATAAGCTCAAGGAATATTATGAAGTTGAAACCTTCAATGAAGAGCTAGATGAAGAGTAGAACCAATATCAAAAAGACAAAGAGGCCAACCTCGAGGAGCTTACTCTAAGGAGGGGAAAATGGACACAGGTACTGATGTATAAATAATTTATGAGCTTCCATGAATTGGCCAAGATGAGGGCCTAAGACATGTAGAAATTCCTCTAGAAGGAGAGAAAGAAAAAGACACAGAAAAATAAAAGGTAGAAGAGAAAAGTGTTGAGTCCACGAAGGATGTTAAGGTTGAGCCCGAAGCATCTAAAGAGATAGAACCAAAAGAAGAGGATATTATTAAAGAGAACATAATGTATGCCAGGCCTAATATCTTGTGAGAAAAATAGTGATGAATTCTACGGGTCCGTCTCCACCATATTTTAGTAGATGAACAAGGACCAATCCACGAAGGAAGAGATAAAGGAACAATGGCAAAACTAACTGCCTTTATACAATAGTGGACTTCATCAGGAGAAGAAGCTCTAGTGGAATCACCTACATCCACCCTCCTATCTAAAGAGGAGGTTAATAAAATGAAAATAATGAAGAATTAGACCGAGTCCACATTTGATTGGTTTAAAAGAGTCATTAAAATAGGTGATAAAGGTATCAAATGTGCAGCTCAAATGCATAACTAGTATCGGGTCCTAAAAAAAGAGGTCCAATCAATGATCAACACATGTAAGGAGTTCCTAGAGCTATATAAGATTACATACCTAAAATTGGTGAGAATCCTCAAACTCTCCTGAGCGACTTGGGAAAATGAACTATCCCTACCCAAGGAGGACCATTGGTTATTGGAAGAATGGATGTTGAACATCAAGTACAGAAAGGGAATCTTGGAATAGTCTCTATTTGAACTAGAGGCTCATCTCTAGTAGATCATGGAACATCTATCTCAATGTGATGATTTTCTAAAATTAATGGCAGGTTAAAAATTTCCCACCCTAGAGTTAGATCGAGAGAAAATCAAGCACAAATTTTACAAGAAAGTAGAGCAAGGAGCCGATGACACATTGTCAGTTGACTTTCTGGATTTTTATTCTAGGGCCTTCTCTGAGGTAGAAGAGATGGTCAAAATAATGCCAAAGTGCATTAAGTAGTGGGACCAAATCATAGAGGTCTTCAAAAGAGTCACCTTCCAGATCTCCAAATCTGACCTATCTAAGTAGAATAATCTACTGGTTGTGATTGGATAGTTTGTAGAATAAACAACATCACAAAAGGAGGTTGGAAAACCCATTATTGATGATGAATCTTTGCTGAAATAGTTGAAAAGGATAGAAGTAGCTAGAGGAGAAAAAAAATTATAGAACATAATAGATAAAAGACAAAAGAGTCTATTTTTATATTGTGGATATTGGGGGTAGGTTAAACCCTAGACTATAATGAATCTGAGCAATTCAATTTAAATGAATCTTGTCAATTCATTCTTCTTTTGGAAAACTATAAATAGGGGCATCCTCTCATTTTCAAAGAGAGAGATGAGTTGTTGTATAAAGACACGCTGTTACAAAATATAAGAAAAGCATTGTGTTAATGGTTTCCTATGTGTTTCTCTCCATGTGTGCATGATTCTACTCCAATAGTTTATTTCAACATTGTTATTTCAGTTTGAACTCATTTTCTGTTAGTAGTTCATGTTTTTCTTTAATGGTGGGTGTATGCTATGGTGTTTGATGCATTTCCAACTCATACTTTTAGTATTTTTTTGAAGATGAATTGTTGCATAAAGTTAGTCTGAGGTATTTCATTTACAACAATTAACCTCAACTATGTATGTGCATGTTAAGCATTCATGTCGTAGTCTAAAAATCATAAGTAATCCTTAGAATATTGCACTAATCTTATGAGACATTGGGCTATCCATGGTTAAATAAAATTTGGTTTGGAAGTCTATCCACTGTAGCATCCTCCATTTTTATTATTCAACTTAGTTATAGAGTTAGGAAAATTTCTATACTATTTCCCTTTTTCTATTTCTTTTAAAATCTAAGTTAGAAACTAGTTTCCAGCATCATTGTAAGGCCAAATCTGATGACAAAGGGGAATTTTAGACTATTGTCTTGACCTTGTTGTCATTATTCATCCACTTCTATAAATATGAAAATTCATCATAAACCTAAGAAAAATCCATGCTCATCAAACCATAAATGCCCCTTGTGATTACCAACAAATCACATCAACTAATTGAGTTGTTTGTGCAAGTCATGATGTGACACTCAAGAGACCATGGTGTGATTTTATAAAATTTAGTCACAAAAAAATTACTTTCAAGAGAGAGAACATAATTGTGTGTTGTATGTGTTGAGAAGTGTGAAAAAACCCATCAACAGAACTGGTGCTAGAAATAGGGCCTTTGAGATAAGCTAGATTGAGCTAGGTCATCTTCTTCCCAAAGATCTCATAGAATAGCCAGGTCAACACTAAACAAGGGAGAATTACAAGAGATGAAAACCCCTTCTAAGGCTAGGATAGCCAAGAGAGGGGAATAATTAGGATCAGATCCACCCAATCGACCTCCAACCTCTCCATCACCATCTCCTCCTTCACCTCAACCAACATTTTCTCCATTTAGTTCCCACATCCAAGGTGTTGTCCTAGAATCTTCCTCACTCCATTCCAAAGTTTCTACAACACAAAAATTATGACTCGCACCTCCACCAATGGCTTGGTTGGGAATTAATCCATCTGCATTTTCCTTCAAAAACTACCATGACATGCCAAAGAATCTTGAGGGCTTCTACACCAAGTTCCATCCAAATTATCCACAACAAATAGTAGAAGAACATATTAAGATCTTTTGAACAACATTGAAGGATATGCAGATTGAACATGAGGATGTGGCCTATAGACTCTTCCCTTAATCATTGGGGTATGAGGAATTCTATTGGTATATCCGTCTACCTATGGTCTCCATCACTTCTTGGGACCTCATGAAGAACATGTTCTTGTAGAAATTCAAAGTCCCAATCAGCCCCACATATCTGTACCAAATATTCATGTCAGTAAGAAGGGAAGTCAATGAGCCAATCACCACATTCAATAATAGATTTCAAAAAGTTGACATGAATTTGCATCCTCCTTATGTAGTTGATGATGCTTCCACCATAATGGTATATTTTGTAGCACTAGATAACCTCACATCTGCCTTGGTAAAAATAATGCATTAACCATCAACTAGCTTGATAAAGGCTTATACTGAGGTAGTAAAGGAAAGAAGTGACTTAGGGAAACATGTTGCAGGACCAATACGTTCATTAGGACCAGCCAACAACCCTAGATAATTCCAAGGGCTTACTCATGCCTTAGCACATCAAACTCCATTGATGAATCTAGTTCCCCAACTTCCCATGGTGTCATACCTAGGGCCTCCATTGAATCAAGCTACACCAGTGCTGAGCTATCTGAATGCTCCACATTAGAAAACTTATGCTCAAAAATTCCAAGTGCCTTCATACCTATAGAACTCGAAAGTGGGTAAGTTCAAAAAGATGGTTCCTAAAAAGGGGGTTTAAGTGGCCAGTTTTTTTCTGAAATCAGGAAATACTGACCTTGGACATGAAATTGAGGATAGTTACACTCAAAATTTTGAGATGGAACAAAAACAAGGATCGAAGTGCTCTGAGTCTAATTTATAAACTACTAATTTATTTTGAAAATGGTTGAGATTAAGGAGTTCAAAAGAGGGAAACACACAAATTGGTGTTGTTTTTGTTAGAAAAACATAACATAGCAACTCTTGTACGACCCTGGTATGGTGAACATTTTTTTAGTATTTTTAAAGTCACAATCGTCAGAAGTTAGCTAATAGCATGTAGTTGATGCATAATTTTTATGACAATTTTTTAATGAATACTTGATTTTTTATTAATTTTCAAAGTGGACACTTCTTGAAAAATAGAATTTTGGCCATGGTACCCCTACAAATTTTGTAAACTAATTGATTTTTTAAAAAAAAAATTGTAGAATGGAGTCTAGTTTCTAAAAAAGTAATTTATTTGAAATTTCGATGAACGGTTAATTTATAATGAAAAAACACCAAAAAAATCTTTTTTCCATAAAAGAGACATACACACAAAATAAATTATGGATGAAAGGGTGAACATTGTCAGCAAGTGAATAAAATTACATCGTTCGATAGCTAAGAGAGAACCTAACGTTACCTAGATGTTTGATTTGTTTGATATTGAACCACGTACAATCCTAATGATGAGCATGAGCCCGATTATGTGAAATATTGTAAAATTTGCAAAAACACGTCTCTAGTCATTGGGAATTCCATCCAAGCCTTTGGGTTGGTATTCCAAGGCTTGGGGATTCCGAAAGAAAAATATAACACGCACACGTTATATCTCAATTTTGATATGGTTTTTTGCGTTTGTGGGGAACATTTCTAGAAAGACATAACGCGAGCGTGATATAATGCACTTGCATTATGTATTTATTTATGTAAAATTCTACTCTATTGATTGTATGTTTATATATTTATATGTTTATGTATGCTTGTATGTCATGTATGTATGTATGTATGCATATATGAATGCCTATATTTATCAATGCATGCATATTGTATGAATGCCTATATGTATGTAAGAGTGTATCTACACATGTACATATGCTTGTATGTATGTAGGATTGTATGTACATATGTGTGTAATTATGTATGTATTTATGTATATATGTCTTTAGAGGGAGGGAGAATTTTAAGAGAGAGAGAGAGAGAGAGAGAGGGTGGAAGTGAGAGTTTAAGAGAGAGGGAGTGGGAGAGAGTGGGAGGTAGATATATAGATAGATATAGAGGGGGTGAGAGAGGGTGGTAGGGATTTTTTGACTGAGAGGTATGTAGAAAGAGGGAGATGGTAGATAGAGACAATTATAGAGGGTAGGAGAGAGGGAGGGAGGGAGAGGTGAGATGTTTAGATAGAGAGAAAGAAATAGGGGTTGAGGGTATAGGGTTGATGGATAAGGGTGGAGGACCTATAGGTTTGATGGTTTCTAGGGTATTAGGGTTTAAGGTTTGAGGGTTGAGGGGTTAGTGTTGATGGTTGAGGGTATTGGGTAGAGGGTATAGGGTAGAAGGTTTAAAGGGTTTAGGGTTAAATGGTTTAGGGTTGAGGGTTTAGGGTTGAGGGTAGAGGGTTTATGGTATAGGTTTGAGGGTATATGGTTGAAGGATTAGGTGAGTAGAGGGTAGAGGGTTTAAGGGTTGAGGGTTGAGGGTTGAGGGTTTAAGGTGGAGGGTAGAGGATTGAGGGTATAGGGTATAGGGTTGAGAGATTAGGGTTGGGGGTCCACTGTATAGGGGTTGAGGGATTAGGGTTTAAGGGTTGAGTGTTGTGCGTAGAGGATTGAGGGTTTAAGGGATGAGAGATTAATGGTTGAGGGTTTTGGGATTAGAGTAGAGAGTTTTCTTCGATTTAAGGGTTTAGGGTAGAGGAAATTGGGTAGAGGGTAGAGGGTAGAGGGTTTAAGGGTTTAGGGTTTAAGGGTTGAGGGTTGAGGGTTGAGGGTTGAGGGTTGAGGGTTGAGGGTTGAGGGTTGAGGGTTTAGGGTTGAGTGTTTAAGGGTTTAAGGGTTGAGGTTTTAGGGTTGAGGGATTAGGGTAGAGAGGGAGGGATGGATGGATAGAGATATGGAGGAAGAAGTGAGATAGAGAGAAGGAAAGAAGAGGAGGGGGGACATAGATATATGAGGGTTGAGGATCCAATGTATAGGGTAGAGGGTTGAGAATAAAGGGTATAAGGTTGATGACTTGTAGGGTTGAGGGATTAGGGTATTGGGTTGAGGGTACATATGGTTGAAGGATTGGGGTTGAGAGTCCAATGTATAGGGTAGAGGGTATTGGGGTTGAGGGTTTAGGGTTTGAGGGTTGAGGATTGAGGGATTAAGGGTTGAGGGTTGATAATTGAGGGTTGAGGGTTTAATGTATAGGGTAGAGGGTAGAGGGTTTAAGGGATGAGGGTTTACGTTTGAGGGTGGAGGATTGAGGGTATAGGGTTGGGGGATTAGGGTTAAGGTTCCAATGTATAGAGTAGAGGGTATAGGGGTTGAGGG
The DNA here is from genome assembly GCA_007115665.2 of Sequoiadendron giganteum. NCBI lineage: Eukaryota > Viridiplantae > Streptophyta > Pinopsida > Cupressales > Cupressaceae > Sequoiadendron > Sequoiadendron giganteum. The sequence goes on along the minus strand of CM021102.1, from coordinate 487,479,717 downwards.
GTTAGGGTTCAAGGGTTGATGGATTAAGGGTAAAGAGGGTAGAGAGATTAGGGTAGAGAGTTTCATAAGTGGGTTTAAGGGTTTAAGGTTTGAGGGATTAGGGTTGAGAGTAGAGGGTAGAGGATTGAGGGTAGAGGGTAGAGGGTTTAGGGTTTAAGGGTTGATGGTTTAGGGTTTAGGGTTGAGGGTTTAGGGTTGAGTGTTTAAGGGTTTATAGGGTAGAGGGTAGATGGTTTAAGGGTTGAGGGTTTAAGGTTGAGGGTATATGATTGAAAGTATAGGGTTGGGGGATTATCGTTGAGGGTCCAATGTATAGGGTAGAGGGTATAAGGGTTGAGGGATTAGGGTTTAAGGGATGAGGGATTAAGGGTCAAGAGGGTTGAGGGATTAGGGTATATATTACTAAGTTGTTTTAAGGGTTTAAGGGTTGAGGGATTAGGGTAGAGGGTATAGGGTAGAGGATGGAGGGTAGAGGGTAGAGGGTAGAGGGTTTAAGGGTAGAGGGTTTAAGGTTGAGGGTAGAGGATTGAGGATATAGGGTTGGGGAATTAGGGTTTAGGGTCAAATGTATAGGGTAGAGGGTATAGGGTTTGAGGGATTATGGGTTAAGGGTTGAGGTTTGAGGGATTAAGGGTCAAGAGGGTTGAGGGATTAGGGTAGAGATTTTACTAAATGGGTTTAATTCTAGAGGGTAGAGGGTATTTTGTATTGGGTTGAGGGTAGAGGGTATATGGTTTAAGGGTTGAGGGTTGGGGGTTTAAGGTTGAGGGTAGAGGGTTGAGGGTATAGGGTTGGGGGATTAGGGTTGAGGGTCTAGTGTATAGGGTAGAGGGTATAGGGATTGAGGGATTAGGGTTTAGGGGTTGAGGGTTGAGGGTTGAGGGATTAAGGGTCAGGAGGGTTGAGGGATTAAGGGTCAGGAGGGTTGAGGGATTAGGGTAGAGAGTTTACTAAGTGGGTTTAAGTATTTAAGGGTTGAGGCATTAGGGTTGAGGGTAGAGGGTATTGGGTTGAGGGTAGATGGTAGATGGTTTTAGGGTTTAGGGTTTAAGGGTTGAGGGTTTAGGGTTGAGGGTTGATGGATTAGGGTTGAGGCATTAGGGTTGAGTGTAGAGGGTATTGGGTTGAGGGTAGATGGTAGATGGTTTTAGGGTTTAGGGTTTAAGGGTTGAGGGTTTAGGGTTGAGGGTTGATGGATTATGGTTGAGTGTATTATGATTTAAGGGTTGATGGATTAGGGTTGAGGGTATGGGGTATTGGGTTGAGGGTATAGGGTAGAAGGTTTAAGGTTTTAGGGTTAAAGGGTTTAGGGTTGAGGTTTAAGGGTTGAGGTTAGAGGGTTTAGGGTATAGGTTTGAGGGTATATGGTTTAAGGATTAGGTTTGAGGATATAGGTTTGAGGGTATATGGTTGAAGGATTAGGTAGAGTGTAGAGGATTTAAGGGTAGAGGGATTAAGGGTTGTGGGTTGAGGGTTGAGGGTTTAGGGTTTAATGGTTTAGGGTAGAGGGTTTAGGGTTTAATGGTTTAGGGTAGAGGGTTTAGGGTTTAATAGTTTAGGGTAGAGGGTTTAGGGTTGAGGGTTGAGGGTTTAGGTTTTAGGGTAGAAGGTAGAGGGTTTAGGGTTTAAGGGTAGAGTGTAGAGTATTTAAGTGTTAATGTTGGAGGGTAGAGGGTTAATGGTAGAGGGGAGAGAGATAGGAGTGAGTAAGTGGGAGAGATATTGAGGGTATAGGGTTGAGGACCTATAGGGTTGATGGTTTAGTGTATTAGGTAGAGGGTAGATGGTTTAGGGGTTTAGGGGTTTAGGGTGTAAGGGTTTAGGGTAGAGGGTAGAGGGTAGAGGGTTTAGGGTTTAGGGCTGAGTGTTTAAGGGTTAATGGTTTAAAGTTGAGGGATTATGGTTGAGGGATCAGGGTAGAGAGGGATGGATGGATGGATAGAGAGATGGAAGGAGAACTATAGAGAGAAGGAGAGAAGAGGACAGAGGGACAAATACATATGAGGGTTGAGGATCCAATGTATAGGGTAGAGGGTTGAGAATTTAGGTATAGGGTTGAGGGTATAGGGTTGAGGGATTAGGGTTGAGGGTACATATGGTTGAAGTATTGGGGTTTAATTTTGAGGGTAGAGGATTAAGGGTATAGGGTTGGGGGATTAGGTTTGAGGGTCCAATGTATAGGGTAGAGGGTATAGGGGTTGAGGGATTAGGGTTTAAGGGTTGAGGGATTAAGTGTCAAGAGGGTTGAGGGATTAGGATAGAGAGTTTACTAAGTGGGTTTAAGGATTTAAGACTTGAGGGTAGAGGATTGAGGGTAGAGGGTTTAAGGTTTTAGGGTTTAAGGGTCAGGGGTTGAGGGTTTAGGGTTTAGGGTTGAGTGTTTAAGGGTTTATAGGGTAGAGGGTAGAGGGTTTAAGGGTTGAGGGTTTAAGGTTGAGGGTAGAGGATTGAGGGTATAGGGTTGGGGGGTTAGGGTTGAGGTTCCAATGTATAGGGTAGATGGATTAGGGTTTAAGGGTTGAGGGATTAAGGGTCAAGAGAGTTGAGGGATTAGGGTAGCTATTTTACTAAGTGGGTTTAAGGGTTTAAGGGTTGAGGGATTAGGGTAGATATTTTACTAAGTGGGTTTAAGGGTTTAAGGGTTGAGGGATTAGGGATGAGGGTAGAGGTATAGGATATATGGTTTAAGGGATGAAGGTTGGGGGTTTACGGTTGAGGGTAGAGGGTTGAGGGTATAGGGTTGGGGGATTAGGGTTGAGTGTCCAATGTATAGGGTAGATGGTATAAGGGTTCAGGGATTAGGGTTTAAGGGTTGAGGGTTGAGGAATTAAGGGTAAAGAGGGTTGAGGGATCAGGGTAGAGAGTTTACTAAGTGGGTTTAAGGGTTTAAGGATTGAGGGTAGAGGGTATTGGGTTGAGGGTAGATGATAGATGGTTTAAGAGTTTAGGGTTTAGGGTTTAGGGTTGAGTGTTTAAGGGTTGAGGGTTTAGGGTTGAGGGTTGATAGATTAGGGTTGAGGGTATTAGGGTTTTAGGGTTGAGGGTATATGGTATTGGGTTGAGGGTATAGTGTAGAAGGTTTAAGGGTGTAGGGTTAAAGGGTTTAGGGTTGAGGGTCAAGGGTTGAGGGTAGAGGGTTTAGGGTATAGGTTTGAGGATATATGGTTTAAGGATTAGGTTTGAGGGTATATGGTTGAAGGATTAGGTAGAGGGTAGAGGGATTAAGGGTAGAGGGATTAATATTTTTGAGTTGAGGGTAGAGGTTTTAGGGTTTAAGGGTTTAGGGTGAGGGTTTAGGGTTGAGGGTAGAGGGTTTAGGGTTTAGCGTAGAGGGTAGAGGGTAGAGGAATTAAGTAATAAGGGTAGAAGGTTAATGGTAGAGGTGAGAGAGATAGGAGTGTGCGAGTGACAAAGATAAAATTGAGAGTATATGGTTTAGTACCTATAGGGTTGATGGCATAATGTATTGTTTTGAGGGTAGAGGGTAGAGGGTTTAAGGGTTTAGGGTTGAGAATTTAAATGTTTAAGGGATGAGGGATTAGGGTTGAGGGATCAGGGTAGAGATGGATGGACAAATGGATATAGATATGGAGGGAGAAATGAGATAGAGAGGTGAGAAGAGGACGAAGGGATAGATATATATGAGGGTTGAGGATCTAATGTATATGGTAGAGTGTTGAGAATTGAGATTATAGGGTTGAAAACCTATAGGCTTGAGGGATTAGGGTATAGGGTTGATGGATTGGGATTGAGGTTGCATATGATTGAAGGATTAGGGTTTAAGGTTGAGGGAAGAGGATTAAAGTTATAGGGTTGGGGGATTAGAGTTGAGGGTCCAATGTATAGGGCTTGAGGGATTAGGGTTTAAGGGTTGAGGAATTATGGTTGAGGGTAGAGGGTAGATAATTTAGGGTTTAAGGGTTGAGGGTTGAGGGTTTAGGGTTTAGGGTTTAGGGTTGAGTGTTTAAGGTTTTATAGGGTAGAGGGTAAAGGGTAGAGGGTTTTAGGGTTGATGGTAGAGGATTGAAGTTATAGGGTTGGGGGATTATGGTTGAGGGTCCAATGTATAGGGTATAGGGTATAGGGTATAGGGGTTGAGGTATTAGGATTTAAGGGTTGAGGGTTGAGGGTTGAGGGTTGAGGTTGAGGGATTAAGGGCCAAGAGGGTTGAAGGTTGAGGGATTAAGGGCCAAGACGATTGAGGGATTAGGGTAGAGAGTTTACTAAGTGGGTTTAAGGGATGATGGATTATGGTTGAGGGTAGAGGGTATTAGGTTGAGGGTAGAGGGTAGATGGTTTAAGGGTTGAGGTTTGGGGGTTTAATTTTGAGGGTAGAGGGTTGAGGGTATAGGGTTGGGGGATTATGGTTGAGGGTTCAATGTATAGCATAGAGGGTATAGGGGTTGAGGGTTGAGAGTTGAGGATTGAGGGATTAAGGGTCAAGAGGGTTGAGGGATTAGGGTAGAGAGTTTACTAAGTGGGTTTAAGGGTTGATGGATTAGGGTTGATGGTAGAGGGTATTGGGTTGAGGGTAGATGGTAGATGGTTTAAGGATTTAGGGTTTAAGGGTTGAAAGTTTAGGGTTTAGGGTTGAGGGTTAAGTGTTTATAGGTTTAAGGGTTGAGTTTTTAGGGTTGACAGTTGATGGATTAGGGTTGAGGGTATTAGGGTTTAAGGGTTGAGGGGTTAGGGTTGAGGGTATAGGGTATTAGGTTCAGGGTATAGGGTAGAAGGTTTAAGGGTTTAGGGTTAAAGGGTTGAGGGTTGAGGGTTGAGGGTTGAGGGTATAGGGTTTATGGTATAGGTTTGAGGGTATATGGTTTAAGGATTAGGTTTGAGGCTATATGGTTGAAGGATTAGGTAGAGGGTAGAGGGATTAAGCGTAGAGGGACTAAGGATTGTGGGTTGAGGGTAGAGGGTTTAGGGTAGAGGTTAGAGGGGAGAGAGATAGAATTAGGGTTTAAGGGTTGAGGGTTGGTGGTTTAAGGTTGAGTGTATAGGGTTGAGGGTATAAGAGTTAAGGGTTAGAGGGTATAGGGGAGAGAGATAAAATTAGGGTATAGGGGTTGAGGGTATAAGGGTTAAGGGTAGAGGGGAGAGGGGAGAGCGATATAATTAGGGTTTAAGGGTTGAGGGTAGAGGATAAATAATATAAGGGTTAAGGGTAGAGGGTAGAGGGGAGAGAGGAGAGAGATAGAATTAGGTTTTAAGGGTTGAGGGTATAAGGGTTAAGGGTAGAGGGTAGAAGGGAGAGAGACAAAAGGAGTGAGTGAATGAGAGAGAGAGACTTGAGAGAGGGAGAGGGGGTAGGAGGGAGAGACTTGAGAGAGAGAGAGAGATAGAGGGAGTGGGAGAGAGATAAAGGGTAGATGATAGAGGGGAGAGAGATAGAGAGGGTATAGAGGGTGTAGACAAAGAGAGAAAATAAATCTATAAAAAAACTAAATTTATCATAACGCGAGCAAATTTTGAAGAAGTAGTTTTTAGCAAGAAATAATGCACTCACATTATAATCCGAGCACATTTTGACTTTCTCTAAAAAAGGTAAGAAAATCAACATACTTGTGATCTCAAGGCCCACATTCTACATATTCTCCTAGTTCTATGCATGCTCCGACAAAAAGTAGCTTTTTGATGATGTTGTGAAGTGTGCATGCATGTTTTTCACATTCCACCACCTTTTCATGATCTTTCCACCACCTTCGCATGAAATATCAGAATTTTCATGTTGAAAGGCATATAATATCAATTTAAGTCTGAATTCCATCCAAAAGTGATATACAATTAAATTTTGGAGGGGAATAGCTTTTGAAATATTCAAATTGTTGAGGAGTTTGAAGAAAGAAGAAGAAAAAGCTACATAATTGGGTAGAACTTCTCCATTTCAAACTATGGTTTTTTAGGCATGTGAAGTCTTTACACATTTTCTTTCATTCTATTATGGCTTGCTTTCATTTTTGTTATTTTTCATATTCCATGTTTATCATTGTTTGTTTGTCATTATAACCTTAGGTTGTCAATGCATATTTTAAATTACACAATTTTATACACTTTCCAATTACATTTTTAAACCAAATCTCTTTGAGGCATTTTATACAATTGACTTACCTTGTGTATGCTTCAACATATTTTATACACATATATATGACATAAGTTTTAAGGAAGTAAAAAAAACATCATTTCTCAATCCTTTATTATGGATGTGCATACCACTCTCCAAATATTTCTGAAGTAGAGAATCTACACAATTCCACAAACTTCAAGGGTACTTCTGACCCTAATCCCAAATTGAGAAGATCAACAAAACTTTCAACCAAAATCCACAAATTTGTAACTTGTTTCACTTTCCTAAAAGGCACCGAATTACCAAATTAGGTTACCAACTCACCACAAACCCTAAAAATAGCTTGAACACCATTATCTTTACTGGTTAAAAACAAAACCACCATTGGAAAACTTTGAATCACTCAACTCATCAAACATTGTCACCAAGACACCAATTTGCACCGTGTTTCTACATTGCTATAAAGCACTAAAACAACAAATCTTGACTACAAACCTTTACCAGGCCCAAATTATTCTTAACCATCATCATATTAATAGGATCAAATAAACATCACCTTTTCATAACACAATATCATTAGTTTCACAACTAATTGCACTCATGCCATCCATTTCTTGTAGTAGACCATAAACACTAAACCGGATATATTTCTTGAGCCACATTGAATCTTCAAAAACTAAACACATATTTAGGAACCCCTTTCAGCCTATTATAACATATCACAATATTTGATAAGGTTTTTTTGAAAAATTTATGAGAATAATTGACTGCCCCATGGAATAGGCCCCCAATCAGGCCTAAAATACAAAGCAACTACCTTCAATTCAACTCCACAACCATGAATACCTTTAAATAGTATTGAATCATATTCTAAAACATCATAATTTACCATATTTTTATCCCTTAAGTCCCTTCAAAGGTCACAAAGCACAAACCCTCACTTTATGCCAACTTAGACTAAATGCAATAGGGGTTTATTGGAGATATGATTGCCAAAACTCATACCAAATTTCCAAGGCCTCAAAAAAGTTTGTATATGTCTGCACATGGTAACCAAACTACCTCCAATCCTTTACCACTATCATTTCACCAAACCCTAACCTGTAGGCACCATTTCTTGCATGGAAATCTCATAAATTTACTTGGAGCAGCAACATATCTTTTGCGTTTTGCCTTCTTATGTTCTACCAACACACACACACAATATAGAACACTAAAAAATGATTACATAAGCTCTTAAAAAGGCATTTAGAAAATATTTCTTGACTTCCCCCTTAGTTATTAATACTTTACAACTTCATGACTCTTCAACTTCTCATTTTTTACAATTTTGCATTTTTGCATTATTGACAACTATTACAAGATTTTGTACTTTTCAATACTTTGACCATAAACCCACCTAGTGACCTAATCAACTGATTCAAATACGTCAAAATTATCTTTTTACATTCTTTACATGAGTGGAGATTTCAAATATTATAAAATTTCCTTTTAGAGGCATAAAATGCACAAGGTGCTCTTGCACCATTTTCATTGAGGTATTTTGTGAAATAGTTATACTAAGTAGTTGGTTTCCTTATCTATCCTACCAAATTTTCCATACATGTCTCTAAAAAAATTGAATATACTCCTCCCACATTGATAGATCTTTGAAAATATTTTGGTTTTCATCTCTATTTCTAAATTTACCTCATCACTAAATCTACCTGATCACTTATGTTGTGATATATTTTAAATGTTTCCTTGATTATTTTAACTACAAGGGATTATAAACCTTCTCTCAACTATTTGAAGACTCTTTATTCAAGGCTAAGTTAGCAACATGGGGAAAGGTGCAGCCTATCTTGCAATCATGGCTCAAAATGGAAGCATGGACAAAGCATTTGAATTGTTTGAAAATAATGTTTTCATATAAATGTATGCAAAATGTGGTAGCATTGAAAATATAGTGAGCTTGGAAAGATAGTGAGCTCACTCACTAGCTTGCCAATGCGGTAGGGTTGAGAAGGCAGGGCAGCGTATGCCTCAAAGAATGGTGTCTCATAGTGATGTATATCACCGTGAGACCCAATTTCTATGAGGCATATGCTATCCCTATCTTCTCAACTAATGCAATACAGGGTCCAAAACATTCATTCAATCACAAATTAATTCTTTCGAGACAACTTTGCAACCTTTAAAAGCTTATCTCAACAATTCTTCACAAATTCACCCAATTTCACTTGTAGGTCTGTTGATCTAGTTTCCTAACCAAATCTACCCAAATACTCACTGAACTCACTAACCAAATAGATTTTAAGATATCCTTGAAGGAATACACAAACATATCTCAATAGTTCATATAACTCATTTGGAAGAAATATCTCAAATTCATGCTTCTACGCTATCCCAACTAGGCCAAATAGGCCAATTTAACAAAGCATCACCTCTCTAAACAACTTAGGAACCCAAAATTCTAGTGGATAGTCATTAACCAAATTCTAAAACCACCAAATCTACAACCTTTAGCCAAAGAACCGTTCATAGAGGGTTTATTGAAAGTCCTATTCCCACACCCTATCTCAGCTTGCCAAAGCATCAAACATACTCCAAATGACCTGAACAAGCTTAAACAACCTTAAAAGTTTTCTTCCCCAAGTATTTACTACAAATTTATTTGGACAGTCATGTACCAAGTTGTAAAACCTCAAGATCCACCATTTTTAATTAGGGAAAGACCCACTAACTCACCCAACCATGAAACCATCAATTTGGATTTTTTTAGGGAGGGTTTATTGGAAATATTCCTTCCCAAACTATTTTCAATCTAACAACACTTCAAACACTTTGAAAATTATCTGCACAAACTTAATTAACCTTAAAAAGTTGCTACCCCCAAGATTTTCACCTATCACCACCATCTAACCACCAAATTTGGTTAAAAAACAAAGGAATGCCATCAGGGGCATCACACAAAACCACTTTTAAGGCCTCCCTTGCTCATAAATCTCATTCAAACATCTATTCCTACCATTTTGGACTCATTCCACCGAGTCAGGATATTTATAATAGGTGGAATGAGTCAATTTATCATTTTAAGCAACCACAACCCTTCAAAATAGGGTTTCATACCTTATTCATGACAAAAAAGACATAAAACACCTAGTGACCTATCACAAAACCAAAATTTCAGCTTAGCTAGGTGCCCCTACACCACATAGCTTCTCCATGCTTCAATTTTCAGCCTATCTTGCAATCATGGCATGCCACATTACCACATTTCTTTAAGGAATTCTATCAAAAAAATTCATGTGACCTTTGTCTATGCTAGAAATACTCTTCTAGAGGATGATTTAAGTATTTTTATGAAGCCTTGAATGACATATATTTCATTTATTTTAATGGATACATTTTTTAGGAACTAATATTCAACACATTACCATGCTACAGGTAAAATTATCCCCCATGCCAAAGAAATGAAAAAGGAATAAACTAATAGACGAAGAGTATGAAACCTTCAAAGCAAAGGAGAGAGAACGGGTGGTGACATATCGTGAAAAGAAGAAATTGGATATGATTGATGAAAACAATCCAATTGAAGAGGAACCTCAACCATCAAAAAGAGAATAAGCATTGGCAACACAAAAGGTATGAATGTGAAAGCATTGTGGTAAGATAGATTCGAATACCATAGTTGGAGACACACCCTCTATGATAAGTGAATATGAAGGGACACCATCAATCACAAGAAAATATGGAGGGACACCATCTACCATAAGTGAATATGGAGGGACACCATCTATTGCAAGTGAATATGGTTGGACACCATCCAATGCATCTCAAGTTGAGAGTACATCATCACTTAGATTTGACGAAGAAGGTATGTCATCATCCCCATGTGAACCTCAAGGTATGTCTTCTACTCCACCCATGAATGAAGGTACACAATGTAGCCCACCTCAATTAAATATTGATGAAATTCATAATGTTGAGGAGTATGTACCTAGGAGAACACCACCTAGAATTTTGCATAGAAAGCCAAAGTATTTGATTAATATTGATGAGGATAGTTTGCAGCACATGGAAGGTAAGATTTCAGCACACACTTGTAGAAGATATGCTAATGATATTTGGAAATCATTCTTTGAAAGGCTAAATGAAACCACAAGATTTCAACTATTTATTGAAATGATGTAGGGTATAAAGTATAGAAACATCATGACGACTCTTGGGTTGAGAACATTGAATGCATCTGGTGAAAATACTATTGTGAAGAATTTAATGGATGCTTATGAGAGTGTGGGTAAGACCTTATGCTCAAAGGATAGTAATGTCAACCAACATGTCATTACATCAACTTTGGTAAGTAGAAAACAAAGAGAGATCGTATCATTAGGAAGATGAGTGAACACATGAGAATTAGTTGATATTTTTTATCAAGAGCCATTCAAAGGTGGGAAATAATTGAGGGCACCAATTCAAATGAATTATGGGAATTCTCATGGAGACTGCCATGAAAAGATAAAAAAATTGTTGAAGCATTGGGAACATTAATTTAAGAGTATTGTAAGAATAACACAAGGCCATCTCCAAATCAAAGGGATGTGGTAAGAAGGAGAATCGGTAGTCGGAACCATGAGCCACATCCAAAGCATTTTTTGGATATGACTCAAACCCAATTTTTTCATAAATTTCAACAAAATTATCCTTAAATTAGTATTTCTCAAAGATATTTTGAAATAATTAAGCCTTTTTATGTCAAGATAAATCACACATGAACTACTTGTTGTAGACTACATATTGAATTTTATAACCATTATGATGTTTATTGTTCTATATGTTTAGATTTGCATACTAACGATGTTTTGCAAGATTGTGGCGTAGAAGCTCCACCAACATCATCAAGAGAGTTATTATAATTCTTTTTATGTGAAATAGAGGATAGACAAATATTCTACAGGACAACATGCTTGGATGGTTCATGCGAGCATTGCGGTGGCTTACAACGTATGCCAATATGTAAATATATGGAAAGCACATATGAGGTGGGACAAACACTAGTAGAGTTCGGGAAGTATAAAATAGTGGCATACATTACAAAAGATGGGTCTCAAGCAAAAAGGTGTGATTTGGTTATTTAGAAGATTCCAATGTATCAATTTATGTCCATGTTTTGTGACAATATAGTGTCGAGTATGCAAGGCATACTCATAGAGCCTAATGGCTGGATAGACAATTCAAGCTATGCAAGGACACCTTTCCAATTGGTAGCATAGTATCAGTGGTTGAATTTGTAGAGAACTACATTCTATAGCCATAGTGTGAGGTGCAGTCATAGTATTACAACTCCACATAGGTTTCGATATTTGTGCACATAACATTCATTCATGCTACTGATAGTATAGAGGACCAAAGGTAGGTATTGAGAGAGTATCACTTTTATATTAGTGATGATCACACACATTATCCAAAGTTCATGCAAGGATGCTTCTAGATGTTCTATAGTGATTTGGCTCAGAGGGGCATAGCATATGGTCAACATATAATATGGTCAGATAACTGTGTAGCATAGTTCAAGAACTCAGACATGTTCTACTAGTTGAGCAAGATGCATGCCATTACAAGTGTTCAATATATGTGGAACTATTGTGAGGTCGGGTATGGAAAGGGGGAGCATGATGGTGTAGGAGCATGTGTGAAAAGAGAATTAGCATGAGAAGAGTTAAAGTATAAAGATAGTGCAAAGTTGACAAATGCAAGATCAATCATCAAGTGGTGCAATGCTTCAATGGGTCTAGTTAATGAAGGTATGTATTTAGTTCATAGATTTTTTTGGGTTGATGGATGATACTAATATTACACCATATGAGGATTGTTGTACACTAATATGATCAAGTGAGCTACACTCTTTCATTAGCTCAGATGAAGGTTCATGGAGTATCAATACACAAAAGATGGCGTGCTTTTGTTCTTCATGTACAATGCAAGCCTGGAATGATTGTGATTCAAGGGAGTGGGTTGATAGATGGTTGACAAGTTATCTTAGCCCACTTCACACATATTACCCTTTGACGGAATTGTAACTAACACATATGGAATCATCATTCAACTTTGACCACGTATTAGACCTATTTCAACCAGGTAATATATCTACTTGTTTAGTTTTTGAAATTCCTATTTTTATCTTACTTTGTAGTGTATTCATAATGTTGACTAATTTCAAGAGATTTTCTGCACATATCAATGTAGGGCATGTTTATGCAGTTATTGCAAATGAAGACAATAAAGAGGGAATGGACTATTACTTGTGTCATTGTATTGAGGCCAAAAATAAATTGGAGGCCCCAATTGTAGATGGAGAAAACATTGAATACCCTACAGGCTCAGTTGTTGTTACTCGAATGTGGCTTAGAAGGTACCCACATAAGAGTGTTAAGCATTGGATATTTTGGGACTTTGAAACGCATCATAAGATTCATCATTACTCAAACCTTGTCATGGAATCCAATGTTGGTTTGACCAAATATGGGGGTAGACCTTTGAACAAGACCTTGTGGAAGGTTCGTGAGTCTGACCATGAGGCAATACTTGACACAATAAAGAGTAGAGCAGACCCAAATGGTTCATTGGATTAATTTTTAAGTATGCACATTGGTTCTTATTAATTTATACTTGTATGCACATTAATTTTTTTGATGAAAATTCTATCATCTTCTTTTACTTTTCCTATTTGTAAGTAACCTTCTAAAAATTGATTAGTGTCCGCTTGCAGAAAATGCAAATTTATGAGCCATCCAAGAGAATCTCAGTCAGAAAAGCAATGCAACATCCTTATTTTGATGATATTGACAAATGTCAATCATGATATTAAGCCATTATAAAAGTGTGTGTGAATCTTGGTGAGGTAATTTCAAGTTATTCATTTGAATTTAACCTTATCATGAGCACCTATGATGTATACATTATAAGAGCATCTCGAATTTCAAGTTATTGTATTCATGAGAGGTGTTGTGTGCAATAGGTATCTTGGAACTCCTAGTGAAGATGTATGACCAGGAATGACTAAGTTGAGAGAATGGCATGCCTATCCTCAATGGAAGCATCAAGATTTATGCCTTGTTGTTCCCGAGTTGGAACCAAATGGTGTGGAATTATTGTCTGTAAGTGCCTTCCATCTATTTTCATTTCATTTCCATGTTGGATTCTCTTTCTTTTTCTTCTTTTCCTTTGCGTATTTGTAAGTAAAATACTAAAAATTCATTGGTCTCTCCTTGTATAAAATGCTAATTTATGATCCATTGAAGACAATCTCAACCAATAAAGAAATGCAACATCCTTATTTTGATGATCTTGACAAACCTCAATTATGTTTTGAAGCCATTATAAAAGAGTGTGTGAAGCTTAGCGAGGGAATCTTAAGTTACTCATCTGAAGTTAACCTCATCATGATTACCTATGATGTATCAATTATAAGAGAATATAAAATGTATGAGTGAAATTATAAAACATATTTGATAATAGAATTCCTAAGGAATTGTAATGAGATTTACTTGTAATGAGATTTACTCAAATATTGAAATTAGGTGCAAGGCACCAAGGTTATTGAGAAAATTTGGTTCATGGAAGTCTTAAGTTAGTTTTGTGTTTTGAGTTTTTTCAATTAAATAATCTCATATTAGACCAAGGTTTTGGGGTCATTTTGGAGTTCATTTTGCATATTTTTCAAAATGATGTAAAATTGCAAAAATTGAAAAGTTGTCAATATGAAAAAAGTGCAAAAAATATGTAAACTTGAAGAAGCCCAATGGTCATGGGAATTAAAGCCATTTTAATAGGTTGTTTAAGGTTTAAATATGTTGGTAAATTGAAGGAAGAGGTTGTTGAAGGTTTTTGTGAAGGAAAAAAAATAAAATTCCCCTAATTTCTCTTGTAATTCGTTGTGTTTCATTGAATTTTTCTATTGCAAACTATTATAATTGGACATACAAAAGTATTATGTCTTGAAAGATTTTCCAATTGGTAGAGATAGGTTTTAGCTACATTTTGGATTTGGAGTAAATGAAATTCATTGATTTTTAAGAATTTTATTGTCAAATTACTGACTGCGGGTCTGTACAACCAACCATAAGGGTTTGAAGACTAAAAATTAATAAATGACTCATTCCACCTATTGTTTCTCTTTTTGGATTAGTGGAATGAGTCCAAAATGGTAGGATTAGATGTAGGAATAAGATTTAGGAGTAGGGAAAATGTTTAGGAGTGTTTTTGGTTGCTCTCCCAAAGGAAATTAGGTGAATTTTGGCTTAAAAATGGAGTTTCGATGTTGGGTTTTGGTAAAATTATATTAGGAAATATTAGGAGATGATTTATTTGGCATGAGAAAAAATATATTGAAGTTTTTGAAGCTTTGGAGGGGTGGGGAAGCTGAGTTGAGTTCCTAGGCATGATGCCCTAATTATCAAACTGTTTATTTTGAGTGAAATTTGATGGTTAGAGGAGGGAAGTTATAGAAAATCTTGGGGGAAACAAATTTTGATGAACCTTAAAGCATGTGCAGACATAACTAAAGGTGTTTGACGCCATGGTTGGCTGTGTAGAAGCCTGGAATAGTGTTTTTTAATAAACTCCTTTGGAATGGCATAAAGTGAGGGTTTCATGTTTTGGTTTCATAGGAAATGATTCTTTGATCAAAATTTATAGATTTGGAGGTTTTGTAGACTAATAAGTGACTATCCATGAAGATTTAGGGTTGGAAAGGCATTTGAGTGGGTGATGCTTTGTTAAAGTGACCTAATTGAGGTCTAGGACAATGTAGTAGCATGATTTTAGAGAATTTGGTCCAAGATGACCTATGTTTCTTTTGATATATGATTTGTAAGATGTTAAAGGGTGTCTAAAAATACATTTGGTTAGTGGGTTTGAGATTAGATCTGAGAGTTTTGGTCCAGAAACTAGGTCTATAGACCTACAAAGGAATTTGAGTGAATTTGTGAAGAGTTGGAGAGATATGTTTAAAAGGGTTGAATTTTTTTTTCTAAAGGATTAAATTATGATTGGAGGTTGATTTCCTCCCTACTCTGCATCAAAATTTATTGCTTCCCTCAAACATTTGTAATTCAAGCAATGCAATCCCTTAACAGTCCAAATTACAAAAGGGCAACAATCTTTGATGGTTTGTTACTCAGATACCATGTTGGTTATGGGAATTTCGTCTAAGATCATGTAGGGAACCTCTATAATAACCTCTCTTTGTTTTTTCTATCTTAGAGTAATTTTTCTATGGCATCCAATTTTGACTCGATGGAAAAAATATCAATTGCAAGTAATGTAAAGTTGCAAAGTGGTGCATATTTTGTTATGCAACTCATGTGACCAAACATAGTGTTCCAACACATCTGAATATGTATTTTTATGCTAGGAATGTTCCTCTTTTTCACCCAAACACACAAAATCGCTCTGAGCTACGTTTAACCGAATCGATCCCTTAAGATTCCAAAGTGCAAAATGGTTGAAAACTTCAACATGTTTTTAATCGGATACCATGATGCTTAGAAACTTATCATCTAATACTATGGGATCATTTTGGTCCCCTCTATAATAACCTCTCTCATTTTTTTCTATCTCGGAGGTATTTTCCGGTGGTGGTGAATTTTCACGTGGGGAAAAAGTTGTCAAATGCAAGTAGTTGAAAGTTGCAAAGTGGTTCAACTTTCATTTTGCAACTCATGTGAGCAAAAAAAGTGTTCCAATGCATCTAAATAGGTATTTTTATGCTAGGAATGGTCCTCTTTCACACCCAAACATGCGGAATCGCTCTGAGCGACATTCAACCAGATCGATCCCTTAAGAGTCCAAAGTGCAAAATGGTTGCAAACTTCAGCATGTTGTTACTCAAATATTGTGATGCTTAAAAAATTATCATATAATCCTATGGGATAATTTTTGTCTCCTCTACAATAACCTCTCTCGGTTTTCGCTATCATGGAGGTATTTTCCCGTGGTGGCAAATTTTCACTTGGGGAAAAAGTTGTCAAATGCAAGTAGTTGAAATTTGCAAAGTGGTGCAACTTTTGTTCTGTGACTTGTTTGACCAAATGAAGTGTTCCAATATGTTTGAATAGGTATATTTATGCTAGGTATGGTCCTCTTTCACACCCAAACACACATAATCACTTCGAGCTATGTTCAACCGAATCAATCCCTTAAGGGTCCAAAGTGCAAAATGGTTGTAAACTTCAACATGTTGTTACTCAGATACCGAGACACTTAGAAACTTATCATTTAATTCTATGGGATTTTTTTAGGCCCCTCTACAATAACCTCTCTTAGTTTTTTCTATCTTAGAGTAATTTACCCGTGGTGGCAAATTTTCACTTGGCAAAAATGTTGTCAAATACAAGTAGTTGAAAGTTGCAAAGTGGTGCAACCTTTTTTCTGCAACTCATGTGACAAAACATACTATTCCAACATGTCCAAATATGTATGTTTATGCTAGGCATGGTCCTATTTTTCACCCAAACATGTAGAATCGCTTTGAGCTATGTTCAACCAAATCGATCCCTTAAGAGTCCAAAGTGCAAAATGGGTGCAAATTTCAACATTATGTTACTCAAATACCATGATACTTAGAAAATTCTCGTATGATCCTATGGGATTGCATTGTACCCCTCTACAATAACCTATCTTGGTTTTTTCTATCTCAGAGGCATTTTCTCGTGGTGGCGAATTTTCACTTTAGGTAAAAGTTGTCAAATGCAAGTAGTTGAAAGTTACAAAGTGGTTCAACTTTCATTTTGCAACTCGTCTGACCAAAATGACTATTCCAAAACATTTCAATATGTATTTTTATGCTAAAAATGGTCCTCTTTCACACCCAAACATGCATAATCACTCTGAGCTATGTTCAACCAGATTCATCCCTTAAGAGTCCAAAGTGCAAAATGGTTGTAAACTTCAGCATGTTGTTACTCGGATATTGTGACACTTAGAAACTTCTCATATGATCCTATTTGATAATTTTGTTCTCCTATACAATAACCTCTCTTGGTTTTCACTATCTTTGAGGCATTTTCTCGTGGTGGCGAATTTTCACTTGGGGAGAAAGTTGTCAAATGCAAGTAGTTGAAAGTTACATAGTAGTGAAACCTTCGTTCTACAACTCGTGTGACTAAATGAATTGTTCCAATGCATTAAAATGGGAACGTTTATGCTAGAAATGGTCTTCCTTTTCACCCAAACATGTGAAATTTCTCTGAGCTATGTTCAACCGACTTGACCCCTTAAGGGTCCAAAATGTAAAAGGGAAACAATCTTTGATGGGATATTAATTGAAAACCATGACACTTATGAACTCTTTGTTTGAGCCTATGGGATCGTTTGAACTCTACAATGAACTCTCTCAGTTTTTTTAATCTTGGAGTCATTTTCCCATGGTGTCCAGTTTTCACTTGATGCAAAAAGTGTCAAATGCAAGCAGTGTAAAGTTGCAAAGTGGTGCAACTTTCATTTTGCAATTCGTGTGACCAAACAAACTACTCCAATGCATCCCGATAGGTGTTTTTACGCTAGGCTTGGTCCTCTTTTGCACTAAAACACTACTTCATCTACTATGAATATTTTTTTTTGCAAGTGTTGTGAAGATTATGTATCCTTTGCTTAATCGAGCTATTCCAATCAAATGATTAAATATATTGGAATATTTTTACAAAGCATTTCATGGAATACCAATTAAAAACTTTATTTTTTTCTTTTAGATAAATCATTTCATGTAACTCTTTGGATTAAAATGAATTGAGATATGTAATAACAAGGGAGCATTAGGAAATACATTGCTCAAGGATCTTAAATAATCCTTCTTGGTGCAAGGGCACCAAATTCATTTTGTGTTAATGTTGTCAAATGAGGTATTTTGATAGTTTTAGGTGTGTTCAAGTTTTTTTCAATTCAATAAGGTCATAATAGACTATATAATAGGTAACTAGGATTCATTGAGTTTATATTGTCACATTTTTGCAAAATTGTCAAAAGTGCAATATTGAAAAGTTGTAAAAGTGCCAAAAAAGAGTAAAATTGAGGAAGCCCAATGGTCATGGGAATTTAAAAGGTAGTTAGAAAAGTTGTAATAGGTTGGTTAAGGTTTAAAATATGTTGGAAAATTTATGGATGAAGGTTGTTGGAGGTTTTCTAAAAGATTGAATAATAAAGCTCCTATTTTCATTGAAATTTTGTATCTTTTTTATTGAATATTTTTGTTGCAGAGTAGTTGCATGACTTGTATGTATTGATGGTGACTCCAAGTTGATTTGAATTGTTGTTTTAGTGTCCTATATATTATTTTGACTTATTTTGAGGCATTCCCATTGGGGTTGTAGAATCTTATTGATTTTTCCCTGTAGGCAGGTTTGAAACTCCAATTTTAAGGTTTTGAAGATATAAAAAATGTGATTATGGCCCATTCCATTGACTGTAATTCTTGTAGCTTATTGGAATGGGAATAATATGGTAGGATTTAGTTGATTTAATGGTTTTGGGAGTAGGATATGTCATTTGTGGGTTTGCCAATGATGCCCTTGTTGTCAAATTTGAATGTTTTGAGTGAAATTTGATGGTTAAAGGTGGGTAGGTGAGGAAAAATATTGGGGAGGAAAAATTAGGTGATAGATTAATAATGCACAAGCCATTTTAAGCATGTTTGATGCATTGGTGAAGTGTAAAAAATTTGGGAAGTGGGATTTTCAGTAAACCCCTTTGTAACTTGCTAAAAATGAGGGTTTTGTATAAAGAGGACTTAGTGAGTGGTTCATTAGCTAAACGTTGTAGATTTGGTGTTTTTATAGATTGGTAAATGACTATCCATAGGTATTTTAGGTTGGAATATTGTTTAGAGGAGAGTTGATTTATAAATTAGGCCTATTTGGCTTAAGGGGACATTTTAGAAGCATTAGTTTGAGGGATTTGTTCCAAAAGAGTTAGATAAGATTTTGAGATATGTTTTGGTATGCCTTAAAGGGTGTTTGAAAATATAATTGGTTAATGGGTTTGAGAGTGGAGTTGTGAGATAGGTACAAGAAACTAGGTTTGCAGACCTACAAGGCAAATAGTGAAGTTGTGAAGGGAATCACCCTAGTTAGGGTTTTGGAGATTGAAGGCTTGTTGAAATCAGTTAAATTTGTGATTGGTAATTGAAGGCCTCCCTTCTTTGCATCACTTCTCTCCTGTTACAATTTTGGGTGGATTATTACTTTCAAAGTATTGGGAATGCTTTGCCTATTTTCTAGTAATTGTTTCCATTCTAGAAGACTCATCTCTTGATATATTTTATACTCATTCTTAATAAATTATCAAGTTAGTAATCAGTGCATTTATTTACAGTTGATATTTTCTTTTCAATTTGTACAATTTTGGAATTTGTAACTCTACAAATATTCCTAGAAATATTGAAGTTGTTTAACATCGACTAATAAAGTTGTTTAGCATCAATCAATTAATATTCAAGACAAACCATGAAGGAAAAAAATGATCAATGCAAGGGACAACCAATTAATAAGTATGCATGTGAATAATTCAAGCATGTACATGTGAATAAGGGAAGCACAAGTACTAAAAAACATCTAAGCCTTGAAGTATACACATGAATACATAGTATACACAAATTAATACAAAGTATATGCATGAATACAATGTATACACATGAAAACACGTAAGTTGCATAGTATACATTGGAATACACATAAGTCACAAAGTATACATATAAGTTGTAAAGTATACACTTGAATACACATAACTCATATCTATTGAACCATGGATTTATAATGCAAATATGGACATCATTGATAAAAAAATATTTGTATTAACCAAATATCCATGTAGGCATACATCAATATATGTCGATATAAGTATAAAATATAGGTACCAAATATCCATATAGACTTACGAGAATGCCATATAGGCATATAATGTGAAATATATCCAATACAAAATATGTACAAAAATGCCATATAGGCATACAACAAAGGGCTTTGGAATCATAAGTCATCACTCTCCATCCCCTTGAAATAAACTATTTCCCTTTGCTTGTCGATTGGATGGCGATACGTCTATCACTCATTTATGTTGTGATTGAGGAGTGGTCCCGATGCTCCTCCTAGTGTTTAGTTCTTGGTGAAGTCTTATCTGTTACAATAAGAAGTAAAGATATTAATATATAGAAATTACATTAAAAAAATGATTATTTTAACAAAATAAACACTTACCGCCATCTAATGATCACTCTCCATGAGGGAAATAATTTAATTCCCATGCTGAGGTGTGATAAATCCCTGTATAAACCATCCAAATAGAAATTAAACTACGAATCCTTAATGGTTTGATTTTTCACTAACTAACATCTATAACAACGAATGTAAATTGAAATTTATCAATTTGCCTCATACCTCCCCTATTAGAGCCATCGATGATTCTATATAAGATGGAAAAATGATGTCCATTTCCATCTGAAC
Organism: Sequoiadendron giganteum; assembly: GCA_007115665.2. Taxonomy (NCBI): domain Eukaryota; kingdom Viridiplantae; phylum Streptophyta; class Pinopsida; order Cupressales; family Cupressaceae; genus Sequoiadendron; species Sequoiadendron giganteum. The sequence goes on along the minus strand of CM021102.1, from coordinate 487,459,176 downwards.
ATTTAGAGGTGTTTCCGCTTCCAACAATTAAAAATAAAACAAAAAAATATTCAATCATGAAAACTACAATAGTGATCCATGTCATGACTTATAATGTATGAGAATGAACAAAATTTTGAGTACTTATTAAACTATATATTTATGACTATCATGCTTACTATTTTCCCTATCCATATCTTTTTGAAAGCACATGTTTTTAGGCTTTTACCCATAGCAGCAAGATGGTAGACCGTTTTATAAAATTCTTTCGTAGACATGTACAAAAAATGTGGTGGAATAGAGAAGGCAATGAACTGTTTGAAAAAATGCCTCAAAGAAATGGGCTCTCATGGTGATGGAATGCCATTACAAACAAATGCATGTCATGGAATTCCATCACCATAAGACCACATTTATTTTAGGAATTTTTTCAAACAGTTTAGTGCCTTCTCTATGGTATTATTGCTTTCTATTATGCTTTGTTAGAATTTTTTCCAAGCATCCATAGTTTGTTGGAAAGCACCTATTTTAGGCTTTTAGCTGTAGTAGCAAGGAAGTGAATAGTTTGATAAAATGATTTGGTACAAATGTATGGAAAATGTGGTATCATAGAAAAGGTGGTGAGTTGTTTGAATAAATACCTCAAAGAAATGTGGTCTCATGGTGATGGAATGACATTCCATCACCATTAAACCGCATTTCTTTGAGGCATTTTTTCAAACTAATAACTGCCTTATCTATGCTATTGCTTACTATTATGCTTTGATATATTTTTTCCAAGCATCCATAGTTTTTTGGAAAGCACCTTTTTTAAGATTTTATCCATAGTAGTGAGGAAATGAATTGTTTGAAAAAATGCTTTGGTAGACATGTATGGAAAATGTGGTAGCATAGAAAAGGCAGTGAGCTATTTGAAAATGTGCCTCAAAGAAATTGGGTCTCATGGTGATGGACATCGCCATCAAATCGTATTTATTTGAGGAATTTTTTTCAAATAACTCATTGCCTTGTCTATGCTATTGCTTACTATTATTATTTCATATATTCCTTCCAAACATCCATAGCATACACAAGGAAATGAACTATTTGAAAAGATGCCTCAGTAAAAACTGGTCTCATGGAATGTCATGACAAGAAAATGCAATTGGAAGTTGCTCCTACTTATTAGTTATGCTATGTGAAGTAATGTTATCACTGCTTATGTTGACTTTCTAAACAACTGTATTGTAGTTGAAATTTTTCCATCTATCAACATCTAGTTATTAGTTATGGAATGTGAAGTAATGCTTTGAGTTTGAAAGATGTACAATGCAACATAATCAAGGATATGAATATAAAATACACAAATCTATTAAATACAATTCATTAGTTAAACTCTTTATTCTATTACCTGCATGTAGGTTTGACTAAATCCACTGGAACTGGGAGGTGTTCCCTCGAAACCTCCAATATTAGCCTATTCAACATCCAAAATCACATATGAAAATACCATTCATAAAACAATGCTATTAAAATTTAATAAATTTATAATTGTTTACTAGTTACATAACTCAACGGTAGGTGCAATGGAGAAATAAGTAGGTGTAGGTTCGGTGTATCCAATATCAACATTGTGACCCTATAATTTTATTAAAATAATAAAACTAAATTAGTTAATTTTGAATTTAAAAATTGAAATTTAATAAATTAAACTTAATGAACATGCTAAATTTTACCTAAGTATCAATGCCATAGGCCTCATGAAAAATGCCAACTGCCCTTGCCATCTCCATGGCTGCAGATAGATCCTACATAGTAGCTTCCTGAGTGTCGGTGGGGTCATCTGAACAAGTCACCCTGCAAGATTGACACAAATGGGATTAAATCCCACCACTCAAAGACTCCCTAGGATGGTGCTGTAGAATAGGGCTGGAATGTTGGATGACACTCTAGGTCAAAGAGTTGATGGCCTACAAAGTCTCTATGTCGCCAGTCTCCTTCACGATGGAAGGGATAACGATGTGCTGATGAGGCAACCTAGCAAGAGGTCATCTCCCTTGGCGTGTAGGATCTGGCTATGCATTGGGTCTATCTTGTGCCCACCCCCCACCTCTCCCCTAAAATTCCATCATATCAAAATAATTTAGGATTTTTTTAAAGATGAACTCACAATATAGTCTCCTAAGGAAATACTACGGGACTTCACAATTGTTGCATGGTGGGTAATCAAAAACCATGAACCACCTATCCAAAAAAACGTTCCTAATATGTTGGTGGTGGCATCAATGAATAGGAAAACCTCTTCACATTAAGGCTAATATTTGCATTTGTGTGTGGGTCAGTGACTAATGAGCACAAATCACCTTTTGTAATTTTTAAATATTTTACTGCTTTATATGATAATTTATCTTCGTAATAAATCCTAGCCACCTGCCTCCCATGTTGCCAACTAGTTAATTGTTTACTGATTGAATATACATGTTTTAAAATTTCTTCCAATGAAGTTGCCAGGGTCATTCTTTCCACGGTTGAGCTATTTGGATCGTTCAACCTCTTGATTAAATCCTCAATTTGTTTTTATTGTTCTCAATTTCACTCATTAAGTTTTGTTGAGTGCTAGGAGGATGTTGAGGGATTGGTGGAGGAGATTGAGGTTGTGGTTGATTAACTTGAGGATTTTGTTGTTGTTATTCTTGTTGTGCTTGTTGAGGATTTTGTTCCTCTTGCTGTTGTTGTGCTTGTTTAGGATTTTGAGGAAGGTTTGTAGGTTGTTTAACATCTCCTACAAATTCAAAAAATAAATATAAAAAATAACCTAAAACTAACAAATTCAAAACAAAAAAACAATCCTTAACTCTTAGACCTCCTCATCGATGTGGCAGAATCCTAGCGATGAAACAACAATCGTAGATGAACAATTTTGCAAAATACCTCCTCCTAGAACATGAGTGTGGAATATTAGAGTTTTGGTTGTGGGCAAAAAAGAAAACATAGTCACAAGTAAAAATCAATTTGATTTCTTTTTTTCTTTTTCTTTTAATAGGTCATAATGTGAGCACGTTATAACATGCTTGAATTATAATGTGCTCATGTTATGGGCTCATTCTAGTCAATCCTTAGGCTCGACACACCAAGCCATAATGTGAGTAAGTTATAACACGCTTGTGTTATAACACACTCACACTATGAGCTTTGAAAAAGTTTTTAAAAAGCTGGCCACAAATTGGCTACCCATCTTTGTGCAGCCACCCAAGTGTCAGCAACCCAACAAGGTTAGCTCACAACACCTCTTATTTTCTTTCAGAATTTAGTCCCAACTCAAAGTAGTGTAAACAATAAATAGATCGATGGGTTGGTTGAATTGGTGAGGAAGTTTTCCATTGAAGTTACTCATTTGAGGAACCAAAATAACCAACTGTAAGTATCTCAGAAGAGAATTCAAGCCAACTATCAAAGAGACAATTGAGATTTGGGACCATCTTCAAACTAGAATTATGAATGAGGTTAGAACTCAAGGTAGAATTTTAAAAGATGACAACCTCAAAGGTAAAATAGAACATGGAATACTAGACCCAACAATGGAGGTGTACCCACACCTCTTGACCAATTCGGTGGTATAGACAAATCCACAAGTGGAGTTTACTTAGTTGAAGCAACACTTTTCAGATGGTGTAGAATTCATAAAACCAGTAGGCATTATGAGCTGGATTATCCTAAGTTCCAAAATGTTGCGAAGATCTTCCAAGTAGAAGTCAAAAATATTGTTGATGGTTTGATCTATAGAGACATAGTCCCATCAGAACCATATAATTCATTTGTTTTGGTGGTCAACCAGGCTCCCTTACCTCAAAGTGACAGTAACTCACCCAAGAAGGAGGTCATAGAAAAGGGAGTCAAAGTGAAAGAGTTGAGTAACAAGATCTCCTTATCTTAGCTATTTGAGTTAATAGATAATGGTCCCAAATACAAGGAGGACCAATGTGAGGATGAAGTCCATATGTTCCACCAATGTGCAACTCCTTACAACTTAAGAAATAGACAAGCTGGTGGTACTTTTACCACCTCTACCCTGCCCAATAATTTCAATACTCCACCTAATACTAATGCTAGCAACAATTCAACCTATTGTAAAGTGCCTACCTAGTATTCCAATAGAAATAGGCAGCCCAATCCAAATCAAGACTAGCTCGCTAGTTTTTCCCAAGGAACTTCCTTAAAAAGAGATATTAAAAAAATGGGGGAGTATGTGGCAGAAGAGTTAAAGAAATTTAAAGTGATCCTAATAGCCTTTGAGCTGCTCTGAGTACCCACCATCAGGAATGCATTCTTTAGATCATTAAATGGAACTACCTGATTAGAACCAACTCAAGAAGCACCTACAAAGAGAGTCTCATTTGACAGCTTCAATGATGAGCCCGTGATTAGGGAAATTATAGGGAAGAAACCCAATCAACCAACCAACCAACAACCCAAAAAAAATTAGCCACTAGATAAACAACCAACCGAGGAGAAAAATCAAGCACAAAAAAAACATAAAAGTAATGAAAAAGACAAGGCCTAGGTTTCCCAAGCTAATGTTTCTATGTGACTATTACAAGGGAAGTTGGAGACCCCTTCTTTTGTGATGACAATTCACATATTCGACAAAAATCTGCACATCTATCTACTTGACTCAAGAGCTTTGGCCAATGCAATGCCATTCATAGTATGCTAGGCACTAGGAATTACCTTGACACTATCTAGACATAAGTTTACTTAGTTAGACAAGACCGAGGTGAATATAGTAGGGGACATGAACTGGATCCCCATGTAGATCATAGCACACCCAAGGGTACAACAAGTTATTGACATTCAGGTTGTTGATATCCCCAACACCTAAAAAATTATATTGGGAAGATATTTCACTTGAGCCCTAAATGGCTATGCTACAACTGATTATTCACATCTATGGCTGCCCTAGAAAGGTCTTCCTAATCAAATCTATATTGAGTGTGAGCCATAGATGAAATTTATGATCACCAAGTATAATAATATGAATGAAGTGCTATTTACAGAGACAAATTTGGGCAATTATTTTCCCGTCACCTACCAAGGTGAAGAAGAAGAAGGGGTGGAAGAGGTTCTTGTGCTGAGCAGTGCCCCCATTAATTTGGCTCCTCCTCCTAAAAACACAAAAGTGTTGATTGATCTTGATGACAGAAGGATTCCAAGAGGATGACCACCTTGGGTTGTTTGATGGATTTCAAGAATTTAAGCAAAAGTGTGTGCAAGATCAGCTCAGTTTAGAGGCTAGGATGGATTTCAAAGAGTCGTTGCTACCCAGTTGGTTTAGAGTACATGATGTAGCTCATTTCGAGTTTGAGTGTTGCTTATTCTAAATGATGGTAGACCACATTAAAAGGAATATTACTCCAAAGGAGGTTATGGAAGAACAACAAGATCAAAGTCAACTCAAGTACAAATAGTTGCCTAAGGGTGCAAAAATAGACATGCAACCAAGAAAATTAGTATGGTCAATTAGCTCCAAAGGCTATAGTCCCTCCAAGTTTTGGATGTTGCACTTTGATGAATCCAAATCCAAGCAATGAGTGGGAGCTAGCTTCAAGTTAATCAACCCCATGAGTAAGGTCTACTTTTATACTCATAGATTGCAATTTTATTGTACTAATGATGTAGAAAAATACAAAGTATTAGTTCATGGACTACTTATGGCTTTAAGAAGGTCAAAATGTTGCAAGTTTTTGGAGATTTTGAGTTAGTTGTGAAGAAATTTTGAAAATTGTACTCATGTCATGATCAGAGGTTAGAAAACTATAGACATAGAGTATGAGATCTCATAGAAGGACTAGATGCATTCAACATTAAGCTAATTCCTTGTGGAAAAAATCAAATTGTTGATGCCTTAGCCCAAGCAGCCAGTGATTGGACTAATAAATTTATTGTAGAACTCACCTCTACCCCGTTAGTGCCTAATAAGGTAAAAAAATTCCAAGTTTTTGATGATGACAAGCATATCCTTGACTTCATCACTAGTTCAGATGTATTTGCCTCCCAGATCATAGATGAAGTATAGCCTGGGGAAGTAAAGCTTGATAGGGGTAATCAATTTAAAAACCAATACAATACCTAGAGGCATGGTCCAATTAGAAAGGATATTTGATTTAGATCACATAAGAGACCAAGATTAGCAAACTAAAAAATATTTCATAGATAACTAGTCTAACACTCATAACATCGGGACTATAGAGGATATAAAGAATTTTTTCATTGGAAAAGTTTGCACCCTAGAAGAAAGTAAATTAATTGTTGATGTATTACATACATACCATGATGTGATTGATTGGGGGGCATGAGGACCTCAAAATTTATGACACCTCAATCATCACTCATACCATTCCTCTTAAACCAAATGTGAGACCCTTTAGGTAGGATCAATGTCCAATCAATGTGTTTTTATAACCCATTATCTTCAAGGAAGTGCAAAAGTTGTTGTTTTCCCAAATCATCTTCCCGGTTAGGCATTCCACATGGGTGGCCAATTTAGTTTTGGGTAGAAAGAAAAATGGAGAAATCAAACTGTGTGTGTATTTTAGAAACTTGAACAAGGATTTCAAAAAGGATAACTATTTGATGCCTTCATTGGATGAAGTGTTGCAAATCATAAATGGTTCAAAAATTATGTCATTTCTTGACATCTACTCAAGATATAACCAAGTAATGGTACGGTATGAAGATAGGCACAAAACAATTTTCACCACAAAATGGGGAACATTCGCATACAAAAGGATGTCATTGGTTTTGATCAATGCAGGAACAACATTTTAGGATGCTATGGATATAGCCTTCAAGGACCTCATTGGTAAATGCATCATCATATATATGGATGATCTTATAGTGTTCTCAAAGAAAAGAGGGGATCATGTCTCTAATTTATGCAAGGTATTCCAAAAATTTGGAGAGTTTGACATCTCATTAAGCCTAAAGAAATATATCTTTGGAGTGAAGAAATGAAAATTATTGGGACACATAATTTTAGAAAAGGGTATATCCATAGATTCAGAGCATATACATGCCATTTTGAAGATCTAGCCTCTTGACAGTAAGAAGGATATTAAATCCTTTTTTGGAAAAAATAAATTTGTCTAGAAGTTCATCACAAGGTTTGTAGAAATAGTGAAGTCGTTGAATGACATGCTCAAGCAGGATGCTAAAGTAGAATGGACACCAGAATATAAGAAATATTTTGCTAAAATTAAGAGGGTTATTGTAGATGCTCCCATGTTGGTAAGCTCAAATTACTCAAATCCTTTCTACATTTACTCATTTTCCTCAGATCACTCATGCACTAGCATATTAATGCAGAAGGATGATGAAGGAAATGAACACCCTATTTCCTTTATGAGTGTTCCACTAAAGGATGTTGAATTGTGTTATCATAATGTTGAGAAATATGCATATGACTTGGTAAGAAGGGTCAAGAAATTTAGGCATTACATCCTAATAATAAAAGTATTTTCCATTGTCCCAAACCCAACTGTTAAGACCATATTGATGCAAAATGAACCAAGAGAAAGAAGAGAAAAATGGGTCACGCTATTGCAAGAATACGACATGGAAATCCAACCTATGAAACTGGTTAGAGGAAAATATCTCACACATACAATGGCAGAGATAGAACCCAAAATCATAGTTCAACAATATCATTTGGAGGATGTTTCCTCGGATGAGTGGTATGCTGACATAATGTACTACTTGTTGAATAAAAAATTCCCATCACGATTACATGAAGTCCAAAAATGGGCTTTGAGGCTGAAAATTAATAGCTACATGCTGAAGGGAGCTATCTTATACAAAAGGAATCATGAAGGAATTTACCTCTGATTCTTAGGGAAAGAAAAATTAGCTAAAGTGCTCAAGGAATTCTATGAAAAAAATTTCACAGGACATGGATCAAGCCTTTTGATAACCCATCAGATTCTATGGGTAGGATACTACTGACCAACATTATTCAAAGATGCTCATAATCACGTATGAACTTATCAAGTCTACCAAACCGCTAACACTAGAGAAAGGTATGTTGTTGTTCCGCTCCAATTGGTTACCAAGGTAGGACCATTTTCTCAGTGGGGACTTGAATTCATTGGTCTGAGAAACCCACCATCCTCTATGGGTCGCAGGTACATTCTAAGTGAAACTAATTGTTGCACTAGATGGATGAAAGCAATTTCTTGTAGACAATGCATGATTGAGGTAGTAATTAATTTTCTTGAAATATTTATTATTAATCATTTTGGCTGGTCATTCGCATTGGTCTATGATAATGGTCTCGTATTTGTTTCCCTTAAGTTTTCTAGTTGGGCATTCGATTATGGGATTGTTACTTAATTTAGCTTCCAACTCAATCAGGTAGAGTTGAGATAGTGTTTGAAAATAAATGATAAAAGGTACACATTTAATTTTTCTATGTTTCATTCATATGCACAAATAATTATCAAATTGATTGCATTTTATTATGCAAGTGTACATAAGAGAAATATTGCAAAAAAAGGTGTGTATAAAAACTGTATTTTATTGATAATTACAAGTATATAATATCACATAGAAGCTGTGGGATTAACTCCTTCAATGCAATACAAAAAGTAGGTTGTACATTTGAAGAAAAGAAGAACATGTAAAAAGAAAAGGCATCCAGCATTTCCAGGGTGGTGAGGATGGGTGTTGATCTGTTGCATCTCTAGACAAATCCTAAGCTCTCCAAAAGGTTTCTCCATTGCTCTAGAATTCCTGCAAGAGTTGAGAAAATTTGGTGTTAGAGCTCAGGATACATTTTCTCATCCTATACTATTGAATTTCAACAAACATAAAGTGTACTATCATATGACATTGAAATAGTTTTGTGGCATCTCAAATATGAAAGAAGTGGAGGAGTATCATCAATTGTCAATATCCATCATATTCTAGTTTCACTTTTTTTATCTAACATATTTGTTCACTATGCAGATACAGGTGGAATTCTCATTGTTGAATTATTTTTATTTGATATTATATCATGTGGAGTAAATGGGCTCCCACAAGGGTTGAGCCCAACATGCTACCCTCTCATGTTTTAAGGAGGGAGAGAGAAGATCCATGAGCTGACTATGAAAGTTGAATGTGTATAAAAGAATGTCAACAATCCTTAGGACTATGAGAGAGTTGACTTTGAGTGTGTATGCTCAATGAGGTTATATGATTGTGGAAAGAGAATAACCCCTTATGAATATGTGAACTAAAATTGTCAGGCATGTATTCTTAAATTTCTACATAGTCATAGAGATAGATTACCAAGGGCTAGGAATAAAGTCCAAATGAGAGTCCAAGGGATAGCATTTCAAGGAAGATTGGGTGTCAATTGTCGATCAAGTCGTATATGCAGTAGGGAGGGAATTATGTGACATTCTAGAAGATTATTCAAACCCTCTAGAATACCTTTTAATATTTAATATCATCCTTTTTTCAAGGCAGGGGATAGTCTTTGGTGAAGAACAATTAACAGTATTGGACAGTCCATGGAGCAGTGACAAGGAAAACAAGTTAAAAGTGACAAGGGAGTTTTTATGATAGTCTGCAATGAATATCAATAGGGAAGTAATATGTTTGATAACCATGAAGTGTTGATACAATAATGGTTTTCATTGGAGGAGTGGAAATGCAAAGGGGTTTTATAAAGGTGGAATATAAAGAGCTTTGAGGACTCATAAACTATAAACAAATCAAGTAGTTTGAAATCTGAAGCCTTAGTGATAGTCAAGGAAAACAAAGAGCATAAGACAGTCCTAAGATAGCTAGCAGTCCTATGCAAAGCAAGGGTTTCAAGAACATAAGGGTAGTATTCATGAAGGAATGAAAAATATGTGTTAAGTCTTTGAATTATACCCGTATTGTGCAATGGCATTGAATCATTTTGCAAACCATTTTTTCTTCACAAGGCAGCATTTTCTTGTGGAATAGTTGACTGAGATCATTCATATTATAATCTTGCACAATCTTATCATTGAAAAGGTGATTATGATACCACTAGACACTACTACATGGCATCACAAGGAATATAAGATACCCATGATTAAAAATCAACAAAAATGAATGAGGAACCTAAATGAAGAACGTGTAAGTCATGGTATGAGAAACAAAGAAAGCTAGGGTTTCTTAACAACCCAATACTATGAATTTATTTGTGAAATCCTAAGAACACTAAATGAAAAATGTATCTTAGAAATATAAAAGCTTAACTATCATTTTTTCCAAAAGTTTTGAACAATGCAAGAATCATACAACCAAGTAAATTTGCATAGGAAAGTTATAGCATTCTCATTATAAAAGAAAAAAAAGTGGAGCTCAAAACAGTTTTTATTCATGGAGAATGAAGGAAAATGAAGTCATGGTCTACAAATGGGAATTCATCATGAAAAAATTTCATGCACAAAGACTTACCCAGTTTACCCTTGCAGCTTGACAGTCCAGAAAACCTTAATTTCTAGCAACACCAAATCCTCCAACTCAACCATGGTGGCACAAAAATGTACAGTGGAGTTTCTCATCACCAAAACAAATGAAATAAAATGAAAAAATATGTGGTTCGAGTCTCTTTTAGGGTTTCTTTACCCTAACATTGGCTGGCCAAGCTTAGGCATTTTTTGCTTTTATTTTCTCCATAACTATTGCCATGTTATGCCTAGCATTATATATGCGAGGTGACCCCTTTAAGACTTGTGTTTGTTTTGTTTTCCAAAACATGGGCAAGACCTTTTATTTTTATAGATTTCAAACCAATTTGAAATGTAAAAACATTATTTAAGTGATATTATAAATCACTTATTTTAATGTTTTATTTATTAAAAAATAGTGTATGTGCCTTCAAGAATGGTCAAAGGGGTGTGATGAGGCTTTATGACTAGGTTCCAAGCATTTAGGGGGAAGTTGGAGAGGTTAGCCAACATGTGCCAATAATATAGGAGTGGTTCGATTTAGTTTTTGAGCAAATTGGGAGCATCTTGTGGCATTTTAGGGGCCTTTATGATGGATAAGGTCATGTTTTGACCTTTTCTTCACTTTGGACTTGTTTTGGAGGTTGTATTTTAGGCTTTTCTATTGCATACGACCAAGAAGCTTCTAGTTCTTATTTTGGTGCATTTTGATAATGGATATAGTCACTTCATGACTCATTTTGTAAAGTTAGTTTTTTCTATGCTCTTAGTTATTTTTTGTGACTTTTGAAGTCCTTGGGAGAGAAAGATTGCAGTGTTTTGTATCTCTTTTGACATGTATGATAGTGGATACCTTGGATATCAATGAAGTTGAGTTATTTTTCCTTCGCATTATTTCTGCTCTATTGTGTGCATTTTATTTGATTGATGAAACTACTTGTGAGCTTACTTATTTCCCTATGGTTTTGTCTCATAGTTAGAACCTTTTGCAGAAGAATATGTATATTGCAAGTTATAGGTTATGTTGAAATGTAGTTGGTTCTAGTTGTAAAAATATCTTTCCTTCTAGGAGTTAAGCATTAAATATTTCTTATGAAATATTGAAGCAAAAAAAAAAATGAAAGTGAGTTGTGTATGTGAAGCTTTATCATTGATTGAATTGTGTATGTAAGCTGTTTTACAGGTCCTGGTTAGTGTTTTAGTGCATCACCTTTGTTAAGTTTTTTTTGTCAGTTTATGTTATTCCTTTTAGCCTTTCCTCTACAAGTCAATAGAGTAGTTGAGGTGAGTACCTTAGGATCCAACCTTCTTTGGAGGTCCATTCCAAGTTTAGGTAACCCACAACCTAGGAATGTTCCAATATTTCTCCAAAGTCCTAAGTTTTGCAACTTACCAAGGGTACAATTTTGAGAGACAACAACGATTGGACTCAAATTTCTATAAAAATATTATCCCCAAGGGAATGGTTAGCTAAATCCATGAATAAGCATTTTTTGACCATCATACACAAACTGTTAGATAAAAAACCAAGGGATTAGCATACCTAGTTTCATTTTTCTCTATGGGAAGATCACACCCGACATAAAGAAGCCCTACAAAATTCCCCATTTCACCTCATTTTTAGCCTAGAGCCTGTCTTCCCATTTCATCAATACCTATTATGAGGAAGGAGAACACCTTGAGGGTCACTTAGTTGAGCTTCTCCATTTAGAGGAAGTTCGTAATGAAGCAATAATTTTTTTTCCAAACATCAGGGTGTATTCAAGAGATGGTTCGATCGTAGAGCCAAAGTTAAGGACTTTAGGATTGTTGATTTGGACCTGTGCTGGGACAAGGACCATGATAAGAAAGGGAGACAATACAAATTTTACAAGCTCTGGCTTAGCCCCTTTCAAATTTTTGAAATTCTAGGAGATAATTCCTTTCGACTAAAGACACTTACAGGAGAGGACTTCCCATTGCTAGTCAACGAGAAATACCTCAAAGATTATTTCCTTACCTAAGTTGTCTAAGCTCACCTTTGTACATAGTTAGGGTAGGTTTTTTTATTTCTGTTTTGCTTTTGCTTCACTTTTGCTTGTTTTCTCGGTCCTTGTTTTGCTAAGGGTGTTGTTTGATCTTGATGCGGTGGTTGTTCTCAGCCTTTTCAAAGGGATAAATTTTCTACGCACTCCCTTTTGTTCCATGGATAAGTCCTCATGAGCTACCAAGAGTTTTTTTTCACCCTCATGAATTAGGTTTCCTCACTTGAACTCTCACTTGACCTAGAATAGAACCCTTATTTGAATCCTCTCACGCTTATCTCAAATATCACATAAAACATATCTTAAGAAATCTTGATGAGATATATGATAGTTACCATGAAACCAAGTCAAGTTAAAAGTATTAAATCTTCTCCAGTGACCATTGTGATCTCCAAACCCACTATAAGATTTATTGCTTATACAGTTGAGAAAAATAGTGTCAAAAAGAAAATATGAAAAGAAAAAGAAAAAAATAATTATTGAAAAATAGGAAACTATGTGGGTGTGTGAGTAACTCTATTGGGGCTATAGATGTTTGTATAGAAATAGATAAATGTTCATGGGGATTGCAACGACAACTTCATCAGGGCTATGGATGTCTGATTAGTAGCGGAGCAATATCCAAGTTACTTTTGGGGCTAGATTACTTACATAGCTTTCCCTAGTGGATTGATCACTATCTTTTATGGTTTTTGAAGGAGAGGAATAAACTCACTAAACACACTCCTAAGATCTTTTGTGACTAGATTCAACTAAGGACTCTATTCTCCTTCAAGTTTTAGTTCATTGAGGACATATGCTTTTGATCTATGAAACTAGAGATTTTGGTTTCCAGATGTATCCTTACCCTTGGAATGCTCAAGAGAATTATCCCAATAGAGTTTCCATTTGTTGTTCCTATAGCACACACACCCCATTCGAATCGGGGACCCCCTCTTCTCCTTTTCGATGTCACTGAGGTGTCTCTCTTTTGCCTCATTTTGCATGCCCCTACTTTTGATCCTAGGTTGGTCACATGCCTTAAGGCTTGTTGAAACATCTTGGCCAAGTTCACTGATTCAAATTACACTAAGTTCTAAGCCTTTGCAGAACTTGCACTATGGGTTTCCGCCCACCTATAGTATCTGCGTTTGTCATCCCTAGTAGACTCACAACTGTAGGTCTCACTTAGCAAACTCACATCTATGCTTCACCATTCCTTGTGTCCTTCAAGTCGTGTCCACCTGAATGATGATTTCTACCCTTATTTTTCATCGCTTGGGTCTCCATCTAGCATCCTCGCAAGTGTGGGTTTTTGCACGTCTACCCACTCACCTACTCGTTCCCTAGTTGTACTTTCATTTAACACCCTCATTAATGGCAGGTCCGTCTATAAATAGAACCCTCTTAGCTGTCATTTTCATTCACAATTTTCAAATTCTGAGAGGGCAAAGGAAGCATTTGTGCACATAGAAGAAATCTTGAGTAGTCAAACTACAACAACCTCCATGAGCTCCCAGGTAAGCACTCAATTATCACTCCAACTATTGATTTTTAATAAGCTTGCTAGGGGTTTAGATTAAATGAATCAATAAATGTTAATATGCTATAAACCAAACCCTAAATTCATTTGAATGATGCCATTCTCATGGCATATAACATGGGATCCAAGCTGACAATCACTCATGAAAGAACTATTCAAATCAGTGAAGCCAACCGTGACCATCTAACATTTTGGTCCAACATTCAAACACTGTTGAAACAAAAAACAATGCTCATTGCGAAGTGAAACCCTCTTTGGTCCCCATGTGAAGGTTCACTCCATCAAAGCCATGAATAATGGTGAGACCGCCAGCACAACTGGCCTTGCTAAACCTATGGAATTTTCTCCTATCTCTACTCATGGAATGTTGGAATAAAATGACTAAGTGACGGTGGCTTGGGAAGTTTGTCATGTGATATTCCACATGCAGAGTGCTTCCACCCCGTTGTCATCCCATAATGGTGAAGCCTTCACTGCCCTCCAATATGTGAACTTCGCACAAATCTCTACTGTAAACCACAACATTAATCTTAAGTGTTTGAACTCACTTCGAGTCAACTTATGCAGGTTACCTCGGGTAGAATTACATTTCCTTACTGTCATTCTTGATGAAAAAATTAATTCGACATCCCATCTTGTAGACCTCGCATGTTGAATTTCCAAATCCCTAAGTCTAGTCATTGTTGGTATAAACTTGAACTTTTACAAGTCTTCTACTCCCAATGCAATTGTGAGCCCACCTATACGGGCCACCTTTATTGAAAAGATGCCTCTTTAGAGCCACTGTGATACAAAAAATCTCTTGCTTCCATTTGTAGTGCAGGTTCAACATCCCTGACAGTCATGAGCTTAACCTTTAATTCAAACAAAGACAAACTCAAGACCAAATGCTCATGTAGATCCACTCATATGGGCATCCCTTTGCAGAATGATGTCGGTCTAAGGAAACTTTCTAAGGGTGAAGACTTAATGAAACCTCACATCACATCCTCCACACTCCTAATTCCCACTTTCCATAGAAGGACTGAGTCTTCAAGCTAAAGTGTTAAGTTTAACTTCTTAGATGCACTAAGGGAGTTTAAACCAAAATTGACTAAGCAGAGTGTTTTGTAGATTTCGCCATGTGAGATGCCGCTTGAAAAAGGTTGATTTCTTGAGGATGTTTTCTAGCAAAAAATCCTCAGTGGATTTTCTCATCACTGCCTCCACCCCCTTCACACCCACATGAGCTTTAAAGATCAAATGCCTTCATTACTAATTTTTTCACATGCCTAATAGTCTTATTCCAAATTCACTTAACAATCTTGTCATGCAAAAATTCATCATTGGGTGACCTTCTGCAAAATTTTGCTTCCCCAATGTTGTCCCTTTACAACTTTCATCCCAATAGCTTTTACAGGGCGAAAACCCACATTTATGAAAACTACCTGAATGAGCTTCAAATGATGAAAAGTGATGAATGTTATGGTCTTTCTTAGGCTTATGAGTACATCTGATGGTATTTTTTCATAATTTAACTAAAATTTTACCTCTTGATTTATCACCGCACTTACCACACCTTTTGTGTGTAGGATTTACGGAGCCTGCTGAGGGGCCATCAGAGAAGCCAATGGAGAAGGTTGAAAAAGGGAAAATACTAGAAAGAAATCCTAGGGGGAAAGAAGAGAAAGAACAAATGAAATACCAATTCCACAGGAAAGAGAGCACCTCTAAGATCACATCCAACTGGGAGAAGGTCTCTGACATCGACCTCAGGCACATCAACATAGATGAATTCAAGCAGAGGGTGATGACCAAATCCACAATAGAGGAAGCCTTAAGAATCAAAGAAAGTGGCCTCACTAAAGCAGTTGACATTTCTCCCGCTCTTAGTTTCTCTAGAAGTAGTAATGGCCTACTAGGAGTGTTACCACCTAGACCAAGAAGATAGTTGCAAAAGATGGAAGGGTACTGGAAGACTTATCTGCCCAATCTATCGGGAATAAATTTGATATCCAAAATTTTTAAAAGATGAAGGAAGTGGGAAATGAATTCACTCTAAAAATATGGAGCTTGATCCTATAGGATTTAAAATAACAATAAATCAAACATGGCTCAAGGATAAGAGGGGCTATGCCAGCAAGGTACCCCAAACACTATATAGAAGTGACTTCGTAGAAGAATCTAATGACTCAGTGACCCTCCTAGGTAGAGTGATGGGCCTTCCCACTTCCACATTCTTCAAGGAGTGGATGTTTTATTTCATCAAGGAGATCCTTTGAGGAACTTTCAAATTCCATTGGGCAAAGATGATAAGCAACAACTTACACAATCAATTCATGGCAGTGAAGAAAACTTCACAGTTTTATGACTTCATATTTGGTCTACCTCCTAGCAACCAAGTTCCCATATAAAGGATTGGATTATGCTAGAATATTGGTTACATAGAAGGGATAACTTAAAGTATATTACTGCTACCCCTAGCTTCAATATAGAAATTTTAGGAAAGACTATAGAAGAGTAAATGATGTCTTCATTGGGTATATCATCTAGACCCTAGGGGGAGATTACCAAAAAAGAGTGATACACAACACCAAAGTAGTTATAAAGGTTTTTGGATATTTTTTCATCTAATTCCTCACATTCACATTCATCAGAGCAGAGGGATTCTTGGGAAGGTCCTATCGGCTACCATGCTACCCTGACAATAGAATCATCTTGCTAGAGCTTACTCAATAGTTGTAGACTTCCCACAACCTATCGAGCAACAAGTACCATGATGGGATCCCATATCCCTTCATATTTAGACAAGGAATGTACTCTTGCCCTACTACCTCATGTGTCGATAATTATTTGAAATACTTAATGGAGTATAATTTTGAATTGCATATAGATAGGGGAGGCATGGATCCCTATGGAAAACTAAAGAAGCAAGTTGGAAGGAAATACACTCACCGACCTCACATTAAGGAATTCTAGGAAAAATATGATGATGAAAAAGAGGTTTGAAGGTGGCATTATATGAGGATGACTACCTTTTTTGTAAAGTCTATTGACTTATTCCTTGTGCTAGACCAGATTGTCGAAGATGACAATATACTTGATGAAAAATGTAATTCTTTAATAAATGTGCCATTGCCAGTAATTGACTAGGCTAAGGAGGTCACTGACCTAGATGCTATCACCCAATCTATGGAATAGAGGAATAGGGAGTGGATAGATATAAAAATAACTCAACTATATGAGCAAGGTTCAGATTTAACATATAGGGAACTAGAGGATGATCTTGAAAGTCAAATGGATAGTGTCACCACCGTCAAATCATCTGGTGAGGCTCCCAAGTCTTTTCCCATCACCAGATCAAGAATGAGGAAGGAGCTATCAGAGTGGAATCCCAAACAAAAAGTATATATGAGGAAATATACAGAGGGGTGGTCACCAAAGAAGGTCAAAAGAACATGAACATTTTTCCTTGAAATGTCAACCATTTAGAAGGAAGGACCCCAACATGAAGAGGAAGAAGAGTCTAAAAAACCTCGCTCGTCACTGCCTACCACCTCCATTCCTATATTCGCTACTACCACTACACCATCCCCTACGACTCCCCAATCGTTACCCATCTCATCTCCACCTATTGTGGATATCTTAGTCCACCTCACCTACACCTCACCAACTGCTCTAGTCATAGTGTTAGACTCTTCCTCTTCCATCACTTCCCCATTATCATCTTCCTCACTCCTACCTCCACTACCTATCCTTTCCACTCTACTACAGTCCTTACCAACAACCTCTATGGCTCCTATCACCTTACCACGCGTCTTTTCCGCTTACATGCAAATTGTGCCAACCAAACTCTCTGGGGTAATCCTCAATCCCAAAGTTCAAGAATTAATGGTGTAGCTTGATGTTTCCCTACCTCTCCCACCACCTCCCACTAATCTGCCAAAAATGAAGGCTACCATGAAAATCTCTGAAGAAATGGAGAAGCTTAGTGGGAGTAGCCAAAAGAAATAGA
Organism: Sequoiadendron giganteum; assembly: GCA_007115665.2. Taxonomy (NCBI): domain Eukaryota; kingdom Viridiplantae; phylum Streptophyta; class Pinopsida; order Cupressales; family Cupressaceae; genus Sequoiadendron; species Sequoiadendron giganteum. The sequence goes on along the minus strand of CM021102.1, from coordinate 487,441,215 downwards.
TGTGGATATTATTGAGGAGCTATAGGACTTCGATAGGAATGACTAATTTGATAATCCTGAGTGCAGGCTAATGGTGAATATAGATAAAGGAGATTTTGATGAAGAGGCACAACAAACCCCTGAGGGTAGAGATGCTGATAAGATCGAGGATTATTATGAAGTTGAGACCTCCGGTTAGGAGCTGGTGCAGATGCACCCTTGGAAGAACATGCCTCCCTAAGGAAACTTTAAGTTTTTGATTTAGAAATGCTAATATCATGATGTAATAAGGTATTAATGGCCAAAATAATCATGTAATAGGTCTTAGTTAGTTAATTTGGGTCGTTTTGGGCATAAATGTAAAATGTGCAAAAATTGACAAAATGTTGTCAATACAAAATTGTAAAAATGCAACAAATTGCAAAATTAAGGAAGGTGAAGAGACAAGTAGTTGTAAAATTTGGTTTGAGGCATTAGGATTGGTTATTTAAGTCCTTTTTAGTCCTCACACATTTTGAGGAAGGTTGGGTTTTGATATATGAAGAGGATTATTAATGAAAAACTTTGTTATTATGGTATTTTCCCATAATTTCTTGATTTCAAGCCATTGTACAACCATTAATGGTGCTCAAATTCCCTCCTCCTCCTTTGGAAATTAAATCCCTATCAATCTAGTTTTTTTTTTTCAATTTATTTCATTTAAATTCATTTTGTATAGTGAAAGTTATGTGCAATTATCTCTAGGTAGGTAGAAACCTTGACTTAGGGTAGCAGTGAACAGTGAAAATTGTGTTTTTTTCTCAATTTACATGGTGTAACATTCTAAATATTGGTAAGAAGGCTTAAGTTTACATTCTTTCATATCCCAAGGTTTCAGGTTGAAAGATTAAGTATTGCATATGAAAATGTGATGCCCTAGGATTGTATTTGGGTAAAAATATGGAAAAAGATAGTGTAAAGTGGAATTTTCAAGAGTTTTGTTTGTGGTGTATAGGTCCATTTTCTTGTATTGTTTTTAAAAGGCTTCCATAATGTGTTGAAACCCTTTCCTAAATGGGGACTGATGAAATTATGAGTATTTGACTATAATGTATATATTGTCCTGATAATGGTAGAGTTATGACAGTCTTCAAAATGGAGGTTTTGGATCAGTGTTTGATGAAATCCCATGCATAAAATGTGGGATATGGTTCTTTATGGTTGTGTAGACATATTTATACGTTTTTGTGGCATTAGAAAAGATAAATGGGCTTGGGTTTGTATAGTTGGTTGTTTGTGTGGTCTAAAAGGACCTAAATGCAAATTTAGTACATTCTCCTTGGAAAGGCCTCATGTTTGAGTTGTTTAGGTTGAAGAAAGGATTTGGGCTATTATTTTTGAATGTTATTTATGGTTTTTAGTGAATCAACAAGTGATTCATGAGTCATGTTCACAATTTGGATGCTATGAGTCAAGATTTTATGAAGGAAAGGTGAGTCCTAATTGTAAGGACTAGCAAAGTGTTTGAGGTCAGCCAAGTTGAGTTTGGCCAAGGGTCTTAATCTTGTTAGACACCTTAGAAGATCCATGTGAAGGTAATGATGGTCTTTTCTAGGTCAAGAAAGTTGGAAACCCAACTTTTTCCTTTGTGAAGTCATTTTAGTGATAAGTTCTCTTGTAAAATTGAAGAAACAAAAGGGATTGAGTCCCTAATTGTGAAATTTGAATTCATGAGAGTTTGGTGGATCCTTTGCACTACATCAAGAGCTAGATGAAGAGAAGCCCCAAGAGTGCAAAGATAAAGAGGCCAACCCCAAGGATCATCACTCCGAGGAAGAGAAAATGGACATAGATACTAATGTAGATATAATTGATGAGCCTCCAAAAATTGGCCAAGATGAGGGCCTGAGACATGTTGAAATGAATCTGAAAGGAGAGAAAGAAAAGGATAAATAAAAATAAAAGATAGAAGAGAAAAGTGTCGATTCCATGAAGGATGTTGAGTTTGAGCTTGAAGCTACTAAAGGAACAACACCAGAAGAAGAAGTTATTGTTGAAGAGAATGTAATATCCACTGGGCCCGACAAAGAGGAGGACATAATATAAGAGGAGAGGAAAGATAAAGGATAAGAAAACACCTTAGATTCCCTTGAGCATAATAAAGAAGGGCCCTCTAGAGAACAAGAGGAAGGGGAGGAAAGTGAGCCCTCGGGATATTAAATAGAAGTCCCCTCATGGTTGGAGTAGCAATTGAAGAAGAAGGCTCCCATAGTTGCTAAACCCAAGGCCCAATTAGAGGCAATCTTGGCCAAATCCCAGGTAAAGGCTACAAAGGAGAATAAACCTAAGATAAAGTCTCATATTACAACCGATGCTTCTAAGTCAAGGATATTGGAAGTAGCTACTCCTGATGTAGGTAAAGATGCAAGTACTATTCAAGGCTAGGACTACTAAATATCCACCATTAATTTGGGCCTAGCATCTCATGAGCAAAAGATTGATGAATTCCAAGGGTCTATCTCCAGCATTTTTCAGTAGATGAACAAGGACCAATCCACAAAGGAAGAGCTAAAGGTAGAAGTGGTAGAACTATCCACCTTTATACAATAGTGGACCTCCCCAGGAGAAGAAGCTCCAGTGGAATCACCTACACCTGCCCTCTTATATAAAGAGGAGGTTAATAAAATGGAAAGAATGAAGAATTGGAATAATTCCACATATAATTGGTTTAAAAGAGATTGAAATGGGAGATATAGGTATGAAATGTATAGCTGAAATGCATAACCAGTACTAGGAGATAAAGAAAGATTTTGAATCAATGATCAAAACATGTAAATATTTCCTAGAGCTATATAGGATTATATGCCCAAAATTGGAGATCATCCTCAAACTCTCCTGGGTGACTTGGGAAAATGAACTAGCCCTACCAAAGGAGGACCATTGGTTATTGGAAGCATGGTTTCTGAACTTTGAGTACAAAAAGGGTGTCTTGGTGTAGTTTCTATTTGAACTAGAGGCTCATCTTGAGAAAATCGTGGAACATCTGGCTCGAAGTGATGATTTTATGAAATTGATGACAAGTTATGAAATTCCTACCTTGGAAATAGATCGATAGAAGATCAAGAACAAGTTTCACAAGAAAGTTGAGCAAGGAGTCGATGACACATTGTCGATTGAGTTTATGGATTTTGTTGCTAGGGCCTTCTTTGAGGCAAAAAAAATGGTCAAAATAATGCCAAAGTGCATTAAGCATCTGGACCAAATGATAGAGGGCTTCAAAAGAGTCACTTTTTGGATCTATAAATCTAACTTATCTAAGAAAAATAAGTTGCTTGTTGTGATTGGAAAGTTTGTAGAATACACATCATAAAAGGAGGCTGGAAAATACATTATTAATGATGAATATTTGCTAAAATAGTTGAAAAGGCTAGAGGTAGCTAGAGGAAAAAATAGACTACAAGATGGAATAGAGAAAAGACAAAAGAGTATATTTTTATATTATGAGATATTGGGGGTAGGTGAAACCCTAAACTATAATGAATCTGATCCATTCATTGTAAATGAATCTTGTCTATTCATTCTTCTTTTGGAAAAATATAAATAGGGACATCGTCTCCTTTTCAAAGAGAGATATGAGTTGTTGTATAAAGATATGCTACTGCAAAATATAAGAAAAGCATTGAGTTAATGGTTTCTCGTGTGTTGCTCTCCATGTGTGCATGATTCTATCTCCAATAATTTATTTCAACATTATTATTTTAGTTTGATTTTATTTTTTGTTAGTAGTTCATGTTGTGCTTTAATGGTGGGTGTATGCTATGGTGTTTGATGCATTTCCAACTCATACTTTTAGTAGTTTTTTGATGAAAAATTGTTGTGTAAAGTTAGTTTGAGCTATTTCATTTACAATACTTAAGTTCAACTATGTATGTGCATGTTAAGAATTCATGTTGCAGTCTAAAAATCATAATTAAGCTTTAGAATATTGTACTAATCTTATGAGATTGTGTGTTGTCCCTAGTTAAGTAAAATTTAGTTTGGAAGTCTATCCACTATAGCATCCTCCATTGTTACTGTTCAACTTAGTTGCAGATTTAGGGAAATTTCTAAACCTTTTCCCTTTTTCCATTTCTTTTAAAATCTGAGTTATAAACTAGTTTATAGCATCATTGTAAAGCCAATTTTTGTGATAAAGGTGAATTTTAGACTGTTGTCTTGACCTTGCGTTCATTGTTCATACACTTCCAGAAATCTGAAACATCATCATAGAACCAATAAAACTCCATGCTTAGTGAACCATAAAGGCACCTTGTGATTACCAAAAAATCACATCAACTGATTGAGTTGTTTTTGAAATTCATGACCTAACACCCAAGAGACCTTCGGGTGATTTTCTAAAACTTAGTCACATAAAATTAACTTTCAAGAGAGACATCATACTTGTGTGTTGTCTATGTTGAGAAGTGCAAAAACACCCATCAATAGGTTCCAAATTCTTTGATTCATTCTTTTAACTATGAGGATTATTTCATTTTAGCTTTAATCAAAGGTCCATGGTTCATTGGGAAATCCTCTTCGTTGCTTAAGCATTGGAAAACAAGGTTTAACCCCAACTCTTGCTCTTTTTTGGCCACCCCTATATGGGTGAGACTACCTAGTCTTCCCATGGAATTATGGGATGAAGATGTTTTCAAAAGAATCACAATTAATTTTGGGTCCCTTCTTTCCATTGATCAAATTATAGCCTCCAAGAAATGATTGGTCTATGCCCACTTTTGTGTTAATGTAGAAAAGTTTGCAGATCTCCCTTATGTTGTTAAGATTAATTCCATAGTTGGGGTGTGGGAGCAAGTGATGGAATTTGAATCCATTCCTTTCACTTGCTTTCATTGCAAAAAAGTCAACCATTGGGAAAATAAATTCCCTCTGAAGGTCTAGAAGTTTGTGGTCAAATAGTGGAGAGAAAAGGAGCACAGGCTTTCTTCTTAGGAGACTCCTAAGGAGCCTGTAACTGAGGCTAATTTAGCTATGCCTCTTTTGTCATAGGTACCAGATCATTTGGTTCATGGGGATAACATTATGAACAAGAAGGTGGTTGTGAAAGATGGGAATGATCAGGTGTTGGAATCTAAGGAGAAGATGCTCCCTATTCAATTTGAGGAGGCTATGGATTTAAAGGACTAGTAGGAGGAGGAAGAAGTGACCCTAGTGAATGATTTTGTGCAATATCCTTTGGATACCTAGAACTTGGTGGGATGATTTCTCCTTAGAAGGTTGATGATACTATCCCTTTGACTGTGGGAGGGGTGGTTGTGAAGAATCTTGAGCAAAAGGAAAGTGATGATGCTCTGAAATAATCGCCCTATATTCTGGTTAAAGGAAGGAACATGAAGAAATAGTATCCCCCACTAGGAGTGTCTACTAGGAATAGTCAAAGGTTTGATTGCAATTTTAGAGCCGAGAAGAAGAGGTCACCCTTCATCTCAATCCTCTTGAGATAAGGAAAGTACATTGGATATTTTTGATGGTACCTAGAGGAACTTATTGGAGATGTGCTCTAAGGGCACCCCCCTAAATTCCCATGAATATTATATCATGGAATATGAGGGGGTTAAACCACACCCATAAATAGGATCTCTTATCAAATCTTCTAAGAGATCATAAACCAGATATTATTATAATTCAAGAGACTGAAATGGGGTCTGATAAATTGAGAAAGATTTTAAAAAAAGATATTTAAAGATTGTGGGAGGCATTGTTCTAAGGTTGTTGGAGCCTCTAGGGGGATTTTCATCTTTTGGAATCCTAAGGTAATAAATATTATGGCTTTGTTTTCTTATTGTAATCATGTGGTGACTTATTTCACCAATATCAGTGATAAGTTTTCATGGATCCTCTCCAATATTTATGCCCCTAATTAAAAGAGGCCTCGTAAATGATTTTGGGAGAATCTCATCTTGTTTAAGACTCTTCATCCTTCCTCGAGCTAGTTGGTGATGGGGGAATTTAACACTCTGTTGCATGATTTTGATAAAATGGGTGGTTCTCAAGTGGTGGATGAGAGAAGATTTGATTTAATGAGATTTATAAATAATAATTATCTTCTTGATTTGGATATTAAAGGGGCCTCTTATACATGGTCTAACTGGTGGGATAGGAATGCTTTTATATAGGTGAATCTAGACTGAGATCTTATGTCTCCTGATTGGCTTCTTTTTTATTCCTGCTCTTTGTCGGCTCTTACTAGACTAGGGTCAGACTATTTTCCCCTTTCACTTTCTATGGACCTTTTGGGGAGGAGAATTTTTTTTCCCCTTCAAGTTTGAAAAGATGTGGACATATCATCTAGATCTGAAAGATAATATTCTTTCTTGGTGTAATATCCAGGTTGATGGGTCCACTATGTATAGGGTGGCCATGAAAAATTGCCAATGTTAAAAATGATGTGAGAAGATGGAATAAGAAATATTTTGGTCAAATATTTGTGGAGAAGGATTTTGTTTAGGAGGAGCTTCATGTGGTGCAAAATTCTATTCAAATTTTGGGTGATTTTGGGGATCTTTTTAAGAGGGAGAACATTCTTTTGTTGAAGTTGCATAACATTGTGGCTAGAGAGGAGGGATTTTGGAATAAAAGTTCCCAAATTATGTGGTTAAAGATTTGGGATAGGAAAACTAAGTTCTTTCACCTTTCGAATTTAAAACATTAGGCCTCCAATTGTATTAATTCTATCAGGTTCAGGATGAGGATATCATGTGGGCCGCGTCATCCTCTTTCTTTGATCTTCTAAAGGTCGATGCTAGTCTTGATTCTACTTGTCAAGATGATCTTCTCTAGGATATCCCAAATATTATCTTGACGCATCTCAATCGAAATTTAGTTTTCATTCCTTTGGAGGATGAGGTTTGAAGTGTTGTATTGTCATTTGAAGGTAACAAAGTGTCAGGCCTTGATGGTTTTCCTATGTTTCTCTTTCAATCCTTTTGGGATATTGTGGCAAGGGATGTGGTGGATGCTTTGAAAGAATTCTTTGGTAGTGGTAGTTTCCTTAAGCAACTTAATGCTTCATTCATTGTTCTCATCCCAAAGAAGTTGGGGGCCCTCTCTTTTGATGAGTTATTCCCTATTAACTTATGCAATTATGTCTACAATATCTTTTGCAAGGTGTTGGCGATTAGACTTGAAAATATTTTTCCTCAGATAAATTTGATCCATCAAAACAACTTTTTTCCTAGAAGGAAAATTCTTGACTCAATTCTAATTGTGCATGATAATATTCATTCTTTAGCTATGAATAAAAGGGTTGGTTTTCTTTTGAAATTGGATCTTCAGAAATCTTATGTTCTCATTGATTGGGGATTCTTAATCAAGATATTAAAGGCCTTTGGTTTTCAAGAAAAGCTTGTGTTGCTTGTTTCTCAGCTGATTTCTACCCCCAATTTTTCTATTCTTGTCAATGGGTTGCCTTCTCCCTTATTTGGATGCTCTAGGGGATTGAGATGGGGAGACCCCATATCTCCCTTCCTATTTATCATTTTGGTGGAGTCACTTGGTAGGCTTATTCATAGATTTGTTAACTCCATTTAGTTGGTTGGAATATCTCCTTCATCTCAAAATATGATTTTTTCTCATTAGTAGTTTGTGGATGATATGCTCATGCTTGGGTAATCATCCATTAAAGAAGCTAAATTTGTTAAACTATTCTATAATTGTATGAATCAACTTTGGGACAAAAATTTAGTCTTCCTAAGAGCACGAGTTTTTTCCTTAATACCCCTGCTGATAGGAAACAAAGGATTTCTCAGATTCTCTAGTGCAAGATTGGGGATTTAGATTTTTCTTATTCAGGTCTCCCTTTGTGCTTTAATTTTATGCCTAATTAATTTTGGAGGGGTTTGGTGGACAATTTTAATGCCAAATTAGTTGGCTAGAAGGGTGCTTTGTTGAGCCAAGTAGGGAAGATTCAATTGATAAAATAAACTTTTCAAAAGCTCTCTATCTATGATCTTAGTCTTTTTCAAATGCCCCAAAAATTTGTGGATAAACTTGAAGGCATTCAGAAGAATTTTGTGTGGTCTGGGGTGGAAGAAAGAAATTGGTTACATCTTCTATTGTGGGATGAAGTGTGAAAACCTAAGAAGGTGTGGAGTCTTGGAATTAGTAAAATTAGAGAGTTTAATATGGATTTACTTGCTAAGTAGCTCTAGAATCTCATTTCTGGTAATTATGAATGGGCCCATATTGTTTCAAGTAAATATCTTAGGGATGTGGATCGGTTTAGAGACCTCCTAGACATGAGATTTTCTCCTCCGTTTGGGTCTCTTCCTTGGAATTCTATGGTGAAATATAAACTTATTATTTTCAAAGGTTTGAGGTGGAAATTGGGGAATGGGAGAAGGATTTTGTTCTAGGATGACTGGTGGTTTGGAAATGGTCCGCTAAAAGATGAACCCTAGGCTCTTCCCTGGAAAGATATTCGTGTGCAAAATATTGGTTTCTTTGTGGTTGATTATATAAGTAATGTCTCATGGAAGAGGTTGCAAGATTTTTCTCCTGGTTTGGAAGTCATCTCAAAAGCCTTGGCATATATTCACATTCCTTCTTTAGCTCCGATGGATAGGATTATGTGGATGCTCTCTTCTAATGGTAAAATTTATGTTTCCTTGAATTTGCCTTGCAAGTCTTTTTTATTGGTCCTACTCCCTTTTGGGCTTCCCTTTGGAACCCCAAGTTGGTTCCTAAAATTAACATTCTCTTTTGGTTGTTCTTCCAATGTGAAGTTCTAACCATTGATAATATTGTGTGAAGGAACTTTATGTTTCCTAACCGCTATTTTTTATGTGAAGAAGAGGTGGAGAATCCTGGTCACCTTTTGATTGGGTGCAGATTTGTGTGTGATATATGGGCTCATTTGTTCTCTTTGTGGGGCCTGTGTTAGGTTTCCCCATCCTCTCTCAGTGATTTAGTGTCATAATGGAAGGATCCTTCATAGAATCCTACTTTGGTTTATCTTTGGTCCCTCATCCTACCTCATATGGCTTGGGGATTATGGCTGGAAAGAAAAAATAAGATCTTTAGGGATTATGCTCTTCCATATTATAGATTGTCTCATAAGATTTGTGCTACGATTAAAGGAAATTTCTTATCTCAGACCGCTTTTTAGGATGGTCCAAAGTTGGTAATTTTTTAGGGGGATAATGAGGTTGTTCGAAAGTGGAATTTTTCTTGTGATATTTCTCAACCTCTCACTAAAGGTAAAGCTTCTAGGGAGGATGTGGTGTGGAAGGCTCCTCTGACTGGGTGGGTGAAATTTAACATAGATGCAGCTGCAAAAGGTAATTTGGGTCCTGTTGGTTGTGGGGGAGTGTTAAGATATTCTAATGGTAGGTTTATTTTCGCGGTCGCACTCCCTTTGGGAACCTAGAAAAACCACTTTGTAGAAGAATTTTCAGCCTACCATGGTTTGAAATTAGCTCAATCAAGAGGATATGATAAGATGTGGCTAGAGGGTGATTCTCTCAACATCATTAATAACCTTAGGAAGTTGTCTCATCCTTTGTGTATGGTGGAGGCACTCATTAATGACGCTTTAAATACTATTGAATCCTTTGATCAATGTCATATCTCACATGTTTATAGAGAAGGCAATAGGTTGGCTGATTTTTCACCAATTATGGGGTGATTGATTCTTTGGAATGGGGAGAACATGACCTTCTTCCCCTGGAGGCTCACTTAATTATTCATTATGAATCTCAAAGGTGCTGAAAGGATTGGTCTTTTAATGATGGTGTGTTGTCACATGTTCCTTACATGACAACTTGTTCTGAGGCATAACTTTCTTAGAGGAAAGGTCGAGTAGTATGGTGTCATGGCATGAATGAATAGGCCTTTTGTTCTCATTATTCCTCTTTACCATCTTGTCTAATCCACATGGATTTTTTGTATGTGGAGAGCCTTTTTTTTTCTCAAGGTTTCCTTTTTCCTCTACAAGCTTTCTAAGTTTCTTTGGCTCTTCTGAAATTTTATTCCTTTTGTTGGGGTTTTTGCTTGCTACAAGTATGGGGGGCATTAAAAATAGGATTGAGCCCAAATCTTGTGACATTGTGAAGGCTAACAAGAAGGTGTGGGAATTTTTTTAATTTGGTGGAGTGACCCCGTATATGGAAAATTTGCATGGGTTTGATGTGAAGACCTCACATGATTTTCTTGAGGGTTGCAATAATCATGTGCTGGAAATTGGGGGAAAGGAGTTTAATATCAGTGAGGACCTCATTGCTGAAAATACAAGCTTATCGACTCATGGGATTTTTTTTTATAGAGATAAGAACGAGTCTGGTCTGAGAATGGATGCTTTCTTCAAAGGCAATGAGTGGAGGAATCTGGAGAAGGAAAAATGTGGTGGCTATCTTTGTTCTTCTCTCAAGGAAATTTGGAGAGATGTGATTGAGGATATTATGAGGTATTTTTACTTTGGATGACTACTTTTCTATTATTTTTGGGCATCATTTCGTCATGCTGAACCATTTTAAGCATAAGAAGAGAGTTTCATTCCCTTACTATTTATTGGTCTCCCTAGAAACTAGTATAAGGGATCATAGACACAATCCCAAAAACCCTATCCTCCATGAAGGTCTTATTGTGTTGATTTCTAAGTATGTCAAGGCTATTATTCTCCCTACTCAACCTAATATTTCCAATTTTGGGAGAAAGAAGAAGAATCTTGAGTATGTGACAGGGTTTGTGGAGGATTCTAAGGATGAAGAATACTCTCCTAGGTCCGATGCTTCCTTGGAGGGTGAGACGGGTTCTCTTTCCATCCCAGATGGTAAGAAGAGAAAAAGAAACAATCCCATGTTTCCTCTAGGGATGATGAGTATATCACTGGCAATGAGAAAGAGATTGTGCGATCCTACCAGAAGTCAAAATCTATGAAGGGGTTGGGTGGAAAAAAGTGGAAGGTTGATGGTAAGAAAAGAAAGAAGAATCAAAATTTGGTCTCAACAAGGGAAAATGAGTATGAAACGAGAGATGAGGTTGAGGTGGATTGACCCAGGCAAAAAATTAACCCTATGAAGGGGTTGGGTGACAAGAAGATGAAGGGAACTGCATTGGACAACTTGTGCAAGGAGTATTTGGTTAAAAAGGGTTAGTTGGGGGTCTTCCCTATTCCTAATGTGTAGAATAAAGAGGGGCAGTGGAGGAAAAAATATCCTATCAATTTGGAAAGGGATGAGTAGTATGATCTTGTTGGCAATTTTCTAGATGTTGAGAACTAGGTGGTGGAGCCAAATTTGGATAAAGGTGTTGTGGTCTCTGCTAAAAAAGGGAAGGATACCATGAAGAATGCTTCTACTATTAGTGACTCCAAAGAATATTATGATGTGGATAAAGATGGTTTTAATTTTAGGAGGGAGATTATGCTTGATTATCTCGGTATGGTTAAAGAGAGCTCTCTCTCCTTGTTCAAGCTTTTTAAGTAGGTTTTTCATGAGATGAACTCCACTAATGTTCGGGTTAGAGCTATGTGTAATAATTTTGATGAGGTCTCCTCTTCTAAGGGGCCTAATATGCAGGCTCAAATCAACAATTTGTAATTAGAGGTCAATCAAATTTTTGATAATCTCAAGATGGTATCTGATGAAATGCTCAACACGAAGAATTCCTACGAGCAAAGGTTTGCTTCTATTGATGGTAAGTTGGAGAAGATTGTGGAGGTCATTAAAAATGCTATATGCAATGAGGCTGAGGGATTGTTTTTACTAAATAAGAATGCTAGGAATTGGTTGGGGGACAAGTCTAGAATGAAAGACATGGTGGTTGATGGTGGTGTGCAGTACAAGACAACTAGTGAGATAAGGCCTTCTACTTGTACCCATAACAAGACTAAACTTAATGCGGAGTATGGTATTCCTGCTGATGAAGTGGTGGAAGTCATGAATTTCCATCATAAAATAATTGATAGTGATCTTGAAGTAGTGGATATTCTTAAAAATCTCTAGTTTGTTTTTATTTTTTGTGCATTTTTCTAGCTATTTTTGTGCTAGTTTTTGGCTGCTTGTTCTATTTTTTATTATACGATGAAGCAACGAATTATCTTGTAAAGGGTTTTGGGGCCCCTTCAAAACATTTTTTTCCTATAATAAAAAAACAAGTGCCAACTATTAAATTTTGGACTTATGAATGATCACTCTAAAAGATATAGATTATCAAGCGTCAAGTATATTATTTTATGTAGCTTTGTACATTCTAAAACATATAATTTTTTCTAGGTATTTTTACAAGAATGTTTATCTCTTCCATCATGGAATTAATATTGAATAAATGTATAAGCTTATCTATGTCACCTACACGACATAAGAGGTTAGGATATTTTTCTACTATGAGGTGATGTTTGTATATTATTTCAAGGATTGATATTCTATAAACAAATATTTGTGATAGCCCATGTAAGAAGATATATTTAGTATCAAAATAATAAAGTATCTTGCTTCCCATAGTTATTCCCTAAAAATGTTGAAATTTTATTAACTACTTAGGATTTTAACAAAATTATGAGTGGAGCTCATAGATTATATCTTCAAATTTTGATATTGTAAAATACTTGATCACAAATTTAAATGTCAAATTCATTACGTGGGCCATGTAGTGAACAAAAATCATGTATGGTGATCATGAATTATGTATATTTATACAAAAATTTGTTCCTATTACCTTGTATTTTTGAAGCTCCATCTAGCCCTACACAACATTTTTTTGACAATTATGTAGTCATCCATACCTCCAATTTCATTCATATATTTCTTAACTAATCTAAATATATTATTTGAAATTATATTCTCCTTTATTTTATGAATAGAGAGTAGATAATATTGGCATACATTTTTTCCTATAGTTTACACATGCATAAATACCCAATAATTGTTATATATTGTAACACATCTAAAGATAATTCAATAAAATTTGACTTTTTTTTTTCTCCATACATCATATTTTTCTACCTTATCAAGGAAATTTCCCATTCCAATCCACTATTTATTAACCAATGCGTGTTAGGAAATCTAGGAACACCTATAAAAGATAATACATTATTTATTTTGGGTAGTCTATCATAGGATTCCCTCTATTCAAACTATGAAAAGTAACAATCAATCGGATATTTTATGACATTTGTTCTTCTCCCATTATCTTTCTAAATTTAGCTTCAATTGAACCTCCACATGCAATAAAATTTAAATTTATTTTCATATTCACATCATATTCTATGGTATGCTAACATGAAGACATTCTTCCTTTATTTTCCACCTAATCACCAATATTTTCATTCTATCTATGATTTTTTTTTCATAAAATTTACCATTTTTTATGGTGTCAAATTTTATCTATAACTTCTTATCCATACTATGTTTCTAATTAAAAATCTTACACTTTAAATCCATGGGAGGTTCATCTTTATTTATATTTTCTACGAGTTGAATGAATAAGTACTTTTGATACCCAATAAATTAATCTCAACAAGATGATTGAATGTTTTGAGAAATTTTCCTTTGAAAGTTATGATTAGTATTACCTTAGTAAAAATTCCTTTTGGGGGCATATGTTAACATAAATATTAGGTACAAATATAAAGAAAGAGAAATTGGGAGACATAACCCTTTATCCTTGGTTACTTATAGAATTCTACCCATCTACCCTAGAATTCATATTCTTGTTTGAATTAGTATTGGTATTTTTATTAGTATTACAGTTTATATTGGTATTACCATTTGGATTAGTGTAAACACTAAACTTATATCCATTTCTATTCCTTTTGGACCCCCTGATAGTCCTAATTCTATTATAATTTTTGAACCTTTGAAATGGTATAAATTTAGGTTATTCAGCCTTGAATCACTCCTTACTATCTTTCCTAAAATTATATTGGGCATGAAAATTCTATTCCTTCTTAAGAGAATTTTTAAACAATCATATCATAGTTATGGGACTATATCATATTCATAAATATGTTGTTTCCACTATCCATAATAGTTTTTTTCATTTTTTCTAGATTAGACTATGTTGAGATATTTGTATATTGATGTTTTAGAGCATACTAAATGATTCCTAAAGAAGAGAAGAATGAAAAATCATATTCCAATCAAAGAAAAAATAGTCAACCGACACCTAAAAAATAGGGTTATGAATAGGTCCCATGTCGTATTTTTGCACACAATAACATTGTTTCCCATTTCAATTTTCCCACCAAGACATCACCTCTTTATTATGTTGGTAGTCTCCCCATTGAACCTTCCAAGTATCTAAGTAATTATTAAGATTAAATTAATTTACTATATGAATCAACCAAGTTTTATGCCCATCTCCATCTTAATTTATTAATATTTAGGAATGAAAAATTTCTTTATATCCTTAAAAATCTTAGGGGTCATATCATCCTTAACTATTTTTTTTTAATTCATAGTCATTGTTTATGTCTTAATCCCTATCCACATAGTGATTTTTTCCTCATTGTTATTCCTTTCCTCATGATGAGCTCTAATACTGTCCATTTTTTTCTTGATGGTTCCAACCTATCTTATTGGCATACCAACATGGATTGAATTACAACAATCTCTCTGAGGACCATCATTATTGGTGTTAGACACCTTATAATTGTTGAACATGTCAACTAAGAGGGGGGTGAATCATTTTTCACCAAATTAATTGCCTTAACCATTTACCAAAACTAAATCATCAATGATTTATGTATAAATGAAAAAATTGAAAGTCGTCACATAAACACAGTAACACTAGATTTACATGGAAAAACCAATGAGGGATAACCATGGTGAGGATTAGCTCACACTATAGAGAATATCCAAACTTATTACAAAAGGGCTCACTACCAGTAATAAGGCTCACTACCTGGAATAAGGCTCATTACCTGGAATAAGGCTCATTGCCTGGAATAAGGACTCACTATCTGAACTCATTGTCCATAGGGCTACAACTTGGATGAATCACTACCACAAAGATACAAAATAAGATGGCTCACTGCCAGAGTACATAAGTTATGGCTCAGCGCCAAAAGTGAACTGATGAATTACACCTTTCTTGTGTTGAACTCAACTCTAGATGAATCTTAGTAAAATTAGTATTGTATATCAATTATCGCTCAATAGTTCTGCTCTGATCATGCACTTATTGTCTTCACCTACTTCACTTATTTTGATCTACTATATTCACACTTTTTTATATCTCTATATCCTTCTTGCATAACCTTGCATCCATTATATGTTCTAGAGAGACATATATGCATATATATGTATCTTATTCATCAATTAGGTTGGCCAAACATCCATAAGGTATTGCACATGCTGTGTCAGCCAAGATATTCAAATATCCAAATCATGGTGTGTCACATGGTAGGAACCGGACCTAAAAACCAACACACTAGACCACATATAACAATCATCTTCAATGGGAAATCTTTTGGTAAACAAGTCATACATATAGTACTGTGTTGACATAAATGACAACATGTTGACATTAATGAAAAATATTTGATGAAATCTTCAATCTCCAATAATCTCCCCCTTTTTCATTGATGGAAAAACAAGATGTGAAAATCCAACAACAACCTTTAAAAATATTTTGATAAAATTATTTTCATTTTTTTTCACATGCTTCCATTCTCCCCCTTTGACATTAATGAGAAAAAAAATTCAATTATACCACACTAAATGTACTGGCTACTCCCCCTATCAAAATTATTCTTCACAAAAAGTTTTTTCCTCTGATTCTTTATCTCTCCCTTTTACTTTAGAAATTCTACAAAAAGGTTATCAAAAATGATTCTTTACTTCAATCCTTCTTTCTTTAAAATATTTCCTTGTATTTTTCTTTTAGTTTCGGAAGACATATCTTCCAGGAATCCACTACCAGCCTGATGCATAGAAAAATATTGTTGTTCTTTGCTATTGAATTAATTGTTTCTAGAAAAGTATTTGAAATTTTAATATTCTGTGAATTGTTCTAAACATCCACCAGGACACCAAAAATTTGTTCCAATCTTAACTCAGTTATCTCTTTGACTTTCCAAAAGGTCTTCACAATACTATCCCTCTTTACCATGATGACTACAAGATCAAATTGTAAGGAATTGATATTTTTCTTTTATGTTCCATCCTTTCATTAAGAAAAACATAAGTTTTTCCAATAGAGTTCAATTTATGCTCAATAGAATCAATTTTTGTTCTGTAGTTCTCAATAGCAATAGGCCACTAGAGAAAACACCTATACACACTGTTTACACTCTTGATGCAGGGTTTTCAATTCAGTTATACTCTTAATCAACTTATTTTGTGCATTTGGGCATCTTTCTTCAATAGCCAATTGGATTTCATCCTTTTTTGTTGTTTCACTAGGTGGCGATTCCTTTATTCTGTCTTTAATCTATTCAATCAATACTTCTGATAAAATACTTGTCAATTCTCTTAGATCAATATCATTATGAATTATGTAAATGGCCATAGGATCTATAATATCATTTTGTTCATATGGCAGTCAGGACAACCATATATCTCCAATCTTCTTCAATCAATTAGGTTGCTCAAGAATTTTTAAAACTTTTTCTTTAGTAACTTCTTTGTCATCATTTGTTGATACTAGGTCAAATGTTTCTACAATTTTTTGTATTTCTTGTTTTATACCAAAATTTTCTTCATTTCCTTCAGAATGAGAATTTTCATCTTATATCCATGTGTCATCGCATGACACCTCTTATACCAAGGGTTAGATAGATTTTTCTGTGACTACTCCCCTTGAAGCCATTACTAGATTCAGTTCATAGAAGGGGCATCTACATCAGATGCATATACAGGATTATCTAATTTTTTCTTGTTCTCGGGTTCTTCTTTCTTTCTCGAGATCTTTTCCATTTTTCTCCTCACTTCTTCTAGATTTACCTTGGTTACAAACTTGTCCTTATGTTTCAGATTCAGTCTCTTCCCAACTTTGTTCTTATAGAATTTTGAAAAGTTTCCTGGTTTGTTGCAAGAGTGGCACACAAAAAATCTTTGATCATGAGAATTTTTATTCATCTTTGTCATGCATTGGTTAGCATTGTGTCCAAAAATATTTCACATGTAATAGTAACCTTGAAATGAATGAAATATTCTATGATATTGAATCTATTCATCTTTATCAGACTTCTGCATTCATAAGATTTATGTCCAAACTTGTTGCACACATAACACCATCCAACAAAGAATCCAACATTGTGACTTAATCTATTCTAATTCATCATACTTCTACATTTTCTTTCTCTATGTCCAAATTTATTGGATGAGTAACAAGAGTCATTAAAATATGGGTACCTTTGATTATTAGGTTGTCGACTGAGTATCCTTTCGATATTTATCCTTCTATTCTTTCCTTGATAAGTATTGCCTTTCCTTTGACTATTCATGTTTTTGAAACTTGGATTATTTTTTTAATGTTTTCCTTCTTCAAGTCCTAAGCCACCGTTATCCTTTGCAATATTCTGAGATGAAATCAATTCATCAAGAAATTCTGAAATTATCTTGAATTTGTCTTCAAATCTTTTTTCCTTTCTAGATCAGATTTAAGAGTTACTACTTCCTATTCAATATTTTCACATTTTTTCATCTTTTGATTGATAACTTCTTTACTTTTCTCAATTTTCAATTTTAGATTCTCTTCCACCTTTTTCCTTTCTTCAAGTTTCATCCTTATATTTTTAGTAGTCTCCTTTGCTTCTTTTATTTCCTGATAAACTTCTTTATGCTTCAACTTAAATTTTTGGATCTGATTTCTTAGTTTCTAAATGCATTCACCATCTTGCTTGACATTTTCTTTCAGATATTCATTCTCAAACTCTGAGGTCTCTATTCTCAATTCTTCATCTAATTCGAATCCCTTCATCATTTAGTTCAACCTGCAAAGATCTCCTTTAAGTTGTTAGACTTATTCCAAAGTACCTTGCTCTGATAAAATTATTGAACATGACAACTGAGAGGTGGGGGTTGAATCAGTTGTCACCAAATTAATTTCCTTAACCATTTATTAGAACTAAATCATCAATGATTTATCTATAGATGAAAAAATTGAAAGTCATCACATAAAGACAATAACACCAAATTTACATGGAAAACCCAATGATGGAAAAACCACAGTGAGGATTAGCTCACACTATAGAGAATATCAAAACCAATTACAAAAAGACTTGCTGCCTATAATAAGGCTCACTACCTAGAATAAGGCTCACTGCCTGGAATAAGGACTCACTATCCATAGGGCTACAACCTAGATGGCTCATTGTCATAGAGATACTGAAGAAGATGGTTCACTACCATAGTACATAAGTTATGGCTCACCACCAAAACTGAACTAATGAATTCCACCTTTCTTGTGTTGAATTCAGCTCTAGATGAAGCTTAGTAAAATTAGTATTATATATCAGTTATCGCTCAATAGTTCTACTCTGATCACACACTTATTGTATTCACTTGATTCACTTATTTTGATCTGCTATATTCACACTCTTTCATGTCTCTATATCCTTCTTTCATAACCTCGCATCCATTGTATATTCTGGAGAGACATATATGCATATATATATATATTTTTGTATCTTATCCATCAATTAGGTCGGCCAAACATCCATAATGTATTTCACACGCTAAGTCAGCCAAGATCTTCAAATATCTGAATCATGGTTTGTCACATGGTAGGAAGCAGACCTAAAAACCAACACACTGGACCACATATAGCGATCATCTTCAATGGGAAATAACTTCTAGTAAATGAGTCATACATATAGTATTGTGTTGACATCAACGAAAACCTACTATAATTAATTAAAACCATTTGATGCAATCTTCAATCTCCAAAAATAATCACATCGTGGTCCCATATTAGGTGAACTATTAATTATCATATATCTTATAGCCCTTTAATATAAGTGAAATACATTTAGATTTATTATTCTTGAAGTAATGCATATATACAAAATAAAATAAGGTTATTAAAGGCTCATAAAATCAAACTTCTTATAAGAAATAAAATATTTTATTTATTACATCACAAGTTACAATCCATTAAGAATTGGTTCAATTATGGTTTATTCTTTCATGTATTATATAACTTATTAAAATTTATCCTTCCATTATTCCACATATCACATCATCCTCCCTTGTTAGCATGATTTGGATTGAGAGCATTGGGGTTTAGTCTACTCTCTTCCTCATCTAACATAATTTCATCATATCACCAATAGTGTGTTTCATGTCATTGTTGAAACATGAAGAATAAAAGTAATCAATAATGTCTTTTTGACTTGAATCAATCCAACATATGTTAGATTTCTATTTAATATATTATTTATTAAGAGATATTATATAGGAGGCCAAAATTTCAACTCAAAAATAAAATAAATATTATTTATTTTTAAACTACATAAATTCATGCTTATTTATTTATAATATAGGTTATTTACACCTTGATTACATGTAGGATTTCTCTTCAAGATCCTCTAATTTAATTTATTCCTTTTTAGGGGAGTTCCCTTTTTAGATTGAATGGAGCAAACATTCATATATTCATATATTCATCACATATCACCTTTCTTATCTTTAGTATATTTCATTCATAATCAAATGAGAAATATATTATAATAAATAGTTTCTTGTATTTTTATTTATTTGTGATTTTATTTTATTTTATTCAAGTAGGTTTTTGGCTTCAAATTTAGAGTTAGGTTGATGCAAATACAAGTGTCTCTATACTAGAAAACCATATGCAATCATATTCTACTATTGTGGGTGTTAGAATTGGCTATGGATGCCAAGATCTATGGACCAAATGGAAAGCACAAAGAGAGAGAAAATAATGTGACAAGAATAAACTGTATTCAATGTCAATATGATATGATATCAATGTGTACAAATTTAGTAGAGACCCCTTGGTTATATAGCCAAGGTGAGAACATAGGAGTGCATAAGATTATGACAAGTGTCGTAATCTTATGACATGAGACAACAATGAAAAGCTATCACTCCACCTAAAGTGGAAAGGTGATAATGTGATAACCACCACAAAATGTGGAAACCTAATCACATGATATGTCCATGAAAGGTGGAAGTGATAAAGTAATAAGAAGATAAGTCCACCAAAGGTGTAAATTCTCTAACAACTCCTATGTGGTCCCTAAGTAAACTTAACTAAGGTGTAATTATGACCTAGGACAAGGTACAAAACATTTAATTACACCAAAAGTGGGAGAGTATGTCCTTTGGAAGTTCCCTAAATTTGGGTGGTATTTATTTCTTGGTTCCTTTCTTTCTCTTTTATCCTCTACCCATTCTATATTATTATGTAAATAGGGTAAGTTTTCAAAAGTTTCTAAAACATAGAAAAATAAGGATTATGATGGATGATGTTCAAAATGAAGAGAACCTAGGATCAATCCCACTTTTCTAAGGGTTTTATTAGGAATCAAATCCACAAGGTGCATGGATTGATTTTCAACTTCAAAGGTGAGACAATTAGACCTGGATTTGATCCTTTTGAGTCTTAGAAATGAATTGAAAATGATTTGGAATGATTAACCTGATTGAAATATATGACCTAGTTTGAAAAATGTAATATTCTAGAACTTCATAGACTCAAATTGAAGATTTTAGGTGGATCTAGGAAGTCTCAGATGATATCTATAGACATTTTAAAATGTCTCGAGCCTACAATGCTATTTTTTCACATCAATTTCCTTCTTCCTCATGTAGTTGAATAATTATATTATTTATTTAATTAATTTCCTTTTCTTTATTATTCCTTGAATAATTAAATAAATTAAACATTTATTTAATTATGTCACTAATATCCTATTTCTCTCTATAATTAAATAGATTCTCATTTATTTAATTATTCATTCTTCATTATTCATCTATAGTTAAATAATTATTTTAATTATTTAACTCTTCATTAACCTTTTTCTCCACTATTAAATAATTAATCTAATTTAATTATTTAATATCCTCATTTCCATTCCCTCTATATTTAATTAAATGGTTATAGGTTAATCATTTTTAATTAAATGTCATTTCCCTCTTTCTCCATAAATAAATAACCATTTTTTTATTATTTGTTTCTCCACATCCTCTCCCAAATAAAATAATATGAATATTTAATTTCCAAGATTCCATTCTCAAATTAAATATTATTTTTTGAATTCCTCCACTTTCTCTTTTGAATTTCAATTGTCAATCACCTTCGGTCTTCTTTCAAACTTGATCATCTATCCTTAGCCATCCCTAACCCTACCACTGTGTGATGCATGCAATTGTTACCATTGATCTTGGCATCTTTTTAGCTTTTGATCTTGATCGTTCCTTCGAGAAGATTTTCTATAAAAGAGATTTGTCTCCCTCATTCTAACCTTACAACCACTATCAATAAAGTTCTTGCTATCATATCACTAGCACTTGCAGTATTTGAACACAACAAAATCTAAGAGAAAGCTTGCACATTGAGAAAAATGGAGGAGATGCAAGGAAGGTTAATCAATTTCAAAATGGGAAGTTTAGCTTAGTTTTGTTATTCGTTGAATTTCCATTGTTGTTTTTGCTTTCTTTCTTGTATTAGGATTTTAGGCTTATATTTTAGGTATTTGTGGTTGCTATCATTGATCTTTGCCTTTTATTTCAAATTTTAACCCTTATTACAATATGTACCTATCAGTAAAAGTGGGATTCAACATGCCAAGAGGGACTTATTCACCTAGGGGTGAATGGGTCTTTGAGGAGGGGTCTTGAAACTAATTTTACAATCCTCTAATGCAAGACTTGAGCTCTTTATTCTAGGTTGTAGAAGTGTCAGAATATCATCAGTATATTCTATAATTAATTTTTTGTGGCTTGACAACTTTGATGACAACAAATGGAACAATGGAGATTTTTCCTTCAACTTTCCTTGATCCTCTTCAAGCCTATAACCTGCACATTCAAAGAAAGAGAAAATGTTGGGCCATTTTAGGGGCTTGCCTCAATCAAACCCTGTGTAAGTGTTTCCACTTTCACAATGGAAATATCAATGATATGAATGATGATTGAAAGGAAGGAATGATGAATGAATAAAATCTTGAAACTCACCACCCTTCAATGGCTTCCTTGAAGGACTGGAGTCATACACATCACCTCAAGGATTTAGATCTTGATTTTCTCGAATTCTTGAATGCTTTGGAGACATACAAAAAGGGTTATCCTTCACAAAACATGAACATTAACATGAAAACACATAAACTCACATAAAATTTGACATGATGTTAGGATCTTGAATTGCTGCAATAAAGCTCCAAAATACTCCTCTTGACCTACTCAATAGTGCTCTTCACAATTTAGTATTCTCTCAATTATCTTTCTTAGTGCTAGATAATGCATGTTAGATTTCAAATGATTAAATAACTAGGTGTTCGTCCAATTTCCCAAAAATTGGATTCCAAAAGCTGACACTTCATATTTGAATTTTGGATGTTAAAATGTTGCCAACTACATATTTAAATTTGGGCCTTGGCTAAGGAGGGGGACAATGGGTCCTAGCCCAAATTTCTAGGACACTCAAAGTTAGGGGAAAATTAATAACTGGATTCATTTATTCAATGCTTTTCTTCCTTCAAAAAATTAGGCCTTGGAATTCTTAATTTGGAAAATTAGAAGCTTAATTAAGTCCAAAAAATTAGGGGGGCAAAATATAATGTGAAATTGTTAAGGTATATAATTTATGACACTACGGTTTCATTATTTAGAAATTGTTTACACAAAGAGTAATAAGTTGGATTTTAACCCATTAATTAAATATCTAATGTCACAACACACTTCCAAGGGTCATGAGAAATAGAATATTTTATAAATTTTTAGGTCTTTTCTTCTTCTTAATTGTAAAATCAGTCTTTATCACATTTAATTTTAGCTCTAAGAGATAATTTTATCTATCTTAGTTGATATAATCATCATTATAAATGTATATGGTTAATAAAATTCAAGAAAAAAACCTCATAATTCAATATATAGACAAAACAAAATAAAACTATTTCATTAATTTCAAACTTCAATATAAAATAATAATTAATATATTTGAAGAAATATGGATTAATTGTTTGGGTGATGGTTTATGACACTATGGTTCTCTACTACTAAATCTATAAACACTCCACCTTGTCTTTAGATAATTTTCCCCTCTTCAATCTTGGTGATCCTTTAGGTGTTTTCTTACATCCAAGGGTTATTATTTCCTCTAGTTTATTATTTTCTTATAGTGTTGGTAACAATAGGGTTTTTACTGGGTTTCCTTGACCTCTATAACTATTTTATTATGGACTAATAGAACCATGTTCCCACTACTAAGACCCTTGTCCTTGACCTAGGGAACCTTTCTTTGTTTCCGATCCTGTTCATATTATTATTTTTGAGCTAGAGTCTAACATTGAGGTAGAAGTGGCTCATTACACGGATCTTATTTTTATTTGTTATTTTCACAAATTTGGGCTCAAATTTATGGATTTATATATTTATATTTCAAAATCATTGGAATCCTTTACTCTCTTAAAAATTAGTCACTTATCCTTATACATAAGTTTTTTATGTGTTTTTATGCTAATTAATTGGACTAGAATTATATTTATAGAAAGGGCCATGGGTTTGTGGTGTTGATCCTCTCCATTTGAAGTGTTGGTTCTTAGACCCTTCTTGTGATGAATTCTTGGCAATCTATATTGGGGCATGGTTTCCCAGCTTACTCCTTAATTATTAGCATATGTTAATATTTAAGGACATTGAAAATTCACTTGGGAATACAATTTACTTAGGATAAAATTTCTCATTCTAACCCTAATTCCACTCCTTTACTTGCTAATATGGACTTGTAATGGAGTGAATTTGTACCCCATGCAAATTCCTCATTTGTATCCCATCACCTTAGAAAAATAAAATCTGACAATATATTTCCACTTAATCCACTTACTCTCCACCAACTTGGTGGTTGTCTGAAGTGTCGATGGGGGAATTTTTTTGGGGGATGCTATTGCGACACGTAGACATTTACATGATGTATTGCCATCCTAACAAGATTCCTACCTCTAGAATATGTAGAGGCATTACACTTCTCCATTGGTGACAAATAGTAACACCCTTGTGCCCTTGACCGACATTGAACAAATATTTTTGGATGATATTCACTTTAAAATAATTGATTCTTCATTCAATCGGGACTCTACACACTCTTTTTGATCTTCTACACTCTATTTTCTACTACACACTCCATTTTTCTCAACATTGTTGAAGCTCTAAAGTGTTACTTTGTTGGATTTTACTCTTATTATTATAGTGACAATTGTATCTTCAAGCTTGTGAGGTCACATCTCCCTTCATGTGCTCGAGGGGACCTTGCTTGGGAGGTGATGTCCATTCATCTTGGCATTATTATTTGATTTGCATACTATAGTGTTTTTTCTATTACTTGACATTTCTTATGTTGCTTCCTTTATCACATTTTCTATCTTGTGGCTATTTTGGCTATTCGTGGAGGTGAGAACACCAAAATAGGGGTTTGACTATGACAAGTCCCAAAACAGTCCCAACATTTTTCCCTATTTTGTTATGTATAGGTTTTGCATTCATGTGGATCTTGTCGGAGGGTGGACCATTTGTAAGCCATATTTCTAGCATCATTTTACTCTAGTCAACTTCTCTTTTTCAAGTTAAAGTATTCTTCTTGCTTTCTCAACATTCTAGCTCTTTATGATTTCTATCATCACGTGAACTTTTATTTGTCAAGTTATAGCTAAATCCCTGGCAGTCCTAATTGTATCTTGCACTCCTTGTCTGCACAAATTCCAATGCTTGATTAGGATTCCAACGCGCCACATTGTCATCCATCTTCTACATTGTGGTCCTCTGGAAAAGAGTTGTCGGGGTTTCAGTTTTAGCTCAGGAATTAGCTCATCTAGTTCCCTAAACCTTTTGAGTTGATAGTAGCATAGTGGTAGAAAAATTTCCCTTCCTTTTCACTCTCCTCAAACACTAAACTTTCCTTTAAAATACCCTTAGCTTGAGGTAGATCAATGCAGTTGATCATTCTAGACCTTCTTGTGACTTGGGGTCCTAAGCGTTCAATCCCCCTCTACATTTTGGTGAACCTAACGTGAACCGTTCTAATTTCATTTAGTAGTGTTGAAATACGCTTCCCTCATATTCTAGGAGTGTTGTGGGTGTGAGTGTTGCAGGGCACCTAGCCTTGCAACCCAACTTACAACCACTAGTGGTGTATATGGAAGGTTTCCTAAGCATTACAAAGAAAAACCTTGAGTAGGACACTGTCTAAATGTGAAACCCTTGGGGGATCCTATAAAAGTTTTGTCTAGTATACATAAAGATCACTTCCTTCCTACATCTACCCATCCCATCTGTGCAACCTGTGAGAAAATCTCCTGTTATAACATTCACCTCATAGGATTTTTCGATGAAAAACTAATAGAGAACAGTCTCCCTTCTACATCCCCATATATATCAATGGGAATACTATAAATGGTGCTCTCATCAACCGTACATGTTGGGTGAATGTCATCATAGAGGAGATCATGTTGATAATTTTTTTACATAATGATGGATATAATGAGTCTAGAAGCACTATACGTACACATGATGGGATTTCCCTTCCCCCATTGATTGTATCACCTTGTCAGTCTTGAAAAAATAATGATTGTGTGTGGGGGCTACTCACTTTATCACTTCTGGCCTACCCCTATTGGTCCTCTCCCTCCTAGGATAGATCAGTTGTATCAAACTTATGTGAAATACAAGAGTGGGAGCATAACACCAAAGGTGAGATACCGTCCTTCTCCCTATGCCATTTCGCATAGAGCTTTCATAATGGTGGAGTGTGAGGCTACTCTCACCACTTGATAAAGGGAGGAGGAGAAGTTCACTCAGGGATCTTCTTTTTCCTCTTATGCTATCCCAGTCGATGCTTCCTTTTTCCGTACTGTAGTGCCATTGACTTTTTCTCCTATTTGTTTTTTGGGGAGTCTGATGGTGTTTTCTTGGTGAAAGACCAAGTGTTAGGCATTTGAACTTCTTGTCTTACCCATGGTTCCTTGGCTTGTCTTGTATGATAAGGGGAGGGGTCCCTGATGGAGCCTCATTTTAAATCCTTAGTTTTCCTTTGTTATTGGTTTGTCCTATTATTCGGAGGGTACCTGATGATGGACTTCTGCCTTGCTTCCATGGGACCTTGGTATCCTATTGTTGGGTTGGGTCTTTTTCATCATTACCTTTTTGGAGGGGGTCTTAAAAACAACTTATGTCCTATGTAATCATCTAGGCATGGCCCCTTTTAATATAAAATGAAAAAAAATTTGCCCAACCCTTTTATTTAACTAAGTCTGGATCGGTCTGTGCTTTATCTTTTAAAAACAACTTTAAGTCATCGACTGTCGTTGCCCTAGGTAGTGTCCCTTTCCCCTTATTCCTTCTAAGTATTTTAATGTTTTGCAGGGGTTATTTTGCTGACTGTCGATCTTCTTGAGGTTGATCTTGACCATTGCCTACCATCCTGTGATGACATCATTGTTGGCTTTTGGGTGATAGCGATATCACGGGTAGGCGCCACGTGTCTTAAGTTGTCGGTGCTGAAGGAAGTAAATAAAGTGCTTAATTTATGCGTTGAACTTTAGGGCGTTATTAAGTAGGTTACTTAACCACATGAGAAATGCACATGCTTGTAATCAATGGTGATGTCTTAATCTTGATGGAAAAGCTTCTCAACAGATATATATTGGTGCTACCTCCTGTTTTGATTGTTGAGATCGTAGATGGTGGAGATCAACGGTTGCCCGCTATCGCGTGATCCTAAACCAAGAGGGGTTTAGTGATCGCGTTATCACGGAAGAATGCCATGTGTACCTTTTTGAGGCTGCATTTTATGGTGGGCCCTTGACGATGACATGGAAGTGCTGTCAGCTTTTTTGAAGACAATCGTTTGATGGTCTGACAGAAAGATGAGATCGATGGCGAGATTTTAAACTTGCATCAAATGTAATTGAAGCCATTGGCGTGGCACACAAGTAAGCTTTAATGGAGGAGGAGATGTCTACTTGGCTATTTTCATCATTTTTGAGTACTTAAGTTCATAATTGCATTGCCATAAAGACATTCAAGTGTTTGTGAAGTGATCTAGAGCCAGAGATAGAAATTTTTCAGAGTGATTTCAGCACGGATTTGAATTTTCTGTGGGGCACGAATTCCGTAAGTTGATTTTCTTACCACTATCTCTATTTGAAAGTGATTCAAGAAAAGGGTTGCATTGTGTTATCTGTGGTTTTCTTGGTTAAAGTTTTGGGGTTACTATTTCTTTTGGATTGTGAGAAATTGCAAGATTCTGCTGTAATTATGTTCTGGGTAACTTTTGTTTGTCTACGAATTTTTTTTGAAGAAGCCCTAGTTGTTGAAATGGCACCACCAAAGTAGCATTCTAGTCGTATTGATTACATACACAGGAATCTATATGATTATTTCCTGGACCAGTTCCCTTTGTCAACAAACGACAGGAAGAAAGGTTTGGCCTTAATGAATGGGACAACCCTAGGTGAGGGATTGATATGTAAAAATTATAATATTGCAGATGCCAGAGTACCTATGACAGGTTTGGAATTGTTTAGGAGATGGTATGGGAAATGAAATGTGTCTCATCCTTTTTCAAATAGTTGGAGATATGACATGGGAAAGCTGGTGGTACCGAATGTGTTTCTA
This sequence comes from Sequoiadendron giganteum, assembly GCA_007115665.2. Classification (NCBI taxonomy): domain Eukaryota; kingdom Viridiplantae; phylum Streptophyta; class Pinopsida; order Cupressales; family Cupressaceae; genus Sequoiadendron; species Sequoiadendron giganteum. The sequence continues at coordinate 487,413,463 of CM021102.1, read as the reverse complement.
GATGTTGACCTACTTAGGACAGTAGTTGCACGATATGACCCTGTCACATAGATTATCAGGGATAATGATGGCGACATTCTATTGAGTTTGAATACTGATACAATTCATCAGGTCTTTGATTTGAGTGAGTATAGTTCATTTCTGGTTCGAATTGACTTTGAGGAGATGAAGCAAGAATATGCCAGATCTTAGCCTCTTTTTAGGTCAAGGTTGCTTCCCCCTCATCTGGCCAGGGTGAGCAGTTCAACAATTCACATCAGCCCAACTGATAGGGAGCCTTTCAGGTTGAGTTGTTTCGCTGATCATTTCTTGGCAACGTTCTATTCACTTTGCCAAATCATTGGTTTCAACCCTAACACTGTGATGCCCATTGCTTATATGTTCATGGGGGCTCAGATTCAACACCCTAATTTCTCTGTGATTTATGACTATGCCTCTTTCCTTGCTGAAAGGATACAAGAGGGTTTGTTGAAATTGCATAATGGAGATTCTGGTGCTCCTTATTAATGCATATGTTTTTGTATGAGAATGCTAACTTCTTCTCAGAGAAAATGGAGTTAAAGCGAGAGGTAAATGGAGAGAAATTATCAGTACAGGCTTGGAATGCAGACATGTCTGGTAACAAGGGAGGTGCTAGTTTTGTGCAGTTTGATAACTGCTTTGCCTCTAGGCTTAGGGCTAAATTGGTGGTGAATGTGCCAAGAATTCCTGAGGATTTGCATGATTTCCTCTGACCCAAAATAAGGAGACCTGATTTGAAGGTATGCCACAATTGGGGTGACATTATTCTTTACCCTGTGGGTATTGTTTTAAGGGTTTATGGTTTCCAGGGAGCTTCTCATATTCTCCCATATAATGTACCATCATGGATGGGATTTACAGAGGTGATGTGGCAATTAGGTTGCATTCATGAAGATAATTTGGCAAGAAGAGGAAAAGGGACTTTGTTCCCTGATTATACAGTTGTCTCTGACTTTGTATTCTCTAAGGGAAGATGGGTCCATTTTGATCAATATTTTGATGAATACCATTTCAAGAATGGATCCAGAAGACAACATGACCCTGAGGGATTCTTTGCCTTATTTAGGCAGAAGATTAAGGGTGGTAAATTTATTCATGTTTTCAACTTTCCCGAAGATTTAATCAGAAATGAATTTGAATTGAACCAGCAAGAATTAAATAAGGAAAAGTGGATTGCATATGAGAAAATGCTGGCCATGGTACATAAAATGGATCCAAGGTATGATCCATTGATGGAGTTTACTCCTTTTTATAAAAGAATTAATTTTTTGATGAGTAATTTCAAGGAAATCATGAACATCCTGAGGACTAAGAAGGCTAATTTAGAATTAGACTTGGGGATTCAGGAGTCTGAGGTGAGGCCTAAGGAAACAAGGCCAACTTACCAGCCATCAGTGGATAGACCTCTATACAAGTGGAGGAAAAATAGTAGCAGTGATGAAGAGGCAGGAAATAAAAATGGAAAACAAATAATGAAAACATCATCACTGTCGAGTCGTGGGGTCAAGAAGCCTGGAGGGATAAAGATTGTGGATTTGGATTCCCCACTGAGAGATGATCCTATGGGGCTATCATCAGAGCCAAACCCTAAGAGGCAAAGGATTGAGGAACCACATAAGGTTTTGGTGGATGAAATAGTCATTATTGACCAAGAAATGCAGGTTGGTATCCCCTCTCCTCCTAGATCAGCATAATTGGTGCTAACTGATATGGATATAAAGGGGCAGTATGTGCAGGATGCTAGGATGGAGGCCTACAAGGTATTCCTGGATGATGATGCTTTTGTGAAAACTCTTGTATTCTTGCAATTGATTTGGAGAATGAAATTAGAAGAATATCAGGACAAATGCAAGAGCAGGAGGGAGTCAAGACCTGACAAGTCAAACCAGGAGAATGATGATGAAGTGAAGGCTGAATTAATGGAGCAATTCAAGAACATCACTCTTGAGGAAGGAATGAAACTTGTGACTCAAGCAGGTGTCTTACTCCTCCCTGAATGGAACATAGCTGATGTTGCGGCATTCAATACTATTATGCAATCCAAGCATCCTATGCAAAGTAGTGAAGAATAAGTCAAGGTAGCCTTACAGGACTTTGCTTTTAGTGAAGAGTATGAGACACTGGCCATATGGGCTCTTGCACCTCAGGGCAGAAAACCAAATGTGACAGATATTAGCCCAAATTAAGAGGCGGGCTCATTATCAAGAGGGCCTCTGAAACCTCAACAATAGAAGCCACAAGCCTAACACTGAATGTGGCCAAATTGGACCAAAGGATAGTAGAAAGGGAAGAGGCTAAAAGGAAGAGCCTGATGGAAAAATATAATGCAATAATTGGGGAATACAGTAAAATGCAACAAAGAAATGTCAAGCTACAGTCTGAAGTAGATAGGTTAAAATATGGGCAGGTGGGAGAATCTTCCAATGCTCCTGTTGTCAGAGAAATACCTACTACTTCAAGGTCATTACCCCCTACTGTCCTAATCATTTCTATCCCTAGATCCCCAATTCAGACACGAGATCCTAGTCCTATGCCAAAGCCAGTTGAAGAGGAAATGGAATATTCTGTGGACCCCACCAAAAAGTAGATGATGAGTAAGATCACAGAATTATAGGCCGCCCTAAAGGCTAGTGAGAATGATGCCATGGATAAACACAATGAGGTGGTTGACACCATGTTGAGGCATTTAAATGAGAAGGTTGATTCTAGGTTGCCATCTATTCATTCTTTGTATTCTTTATTCTTGACTGGATTACAAAATATTAACAGGGATTGGGATGTTGTTTTACCCCTGGTTGAGAAGTGGATCCCTTGTGCCATTGACTTAGATATTATGTTTAGGGCTTCCAAGTTTGATGCAAATAACAATCCCCAATTATTAAAACCTACTCAAAGTTTCGTGAAATCATTGAAGGGATTCCAGGCCCTATCTGATGACTTGAGTAAGAAAATTAGAGAATTGGTAAAAGGTTTTAATGATTGGAGTGATACCTTTTTGCCCAATATATTAGATGCACAAGGAAACATCAAGACACTGCAAAAATGGCAAGAAAGGGCAGAAGAAGTCATCAGTGCACAAACCAAATCGATTTGTGATGACTTAGATCATGACTTGCTAGTAAGCAGCATGGATAAAATAATTAATACTAGCATATTTTTGGAGTCATTTGAAAGAGAAGCAAACCAAATTGTGATGAAATTCACACCTTATAATACTAGGGTGATAGAGGTGGTGAATTTTAATTGGCCCACGGATGAAGAATATCAAATTTGGGTGGACAAATACCTAACTGAAGAGGAATGAAATGGTATCTTCCACCGGTAATTTATAGCTCAGCGGTTATAGTCTAACTAATTACGGTTTTGATTCTATGATGGTTTTGAGCACAAATTTTGAGGTGTAACCAATGCGGCAGCTGTTGTATGTAGGTTAAAGATCAATGGGAAGATGCTCCAGGACTTGGTAATCTTAATCATTGTTTTGAGTGGGCGCATAGTGGTCCTACTAATTGATGACATGTGTAACTTCTGGCCTGATGCTTGTTTGCTCCTTCATTTCTATAAGAAGGATTTCAAGGCCAGAAGTAGGGGTTGGCAAGCTAGATATTTTTGAAGGTCGAGTCTAGGTCTAGTTGCAGAACATATTGTAAGAATTTTGTTTTTGAATGTTAAGGCAATTTAGGTTTGAGGTTCTCTTGTAATGGGTTTTATGTTTATGAAATTTCGAGGTTCATAACAGTACTAGCATTTGAGTTATGATGTTAAATCTTGAGCTCTTGTCTCTCCTGAGTACAGATATATCATAATTTTGAATAAAATAATCAAGGATTATGGTGTTCATCTCATTATAATGATGAGTATGTTTTCCATTTTGGCTTTAATTCAAAGAATTAATTAAATGACTTGGATGGAATCATAGATGGGTATGTTTGTAGAGGGGTTTGGTAAGAAGTATCAGGCTGGGATAGGGATTGACAATGTTGTAATGCAATATTACTAGGGATCATATATGTTATGTATTTGAAACTGTTGTTATTTCCTGAATGTTTGTAAACTTGACTCCCCAATGGTATATGGCACTGATCTAAATTGTATGAATCTATAAAATCCTATTTTTGTATGTCTTTACTTAGGGCTTGCCACCAACTTGTAATTAAAATGACTATCATAAGCTATGAAATGATGTTATAATCATCTCATGCTCCAAGTGGTTGATATTACTGATGAATAGCCAATTCATTTCAGTCTTATCTCTTTTTGTTGAGCTATTAAGTGAGATTATCTATGAACTTTTAATAACATGTTTATGAGTTTGGTGTAGATCATAAATACATTATAGGGATCACCCTCTCGGGTCTTGCAGAGCCCAAAGTGTAGGAGGTTTATTATTAAAATCCTTGTTAGTTGGTCTAGGTCCTCCGAGCTGCCCTTGATTGGAAATTTGGCAATCCCATAGGTAGATTAGGAGACAAACTTGGTTTACATGAAAAAACACCAACATTCCCTATGGAGTATCTTCTTTGTCTCACCTCTATTGCCTGCTACTACTCCCACCTCTAAGGTAGTGAATAGGAAGAGGCCTACTATTGAGGCACTTGAGCCTACTCCCCCCATTATTGTTGCATCATCTACTCCATCTCTTCCTCATGTTCTCATCAAAGATTTCGTGCCTCTGCCAAAAATGGTTGTGATGGATACTTTGATGGTTGAACATGAGTCTTCCATCCCTTCTCAACTTGTAACCTCTAGCTCCCAAAGTCATAGAAATTTCCTTTTGCATGAGAACAAGCATCGAAGGAAGGCTCTAATCACTGAGAAAACCACCTTGCAAAAGAAGGAAGAGGAGCCAACAACTCCCACTTCAACATCTTCTATTGTGTCCTCCTCTTCCACTCTTTCTGCTTCAGTTCCCTCCACCTCAGTCTTGCTCTTAGCTCCCTTTGCAAGCATGAACAATCCTCACTTGAAGAGGGTGTAGATATTCATCTATCCTTCAACTCAGCCTCCCCTTCTGATGTCCCTTTCATACATCTCACCCTTTTTGAAACTTGTGGACATGCCAAACACCTCGGTGGTGTCTACCATGGTTTTCTCCTCTTCCTCCTCACCCTCTAATTCATTTGTGGGGATTTTTCATCCCTTGATGAAGCGAAAGATGGAGGACGACCTTTCTTCCAATGGGGTTTGGATGAAGGGTTTTCCTTCTTCAAAGGGTGGTTCTACATTGGCTTGTGTCATCTCAGTGATGGAGGAAGTCCCAACATCCCCAAACTTTGTCACTACTCCCAAATTGTTAAGTGAGGCTAGTAATGGATCTTGAGCACCACCTCCATCACCCATTGAGTTGACACATGGCACTCTTGTAAATTGAATATTCAACTTTATAGATGATGTCCCAACCCTATTAGTGATTTTTGTGAGGTTGTTGAAATTCACCTCACATGAACTGAGTGGAGAAAACCTTAAGGGGCCTTCTTGGATCTTGTTTTAGGGGGATTGGAGGATACCCCATTGATATTCCACCATTGTAGGCTCATCCACCCTCCCTTTACAATGATCTAGGCTAGAAGAACGATGACCTCTTGGTTGAGGCGGACTAGGGCCGCCTCTTCTTTATCTATAAATTAGATTATGTGTGTGTTGTGTTCCCCCATGAATTTTTTCTAAGTTCCTAGATGACCCTATTCACCCTCGTAGGTGCTTTGATACAAGAGTGTTTTTGTGTCGTAAAAATTATATTTGTCACATAATTCTTCTCTTTGTTGTGTTTTTTTTTTGACAACTGGGGATGATGCAAAGTTTTAGGGGTTGATGATGATGCAAAGCATAGGGGGTTGATGATAGTTCATTTATATATTATTATATATATTTATCTATATTTATGAGCATTTCTGACCTAAAATATCAAATCCCCCTATCTCTTGTTTGTTATGTTATTGTTTGTCTTTTTCTCTTTATCTTTCTCTCTTTCTTTCTTTGTGTGGTGCTCATGTGTTGTCCCTCGAGTGTGACAAAATTACCATAGTTACATCTAGTTATGTTATGTGCACCACAATATCACTTTCATTATTTTTTTCTCTCCTTATGATGTCACGTGCCTTTGAGTTCGACACACACCATCCTAAGGTGGGCTATCATACTGCCTCAATTTTCAAAAGGTGTATTCGGTGGCCAATGAATCCTTGAAATTGAAAATCTCTAATTTTTAAAAATATTTTTCAAAAATTGCATTCTTCAACTTGGATCCCTAGATGAATTTTTCTTTCATCTCAAATTCGTAAGATAGAATCCAAACTTTCCCTTACGATGGAACATTATTTATTTTGAATTCCTTGATGAAATTAATCTTTTAGAAGGAATCCTTGATGCTTGAATCATTGGAAAAAAATTCTAGCTATTTTTCTATCAATGTCAAGAAAAGTGTCCCTTGAGTAGACCCCTTTTATTTTGAAGAGTTCATGATGGAACCCTTTGAAAGATCTTCCTTCAATTTTTGGATGTCTACTTATCTTCTTGTATGGCTTGTTTTTTATATCTAACATGTTTTGTTTGTGGATTAACATGTTTCTTTATAGGTGCACTTGTGAACTTTCTTTTCATTCGGACTCTATTAAGCCTCTCACATATGGCTTCCTTTAGGACCAAGTACCTGGGGGTGCCTCCTTTGCAAGTCTAAGGACCTGTGAAGTGCTTACATCATGTGGGATCTCTTTATTCAACTCTATAATTCTACAGACTTACAGAGAATTTTTTTCACCATCCATGGGTCTGCAAATCTATGAAACACTTTGTGCAACTCTCCTTGGGTCTAAGGACCCATGGAGCTAGCTTATCTTCTTGTTCTTTCGGTTGGGTAAATTTGTAGTCTACTTCCTTAACGGTTTAGTTATAAATTTATAAATTCCTTTGATCTACTTTACCTTGCATTTGGTAGCACATGTGCTCATTAAAGTGGGGGAAAAATGTAATGGAGTGAATTTACATAAATCTCCCATTTGCATCCTCTCACCTTAGAAAACTCAAATCTGACAATACATTTCCACTTCATCCACTTGCTCTCCACCCACTTGGCTTCTATCGGTAGTGTCAACTGTCGATGGGGTAATTGTTGTTGGGGGAACTAGTGTGGCACATAGATGTTTGTGTGGTGTGTTGTCATCTTAACAGGATTCCCGCCTTTGAAATATGTAGAGGCATTACACTTCTCCATTGGCAATGAAGAGTAATTCCCTTGCACCCTTGACCGACCTCAAATGGTTCTTTTGGGTTGATATTCACTTCAAAAAAATTGATTCTTCATTCAATCGAGACTCTACATACTCTTCTTGATATTCTAAACTCTATTTGCTACTACACACTCCATTTTTCTCACCATTGTTAAAGCTCTAAAGTGTTACTCTACTGGGTTTCACTCTTGTTGTAATGACGATTGCATCTCCAAGATTGCAAGCTCATATCTCCCTTCACGTGCTTGAGGGAACCTTGCTTGGGAGGTGATATCCATTCATCTTAGAATTATTATTTGATTTACATAGTATAGTGTTGTTGCCATTTCTTGGTGTTTCTTCCATGGCTTCCTTTATCACATTTTCTATCTCATGGCTATATTGGCTATCCATGGAGGTGGGAACACTGAAATGGGGGTTTGACTACAGCAAGCCCCAAAAAATTTCCCCATTTTGTTGTGTGTAGTTTTTCATTTGTGTGGAGCTTGTGGGAGGGTAGACCATTCGTAATCCATATTTCTACCACCTTTTATTCTAGTTAACTTCTCTTTTTCAAGTTAAGTTATTCTTCTTACTTTCTCAACATTCTAGCTCTTTTATGCTTTTTGTCATCATGTGAACTTCTATTTATTAGGTTTTAGGTAAATCCTTGTCATTCCTAACTATATTTCGTACTCCCTATTCATATGAACGCCAACAAGTCATGTAATCATCTGTCTTTTGCACTAGGGTCCTCTGGAGAGAGCTTTTGGGGTCTCAGTTTCAACTCAGGAATTAGCTCATTTAGATCCCTAAACCTCTCAGGTTGACATAATGATAGTGGTAGATCAGTTTCCCTTCCTTTTCACCCTCTTGAAACACTAAAATTTCCTTAGACAATCCTTATCTTGAGGTATATCAGGCCAACTAATCGTTCTATACCCTCCCATGATCAAGGTCTTGAGCGTGCGGTCCCCCTCCTCTACAAGACTTATTAAGGGGATTTATTGAAATTGGGTAAAATTTAGGGATAGTTTCTAGAAGAAATAATTGGAATAAACCTTAGTATTGTAAATAAAATCCTCTATGCCAAAGCAAGATTTTAAATTTAGGCTTCTAATATCTTACAAGAAGAAGGGTAAATTATAGCTCTTTATTGTATAAAATTTGTGTCTCTATGAATATTCATTGTGGAGTGTTGTAGTTTAATATTGAAGTGTGTTTGAACTTCTTGGTGTTGTTAACTCAATTTTGTTGTTGGTTGATCATTATTATTTTTGGATTTTTTATACATTGTACTATCTATCTTTTCTATATTTTTAAGGATTATTCCCTACTTGAATTCTCATTATTCATGAAAAATTATTATATTTGAAAATGAATATTCAACTACTGTACTAGTACACAAATTTATAGACCAGCATCTAGTACCAAATGAAAGGAAATATATATTTTTTCCTACATTAAACCTAATATAAAATAATTTCCACCATTAATTCTACAAGGAAAGATGTCATAGTGGTATCCTTGATCTCAAAAAACATCAAAAAAACATTAACATAAACAACATAGAATGAGAATAAAATAAAGAATAACCACATGAGAGAGACACATAATGATATACCCTAGGAAAAATATTCTAATAAACATAACATCCAAGGCATTCAAACCACTATATCTCTAACAAGAAAATAGTGACAATACAATTATAAGGGTTTGAGCCTTAACATGGAAACTAACACTCTCAACTAAATATCCCACTCCATTATCTTCAATATATCCTCAAGAAACTCAGGCCTCCATGAGATACCATTGAGCTCCAATTACAATGATAAAGTACAATATTATGAATAGGCTCCATCCTCCACCTCATATTTATAGACAAGAGAGAAAAATGAGAGGAAAACCTACTAGAATCTTAGCAAACCATTTTTGCACTAATTATTATGCTAGAAGAAAAAATAATTTATTAGTACTTGATAAGATTGGTTTTCATTAATGTCAAAGTGTTTTGAAGGTTATATATATTATAAATATTGCCTGTGTATACAGATATCTAATAGTGCAATTCAACACTGTAGTGTATGGAAGATTATTAAGCATCTTGTTATTTTAGTATGTGGAGGTGGGTACACATGTATGAATGTGTTTTCAATATGCCTACAATGATATCTTTCCAGTTTGGTGTACCATACTCATAGAGAAGTTGAAATTTTTTTTCTAAGGCATTCATAGTGTATACTATAAGACATAGTCACACTTTTTTTCTCCACATCCTTCAACAGAGTAAGATTTAGTCTTGTGATTTAGAATTTAAGCTCATGGAGATATGAAGGTGGTATATCCAAGTTTTCATGTCAATATACCTTTTATCTAAGTTAAAATTAGAAGTGATAGAGTACCAGTCTGTGCTATGGTAGAGAAAAGTGGTTTAGAATGATTGTTGGAATGCTTTGCATTCCTCCAGATTTAAAGGTTTGACAAAGTGGATTTGAGGAAATACTTAGTGATGTCTAATTGATGCTATATTGAAGTTTCAAGTGATAAAGTGTTACAGTTTGTTTCAGATGCTTTATCTTCATCAAAACATATGTTTGAATACTTGTTCCAATATCTATTGTATGAGTTTGTATGTACACTCCACATGTCTCGTAGTATCCAAGGTATGAAGCACATAAAGATATTTCATGTTTCTAATACCACACAATTGTTTCAAGTTATTTTATGAAGACATGTTTTTGCTAAGGCTAACTAAGGCATGTTAATGATGTGCACCACAAGTTCAAGTATGAGTGGACTTTAAGGATGATTTGTAGACATTGTATGGGTCATTGTAAATTATTTGGGAGAAATATAAATAATATTTAATCATTCTTGTATATCACTAATGGATATGTAGGATGATATGCTACAAGTTTTGTATTCTCTTGTTTATGATCGATTGAGTTTGTATTTTGTAAGTGTGTGAATGATATGTATAAAAGATCAAAAATGAGAAGATATGGATGGAATTGTGGGAATATTTATAAGTGCATGAGAAGAGTGTGATAAGATCTTCTACAAAACTAATATGCAAAATTGATGACTATCAGTGGTTGAAGCCATAGAATCACTCATATTTTTGTTCTTCTTTTTTAAATTAGGGAGTAGTAGCTTCCTTATGATTTAGCCCCTTAAAAATTTGTATAAACAAGGTGTAGTAGCTTCCTTGGGTTTAATCCCTAAAAAAAATTTGTAGTTATTATTTATTTGTGAGGCTAGATTAGGATAATAGCTCCTAGCAAAATTTTTTACTCTGGTTTTCCCCTATAGGGTTTTCCACATAAATTTGGTGGAATTTTTGTTCTTGTGTGGATGGTTATATTATTTATTTCTTTGGTTAGGTAGATGAATGCTTAATAGATATAACTTAGCTTTATCAGTTGTTTAATTGAGATTGAAATTTGAGGTATACTGATTCACCCCCATCTTAGTAGTTTGGTGTGTTGAATAGTTGGTATCAAAGCAAGGTTCCTTGATATAGCCTAATAGTTGAGGTAGATCATGTATTTGGAACACATGGGAAATTAAGTAGTGCCCAAGAAGAATATCTCTCTGAAAGAAGAGGAAACACATCATGAGGAGGAGGATGAATTTGAATTTGAATTCAATGGAGGAGAACTCATTTATACTCTAAATAATCTAGATGAAGAAAGAGAAAATAATGAAGAAATTTAGTACAAAATTTAAAAATTAGAAAAACCAATTATCAAATTGAAATTTCTAGTTGAAGAAGGAAAAATAACTACAAATTTCCTAAATTCCAAGGTTAATGATATCTATTGAATTCTCCAAGCTTGAAGAAGAGATTGTCTCCCTAAGGAAACAATTGGATAAAGAAAAAGAATAAATTGACAAGGGTCTAAAGCTAAAAGGAGGTTTTGACATTCTTGATGAAATAATCAACTCTCAAAAACCTTCAAAATAAAAATTTGGTCTTGGTTTTGAGAAAGGTAAAATTCCAATAACTAGTCCATTTGTAGGCATATATGAGAATTTTAAGGTAGAAGGGAACTCTAAAATGAAGGAGGAAAAATATTGCACTAAAGAACCTAAGAATAAACCCTCCAAAAATTATAAATTAGGTCAATATAGCAAGAAAAAAATGTGGATTTATCCTAGTCCAAAGACAAAGAAGATTTAGAGGTCCTCCACCTACTAGTTAGCATGACCCTACTAGGTTCACTCAATATTTTCAAGGTTATTTTTTTTCTTGCCATAAGTTTGGGCATAAGGTTTTCAATTGTAGATCTAGAGAAAGAAGAAATGACTACATGGGTAGAAGACCATTTGTGTCTCAAATATATGATGTTTATTTTCATGGATAATTCTAGGCATGCAAAAAAATTGGTCATAAGGTTGCAAAGTGCAAAACTAAATTTAGAAGTAAGTTTGTTCCAGACCATAAAATTGTTTGCTACAATTGTAATAAGGTTTGGAATAAAGATTTTTTTTGTAGTAGAGGTTTTGTGAAACCACCTATTCAGAAATAGAAGAAGGAAGAACCCCTAATTTAACAAAAGAAGGGAAATGAAAAAGTTTGGAAAGAGAAGAAAAGTCAAGAGAATGTGAAGAAGGATGATACCTTGTGTGTGCATTCTACACAAGATCCTATGAAAAACTAAGATAGTGAATTGTCTCATGGGGAGCTAATATTTTCAAATCTCTTAGCCCCTTGAAAAGGATAAAATGTTGAACACTTTACTGTGAAAGATGAATTGGATCAATTCGTATGGTGAGCAGGTCTACTAAGAAAGATTGAACCTTTTGATCAAGGTTCTATAGTAAATGAATGACTTGTGGGGGCATGTTGATTATCTTTACATCCGTGTGATGACACAAATAATTATAGAAAAAGGTTTACCTAACAAGTATGAATGCATTAATGGAAAAAAGTAGGGAAAATGGAAGGATTTTTATATTTCGTTTGAGCACTTTGTTCTCATTTTCAATAAAAATAATTTGTGTTTGGAAGAAGAGAAGAGTGAATAAGTTTTCAAGCTATTTGTGTGAAACCCTAGCAATAGTGTTTGAATATTTTAGAGGAACCATCAATGTAGACCCTATAGTTGGTTGATGTTGTGGAGAAACCTAGGCTAAAATACAAGAAGTTTTCATTCAAGGCAATGGAGGCTGATAAAGATGATGCATTTTCAAAGGTTCCTATGGTTGTGGTGTATTATGAGGATGTAAGAATCTACATCCTTGCTCGTTTAATGAAATTGATTACACATCATCTTTTGAAGTTGTCCAACATGAACTCCTAGATGATAATGGTGTGTACAAGCCCAAGTATACAAATGTGTAAGTGAAAGGGTTAGACATCTTGAAATATTTTCGAGATTTTTGTGATTGCAAATAATGGGTAAGAATTATTCTAAGTCACATTTACGAATAATTCATCTGGTTGGATAAAATCTACATGATTACAAAAGAAGCAATTAGGGAAGTCACTCATCTTTACACCACCAAATAAATCCCAAAGTTGAAATCAATAAATAATGAAAGGGCTACTGAGCTTACCAGTGAAAATTTTGATAAGACAACCCTAATATTGAATGACATCATTGATCCTAAAATCTTCTATGCCTCTATATGGATTGCTTACAAAATTTACTTCACTAATAGAGAAGGTTATGCCACCACCAACACAATTCATACTTCTTATCAAATGTTGAATGAATATTCCAATTTTGATCTCTATGAACTACTGAGAGAGAAATTGTTAGAAAATTTTAAGAGGAAATATAATTTTAGGTTTGGTTCATTAATCATCTACCTTACATTCTTTTTCATGATTAAATTACCTATATTTAAAATTAATATATGGGATAAGTTTTCTCTAGTAGTAACACAAATGAAGAAACATATAAAAGATTTTCTAGATAAGAAAACATATAAACTTTGTATTGGAGATTCTTTAAAATTTTACAAATAAAAATGTAGAGTAGATAAAGGATGCCCCCTAATCTAGTTTGAAATATGAGAATGAGGTAACATTCAAGGTTGATAAGGATCACTATTCAATGGAAGCTATAGAACCTAGAACCTCATGGATTCCTAAGTTACCTTATGAGGTTGCTCATAACTATGTATAAGGATATGTGGATATCCCATTGAAGAAGCCAAAGGATACAATTGTTGAGAGATTTGGCACATATGATGAGATAATGGATAAATATATAAGAAACATGTAGAGGAGAATTTTGAAAAACACAAGGATGAGCTTCACAAGAAATGGGGTATTCCTTCAAATTCTACATTTGATGCCCCTAAAGAGATTTATAAAGATAATTTTTTTCCTCTAGAAGCTAGCAAAGAACCAAGAAGGTAAAGTAGATCCACGTCTGTTGCTAAATCTAATGCACAACCCTTAGAATCTATATAGTTTACTGGTGCAAGGAGAATATTTGCATCATAAACTCTGCCATAGAAGAAGGGCACTAAATTTGTGCATACCAGGACTAAGAAAAAGGAAAAGAGGAAGAAGATAGATGTGGAATAATTAGAAGAGGAGGAAGAGGTTGAAGATGAAGGCACCTCCAAGCTAAAAAATAAAAGGAAGAAGATAGAAGAGGAGAAAACAGAGAAAACTCCTCTGGTCTTAAATGGCCCCTTTAATTTGAGGTGATCGTAAATGGAATTATTAGTCATGGTTTATTGAATGGAACTATAGAGATCCATCTAGAAGTCCTTCTGAAAGATCAAAAGACCATTGAAAATTATTCATTTTATATATGCTCAAACATAACATATCTTCCAATAAAATCATTGACAAGGCTCCAGAAGGCCTAAAACAGGCCTTGAGACAAAGAAGACAGAATGCAAGAAAAATAGATGAGGAGTTGAGACAATAGGCTATCAATAAGGTTGGTTCAATTGTCTCCCAATCAAAAATGGAGAAGATAGTTCAAAAGAAAGATAAAGACCTCCACACAAAATAAAGAATAGATCTTCTTATGAGCATAGATAATGATTTTACAAAGAAGATTCAAAAAGAGATAAAATAATTCACCAATAATATCATTGAAGCAATTAAAATTGAAGTTGATGTGAATGCGAAAGAGCCTCTAGAAGAGCATGATACTAATAATATGTCCCCTCTGGTGAGTACAAATGAGAAAGTTGTCCTTAATCAACAAGAAGGGTAAGGTGTCTCTAGTCAGCAAGAGGAGCAAGATGTCTTTGGTAAGGAGAAATAAACAAAAAAGGAAAAGGATAAGGAAAAGGGAAAGGAAAAGGTTAAGGAGAAGGAGAAAGAAAAAGAGAAAGAGAAAGAAAATGAGAAAGAAAGGGAGAAAGAAAAGGAGAAAGAAAAGGAGGAGAAGTTTCCTGAAGAAGAAAGCTCAGAGAAGTCATATTCCTCTCCAATGGAATCAATCAAGGATCTCTTGGATTATGAAATGTAGATTCATCTAGTGGCCTCTCCTCAATTGTTGTATGTTCCTACATTTGATAGAAAAGTCAAATTGTCTGGTATGTCTCCCCTTCACAAGTTGAAGCTTGGAGATATGCTCCACTCCACAACAAGACAAGAGTTAATACAAAAGTAGGTGGAGAGTGATGATGTTTTCAAAGAAGCAATGTAAGTGTTGGGAAATAAAATGTCAGAAGCAAAAAGGTATCCATCATTGCCCATACAAAATAAATGAAGAAATTAATGGATTCTTTTGAGACATTCATCTCATCTGGAGAAGTGGATAGAACAAAATATCAATGAAAATAAATTGATAGATGCTTCCAAGATGTGTGATAGGGCATTGACCAAAGTGAAATCTTGTATCAAAAATATCAAAAAATTCTTGGAGGAAGCAAAAAATTTATATGTTTTTTGTCTCAAATGGCCTACCAGAACAAAGAGTATAAACAATCAAATTCATGTTATTGAAATGCAAATCACTAATGTGGTTTCAAAGTTTATGATCTTGTACAAGACATTGATGGTGCCATAATGACACAAGTGAAGAGTCTTCACTCCTAGATTCAACAACTACAAGATCAAAGGGGGTAGTTTAAGGGTCAGATAAAGTAACTAAGAGAAGTAGTGAGCCTAAGATTGGCTTCACTCACTAGACTTATAATGTAGTCTAATGGTGTAATTTAGAAGTACAAGACACCATCTTATTTGATAAAAGATAAAGATAGATATGTAATGTTGACTTGTCAAGTTCAAACCCTAATTGTAGCAAATAAACACTGGGACAACAACTTGATCCAACTCAAGTCTATTTACAAGAACATTCTTCCATCCAAGTGAGTTGTATTCAACTTTTTTATGTAAGATATCTTATTTTTGTTTTTGTGTATATGCGGAGTAGATGTAAGGATATTTTTTGATGAAGAAACTAGACTTCATCACAAAGGGAGTAAAAGTTGTATAGATTAAGGGGGAGCTTATAAGTTTTGCATGTATAGAGAAATTTTGTTTCCATTTTCCCTTGATGTCAAAGGGGGAGACAAATTATTGCAAAGATAGTTGTCATTGTACCAAAATATCAACCTATTAATGTCTTATAGAATTTATAGAGTTGTAGTTAAGCCATGTCACAAATTTGAGTGTTGCATTGCACAACCAAAGGAGACTAAGGGTGCACACCTTGCACCAATCCCCCTAGCGGAAGTGAAGGGTTCAAACTCATGACCCTAGCTCTAATACCAATTGTTGCAGATGGTTTTTGTTGGACCAAAAGGACAACCTATTAATTCCTAATATAATCACCAAAGTTAATGAATCCATATGAGGTGGTTAAACCATGTCACAAACCTAAACATTGTGTTGCATAGTACAAGGAGACCATGGGTGCTCACCTTGCAAAAAAATTGTGCATCTAAGGGGGAGTGTTTGTGCACATCAATTTTTTTTCCATCAATGAGAAAGGGGGAGATTGTTGCCGCTTTCTAAGCTTGGTTGTCATTGATATCAAAGTGTGCTTAAGGTTGTATATATTCTAGAGATTTCTTGTGTACATAGATATCTAATGGTGCAAGTCAACATTATAGTGTATGTAAGATTAGTAGTCAACTTCTTGTATTATTATGATGCAAAGGTGGGTACACATGTTTGAATGTGTTTTTAGTATGCCTACAATTATATTTTTCTATTTTAATGTACCACTATTAGAGTAATAAGTTATTTCACTTAATTAATTTAATCATATTAGTTAATTAATTAAGTCACTTGTTCCTTTAGGTTACTTAAGCTAAAATTAGGCACATTAATAATTATTTATTAATTATTAAGTGTGCACACTAGGGTTTTATTTAGGGTTTCTTGATATCCTTCATAAGGATTGATCTCATTGTATTTTAACTCTCCCTGATTAATGCATTTTTAGCTTTCAGAGCACCCTTTCTTTTTTGTCTCCATCTCTTCTTTTTGTGACAAGTTATTTGCATGCAGGTGATCTTTAGGATCTATGAAGTTAGCTTTCACAACTTCTACATGGTATGAGAGCATGGACCTACTACTACCTGTTCTTGTTTTTTGAATATTTTTGGAGCTTCTTGGGTTTGAGGGTTTCAATTTTTTTCTCCTGATCTAGGGCACACCTTGCATATCAGAGCACTTTGGGTTCAAATGGACCTCGCCATTGAGTCCACAATGATCCAAAACCCCAAAAATGACTGTTCATTCATCCATTTAGGACAAAGTTGATCGAAGAGGCAATAAAATTTTCTAGAGAACTAGCATGAGTTTCAAGGCAAATTTTTTTAAAAAAATGCAATTTCTTTTGTACTGCCAGTGTTAATATAGGCACCACACAATGGCCACCCACTTGCCACCAAAGGTAGTGATGCCACTAGGGAAGCCCCCTTCACTAGGCTACTAGCCCTAAGGGCTTAGCCTACGGTCACTTGGTCACCAGGAGCCTAGAGCCAAGCGCTCAATGATCAACGCCTAGAAGCCAGTGTCCAAGCTTGTCATGGTCACATGGGTGCCCTGCAGCTTCACCTCCAACCTCGTACCGCAAGTCCCCTGGTCCTACATGCAACCAGGGGCTCATTTTTTAGCCCCTTAGGGCTCTGAAGGACATATTGGCCTTTTTTCGACAACTTTTACAAAATCGAGCATAAAATGGTCATACAAGCTCAGATTTTTGAAAATGAAATATCACCGGAAAAATGATTCAAAGCCGGATCTAGTGGTACAGGTGTTTTTTTTCTTCTAATTTTTCCATTTAGGTGCTTTTTTCTAGTCAAAGTCAGAACATGTTTTTTGCACTCCGAAGGGTGTAACTTTTGTGTTTGGACTCCATTTTGCGCAAATGAATAGGCGTTGTAAAGGTGCTCCAATGCTCTTTCTAGATCTACAGTTTATTTCATCAGATAATTTACCAAGTAAATTTTATTTAGCTTTTTGCTTATTTACAGTTTTCTTAATTACTTGGACATTTTGGAACCTACACGAGTTTTGTTTGTGTTGGATGGTTTATATTAATCTGATTTATTATTGCTGAGATTTTTCTATCTAATTTTTTTTATTTGAGTGAGTATCATGGGTTTTTCTACTCACCCTTCAGTTGTAACTCTAGAATGAGGTAATTATGAGTCATGGGCAAAGGGCATACTTACACATTGTAGGTGGCTTAATATTTTTCCTTATTTATATGATCTCATACCTAAACCAACCACTTCAGAGGGAAAATTAGCTTGGGATATCATTAGAGATCACATAGTAGGACTTATATTGTCTAGTGTTGATAATGACACTATGTGGGCTAAATCAAACATTGATTGTCCCCACCCACTTTGGACACGTCTTTGGGAGATCTATGGAGACGTCAATCTCTCTCCATTCCCAGAGGATCCTGCTTCATATTGTCTCTTACCCATTTCTTGGAGAGAGAATACACCCTTTGATCATGATACTTTAGAGGAGCTTGAGTATTTAGACACCCTTGCATGTTCCGATGGATCAAAGGCTTGTCTCATAGTTCCTACTCTTTAGATTGAGACTTCATCAACATCACCTATTTTTCTTGATTCAGTGTAGTAGGGCATCATTCATCTTCCATACATAGCTACTTTGGACTCTTATGTTGCAGACATATCTTTCTTGTTTGTGGAGTCCTATATTGCAGATTTGGAGAAATGTTTTGAGGACATTAATATCCTCTACCTTGATAGTCAGGTTATCACTATACACCCACTGTTATCAATGCATTCAGAGGTTGCATTTTAGGAGTCTTCACATCATTTTGGATTTGGCATCATTTGTTTCAGTTCACACGGAGAGATTCTTCATCATCCGATCATGGCACACATCTTGAGATAGATTGGTTCATCACTCTTCACAGGGTTTCTTCGACATCGTCCTTTGGATCTGTTTCTTCCCAAGGGAAGGAATATTATCTGCTGCTTCAGGATCTCTTTTTGGATTCTACATCAAGCATCTACCATTGTGACATGATTTTCTTCATTGTGGAGGCCTTCTTGTCTCTTTCTATCTCTCCTATGGAGACCATTGTATATGTACTTATATGATAGAATCTGTCTATGGGGGTATCATGTAATCCACCTCCTATCCTTCTTTCATTAGTGAATTTCATTCCTTTCTTTGCATTATAATTTGGGGAGGATTTTTGTTCCCATTGGGTTTTCTCCTTTACCCCATTTCCTTTAGTTTGCATTGCATTTGTAAATGGGTACCTGATCAGGCCTTTTTTGTTGGGACCCATCTTTGCTTTCATGCATCTTTTTCCTAGTGTTTTAGGTACTCCCTAAGTTCATCTTAAGGGGGGGGTGTTAGAGTAATAAGTTATTTCACTTAATTAATTTAATCATATTGGTTAATTAATTAAGTCGCTTATTCCTTAGGTTACTTAAGCTAAACTTAGGCACATTAATAATTATTTATTAATTATTAAGTGTACACACTAGGGTTTCATTTAATGTTTCTTGATCTCCTTCATAAGGATTGATCTCATTGTATTTTAACTCTCCCTAATTAATGCATTTTTAGCTTTCAGAGCACCCTTTCTTTTTTGTCTCCATCTCTTCTTTTTGTGACATGTTATCTGCATGCAGGTGATCTTCAGGGTTTGTGAAGTTGGCTTTCACAACTTCTACAACCACAGTTAGAGAGAAGTTGAAGAAGTTCTATCTAAGGAATTCACAGTGTATACTCTAAGACAAAGTCACAATATTTTGGCTCACATCCTTCAATAAAGCAAGATTTAGTCTTACTATTCAAAATTTAAGCTCATGGAGATATGAAGATGTTATATCCAATTTTTCATGTCAATATACCCTCCATAGTGAAAGAAGTGATAGAGTTATGGTTTATGCTATGACAAAGAAAAGTCGTTCAAAAGGCTTGTTGGAATGTTCCACATTCCTCTGGATGTAAATTTTTGACCAAGAAAATTTGAGGACATACTCAATGATGCCTAATGCATGCTATATTAATGTTTCAAGTATTTTGGTGCTTTGCAAGTTCAGTTTTCAAGTGATAGAGTGTTGCAATTGGTTTCAAATGCTTTGTCTTCATCAAAACATATGTTTGAATACTTGCACCAGTAAAAGATTGTGAATATATATTGCATGATTTTGTGTGAGAACTCCACACGTCTCATAGTATCCAAGGTATGAAGCACATAAATATCTTTCTTTTTTCCAATACCCCATAGTTGTTTCAAGTTGTTTTGTGAAGATATGCTTTTGTTGAGGTCAACTAAGGCATTCTAATTATGTACACCACAAGTTCAAGTGTGAGAAGAGTTTAAGGATTATTTGTAGATGTTTTATGGGTCATACCAACTCATATGGGATAAATTTTAATAATATTTTATCATTCTTGTATACCACTAATGGATATGTAGGTCAACATGCTACATGTTTCATATTTACATGTTTATGGCCAACTGAATTTGTATTTGACAAGTGTGTGGATGATATATAGAAGGTAAAAATTGAAAAGAGATGTATTTACATGTGTGAAGATTTATAAGTGTTGGAAGTATGTCCTATGTTGTCTTTGATGTCACCTTGTTGGTCAAGTACCTTATACCAATGTTTAGATCAAGCTTATCTCATTTGGTATTTGATCTGATATTTTGGTTTGCATATTCTCTCTGGTAATTAGTATGATCTAAGGTTTTGGGAAAAGGCTTATGATTGTTGGAAGCATGTATGTATGTATTCTCAGGTGTTCATATGTTTGGGTGATGTGTTGGCATCAGTTTTTGTGATTGCATTATGGTATTAGGTTAATCCTAGCCGACCTAATTTTTCATTATATGTGAGACCTAGATTTGGTCCCAACTGACATGATGTTGCATGACATGTGTGAATTAATTTTGGAAAATATTTATATGAAGCCAAAAATCTATCATTTTGAAAATATGAATTAGGCTGATATGCATGTATATATGCAAGATGGTTAGAAGAAGAAGATGTGTGGAATGCGAATGTGAAGAAAAGAAGAATTTTGTATGTGTATGTGTGGTAAGAGAAGTGTGTGAATAGAAGGTTTAAGTTCAATTTGTTGTCATGTGAGCAAATACTTTGAGCATCAAAGGAACTGAATCTGCACTTATGGTGTAACTTCATTAGTTCAACTGTGGCAGTTAGCCATTTTTGTTTACATAATTTTTGTAGGCAGTGAGCCTCCATGTTTGCATAGTGAGTCCTTGTAAGCAATGAGATTTTTGTATCTGGTAGTAAGCCTCCTTGTAACTGGTATTGAAATAACTATATATATTGTGAGCTAATCCTCTTTGTGTTTTTTCCCTCATTGGGTTTTCCACGTAAACTCTGGTGTTCTTGTGTTGTGGAATTTCATGTTTTTTATTGCCTTTATCTCTTATATGTTGTAAGGTGATTAAAAATGTTTGTTCAATAGGTTTGTGTGGATACTGATTCATCCCCCTTCTTAGTATCCTGATTATTCAACAATTGGTATCAGAGCTCTGGTCCCTCTAGACAAGTCTAACAGCTTGAGGGAGATCCTACAGATTGAACAAATGGATAAAGAAGAGCTTTGAATTTCCCTTGAATATCTTGACAAGGTTGAAATTGAAAATAGAGACCTGAAAGAAAATCTTGATGAAGAAAATGAATGCATCCAGAAACTAAAAGAGCAGTTAAATAAATTCAAAGAAAGATATAGAGAAGTGAGTGAGGAATTGGAACAAGCAAATGAAGAGAATATCAAACTAAGGTTGAAAATAGATGAAAAGAGGAGAGTTCGAGAATTCTTGAAAATAGTAATGCAAAGAAACATTGATGTTTTCTCTAGGCTTGAACAGGAAGTGATGAATTAGAAAGCAGAACTTGAGAAAGAAAAACTTTGTGAAGATGATTTCAAGACAAGCTCCACCAAGCTTGATGAATTAATATTAGGGGAAAAACCTTCTAAAGACAAAAGTGGTTTAGGTAATGAAGCTTAAGAAAAAATACATAGCTCAAATCCAGTAAATAGTCAGAAGACTCAAGATAAAGGAAATCATAAAAGAAACTATGGAAGGAGATCACCTATCATACAACCAAATGCACAAAGGTATTCATCATTCAATGGTCTTTGTTTTTCATGTAATAAATTTGGTCATAAGGCAACTGAGTGTAGGAGTAGGATGAATTATTTTATTGGTCCCTTCTTTGGATAATGTTATACATGCAAGAAGATCAGATAGAAAGCTACTGAGTGCAAATCTTCGGTAAGGATGATTAGTCAGGTGATGATGATTAGGTTCAATGGAAAAAGGATAAATCAATCATTTGATAGCTATTTCTATATGTGTAACATGTTTAGACATAAAGCAAATTAATGCAGAATAGGGATTAATGGAAATAAAAAAAGACAGAAATATTGTTGGTTACTATTGTAAGACACCAATACATATTTCAAAAGTGTGCAAAAGTAAAAAGGGAAAGTAGTTTGCTCCGGTGGAAGATGATGAACTAGTAAAAAAAAATTATAAGGAAGAGGTTAAGTAGGAAATGAGAAATATATCAAAGAAAAAGGAAGAATCAAAGACTACTGATGCATCTATACCCTCATTCGATGCAGATGAATCATCTAAGAATTAGACCTAGCATGGTCTTAGGGGGAGATTTATCATAAAATCAATTAAACCCCCAAAAATAAGGTGTGTCAGGTGTTGCTATATGGATATGTTGTGAGGAATGATAGAACATAGGTAATGCAACAAAAACCAGAAGAAAAAGAGTGAGCATGTTCTTTTGCGAAGTAAATTAGGGTTTCTCAAAAGAATGGAAGAAAACTTTGTCAACTTTTTTCAATTAATGTGAGTTAGGGAAAAATGATGGTGTATAAAGGAAATTTCACAAATCATTTTTTATCATCAAAAGTATTCAAAGGATTTGTAGAGTGTCTTAGAACCTTCTTGGAGAATTTCTGAAGTGATTAGAAGCCCTTCGTGATATTTTGTGGACATTCAAAAACAAGCGACAAAAGTTTCTCTCTCTCATAGTTGCAGAGGAAGTTAATAGAAGAAATCTTTGTTGAATTTTAAGAAGTTAAGAGATTTAATGGAACCTTCTAATAAAGGATCAAGTAGAAATATCCCACTGAAATTAAAAGGAGTCAAGCTAGATTAATTCGATCATCACAGAATAAATAAGATGGAATTAGGGTTGGAACTAAGTGACTTACGGAACTTACAAACCCTAGGTTTGGATTTGTGGGGAGAATTCCCTCAGATTGATGATAGAGAATTCATCTTGTTCCTTTTAAGAAAATTCAAGGATGGAAACATTGCATTGGATAAATCATATCCTATTATGAAGGAAGCAATCAAAGCCATTATCGGATTATGCAGCATTGGAGAACTTCCTGGATGGAAGAATATAAAATACAAGGAAGTAGAGGAAATGATGGGAGTTGACAAAGATACCTAAGCACTGTTGATTGACACTATTGTAGATTCCTCAGTTAGGTATGTTACGTATGGAATTTCTTATAAAATATGTTTCAGAAATCGAGAAAGCTCTACTTCAGCTATTGTTGTGTATTTGGCACATAAAATGGTAAAAGAGAATAAGTAGTTTGATTTGTGTAGACTAATTCTTGAAAATATTATTGAGAACATACGAATGACATTGGAAGAAGGATACCATTTTCATTTTGGATCCTTGCTTATATGCTTGGTACTCTATTTTTTGAACTCGCTACCAGGAAAGCAAGAAGTTAGGTGGGGAATCTGGGATTCTCATTGCAAGACAGATATGCAAACACTTGGAAATTTTAGAAGATAAAGTAAGTACATGTAAAAAAAAATCTTATCCTTACAGTAATTAATGAGCTCTGGTGAAGTCATGTTGAGTGGATTTGAGGAAGGTTATTCCTTTGAAACAAAAGAATTGGAAGTAGTCACTAGTGAGACCCCTCCAAAATCGAAGAAAAGAAAATCTATCTCTGAGAACATCATTGTTATTCCTAAAGAAAAAGAAGAATCTTTGCCTTGACCAGAATCTTCTGATCCAAATGACATCAGGACTATGCTAATAAAAGGGAAAATTAATCAAATTGGTGATTTATGGAGTACGACCTCTCTGATTGACAGACTTAAAATTGATGATGCCTTATTTGAATATCTACTTTGTAAAGGTATTGATGTATTTATCATTTCTCATTCCTTACCTAAAAACTTAGTTGAAATAGTTGAAGAGAATGTTTCTTGAAGGTTTGAAAGGATGCAAGTTGGAAACCTTGGTTGAAAAGAGGTGTTCTAAAGAAAATCAAAGGCTATCTAAACTGATTATGGAGACGAAGAAGTGCATAAAAGAAATGTCAGACATATACAAGTATTGTCTCCAGTGGCCTGCTGCAGTTGATAATTTCAAAAGAAAGATTGAAGAAATTGAATCCAAAGTGAACAACATTGGAAAGAAGTTTGATATTTTTGAAGACAAAGAGGGAAAGAAAAGGATGAGAGTTGGTGAACTACAAGTTGAACTAATCATTGTGTAGACAAAAAGGGATGATGTAGTGAAGACCTTTTGGATTCTTAAGGAAATTGTTGAGGTTCAGTTAGACCATCTTTCTGGAATACTCTCTGATGCAAAAGATTGTGAAAAGAAATGTTCAAACATAGATTGGTCATCCTCTTTCGTATTGTTGGCTCTATTGGAAAGTATGTGTACAAGATTTGATTCTGTAGTACTCGAATGGAATAAATTATACCTTGTTATCAAAGAAAGGTACAAGAAGGTATTTCAAGTAAAAAGTGTCATTCTAGTTTGAAAGGACTTTGAAAGATTGGATGCTTGAAAGTTTTGAGGTTTTGAAATATTGATGAAATAAGAATTTTTTAATATTAGATGTCACCATGTGTACATTTTTTTTTGGCACCCTTTGCCATTGATGTCAAAGGGGGAGAGATTTGGAGATTTGGAGGAGATATTTTGGAGAGATTGAAGAAGAGTTTTTGAATTGGAATTTTTGCACATGTTTCCATTAATGCCAAAGGGGGAGATTATTGGAATTATGTCCTATATTGTCATTGATGTCACCGTGTTGGTCTAGTACCTTGTACCAATGTGTATATCAAGCTTATCTCATCTAGTATTTGATCTGGTATTTTGGTCTGTATATTCTCTTTATTAATTAGTATGATCTAAGGTTTTGGGAAAAGGCTTATGATTGTTAGAATTGTGTATGTATGTATTCTTAGATGTTCATATGTTTGGGTGATGCATTGGCATTGGTTTTTGTGATTTCATTCTGGTATTAGGTTAATCCTAACCAACCTAATATTCAACTTAATTTGTTGTTATATGTGAGACCTAGCTTTGGTCAGAACATAAATGATGTTGCATGACATGCGCGAATTACTTTCAAAAAAAAAATTATCTGAAGCCGAAAATTTATCATTTTAAAAATATGAATTAGGCCGACCTAATTGATGCATGCAGGTATATATGCAATATGGTTAGAAGAAGATGTGTGGAATGTTAATGCGAAGAAAAGAAGAAGTGTGTATGTGTATGTGTGGTAAGTGAAGTGTGTGAATAGAAGGTTGGAGATCAATTTTGTGTCATACGAGCGAATACTCTAAGCATCAAAGGAACTGAATTTTCACTTATGGTGTAACTTCATCAGTTCAACTCTTTGGTTAGCCATTTTTGTTTACATGATTTCTGTAGGAAGTGAGCCTCCATATTTGGACAACGAGTCCTTCTAAGCAGTGAGCTTTTTGTATCTGGCAATGAGCCTCCTTGTAACTAGTATTGAAATAACTTTATATATTGTGAGCTAATCCTCACTGTGGGTTTTCCCTC
Source organism: Sequoiadendron giganteum (assembly GCA_007115665.2). Classification (NCBI taxonomy): domain Eukaryota; kingdom Viridiplantae; phylum Streptophyta; class Pinopsida; order Cupressales; family Cupressaceae; genus Sequoiadendron; species Sequoiadendron giganteum. The sequence continues at coordinate 487,387,955 of CM021102.1, read as the reverse complement.
ACTAGGTTTTCCACATAAAATCTGGTGTTCTTATGTTGTGGAATTTCATGTTTTGTTATTGCCTTTATCTATTCTATGCTATAAGGTAATTAAAGGTGTTTGTTCAATAATTTTTTGTGGATATTTATTCACCCCCACTCTCAGTATCTTGATTATTCAACAATAAGTTCATGAGAAGATCATGATAATATTTTTTATAGACCTAATGTGTAGAATTGATGACTATCAGTGGTTGAAACCATAAAATATATCATATTATAGTTGTTCCTTTTTCAATTAGGGAGTAGTATCTTCCTTGGGTTTCAACCCCTAAAACAAAGTTGTATAAACATGGAGTAGTATCTTCCTTGGGTTGTAGCCCTAAAACAAATTTATAACTATTGTTTACTTATGAGGTTAAGTAGACGAATTCTTAATAGATATAACTTAGCTTCAACATTTTCTAATTGAGATTGAAATTTAAATTATATTGATTCACCCCCCTCTCAGTATTTTGGTGTGTTCAAAATAATCAACCCCAAAAAATAGTCACTCAAGTTTACCACTAGAACCAAGTGACAACATGTTCTCCAAGGCAATCCATTTGCACTCTATGATCCTAGAATCTAAGTTTGAATTGTACATGTGACCCAAGCATTAAATTATTTCTATGGTATTGAATTTATTTCATAATGGTTTTTATTCATTAAATAAATTCCTCCAATGAGCCCAATAAACCATTTTCTCACTAAATCATAATCCCTAAAATAATAAATACATTACCCTAATATGCTATGGAAATCAAATAAATTTAAAATTTTAAATACAACATCCCATTATAAATATATTAGCCTCTTCCAAAGTGTGGAACCCCATATAGACATGAACTACTATGGATAGGAAAACCTAGAATGGACCAAATTTTTATGCTCTATTTTAAGTAGTAAACCTTGGTACGATGCAATAAAAAAGGGGAAGCTAGATATACGATAATTATAATCTAAATTTAAGGAAATTATATACATAAATATACACCAATATACATAAGGTAATATATAATATAATTTATAATATTATACAATTTATACATATGTCATTTCTCACACTTTACTCTCACATTATCATCTTCACCATTATTCTCTTTATATCACTCATTTTACAATTATCCATGTATTATATTATTCCCAAATATCTTCCATACTTCCTTATTCCTATAAATACATATTTAATGTGATTCACACTCTTATCTCCCTATTTATCCTTCCTTATATAGCCTATTTATGCATTTTCCTTATATCCTTTTATAATAACTTCTAATCATAAAAAACATTCCTATGATTTTACCCCTTTTTATGGCATTTATCCAATGTATATCTCATTTATGAATATTATGGTGTACTTAAGTCTATTTAAGTGGTACATAATGAATATTTGACTATAAAAATGACCCTAAAAATGTGTGGTACCTCACAACATCTTATATAATTCCAACAACTAAAACTTTATAAAATATCAAATATTTGTATTCAAGTTTTAAAACAATTGTCCAAAAATTCCCCAACTTTTTGTATGCATTGCATAAGGATACCGTTCTATAAATGGTTTGTAAGTGCCCAAAATTGTATGATCCTACATGACATACAATTTTTTACTTGGTAGTTTAGCTCATGGCCCAAGTGACATGAATACTATCTTCTCATAGCGTCTCCATATTAATGGAATTTACCTTCCATCTATAGGATCCTCCTTGATATTTTCAACATCCACACAAGTTTCATAAATTTCTTGTGTGTCCCCTTCCTCCCCTCAAACTAAGCTTTTATGACTTAAGCTATATGATTTCCTAAGAGATCCTAAATTCATCTAGGGAACCTAGGTAAAGTTGTAGGATCACCTGACCAACTTTCCTTGGTAAAATGGGTGGCTCACCTTGACAAAAGGAGCAACCTTATCATTTGTGTTTGGCATGTGAAACCTTAATTTTTGGTCATATTTCCCCTAATTTGGCTTGTAATTATGATTTTTCTTATCATAATGACATGAGTCTCTCCCTTGAATAATTATCGTCTTCCCTTGACTCATTATTATCTTTGATGAAGGGTACTTGGCCATAAAGTAGTAATATTATTCACTTTTTTGTGGTCATAACTTTCGATCCAAAAGTTGGATTTTCAATTATAATACCTTTTTGGAAAGATCTCGAGAAGGTTATTGGTCGCAAAATAGTACCTACATGTAGACTACTTTGGGTTTCCACCAATTTTCGTGCCCATCCAAAGCCTCTAAGTGCCTCAAATTTGACTTCAAATATTTTAACAAGATTTTTGGTAATTAAAATTTTAATATAGATTATAAATGACAAATGATATTGAAGTGATTTCTTCACCATTGGCTTCAATTTACCATTCTAGAGGTTTGTGTAAGATTTTGTATCCAAGCATGCATAAATGCAAACTTACTAAAAATAGTAACCCTGCCAAATTAGCCCTTATTGAAAAGAAACACTTTTTGGTTGATGCAAGACTGATCTCACACCTTAGATGCTCCTGCATCAATCTTTCTTTGATTAAAAATATTATTTTATTTATGACACCCTGATGCCTCATGCATCTAGATGGTTCTTGATTTCATTTGGTTTCCTTCAAATTTTACAAACAAGTTTTATAGCCTCCTCTTTCTCTTTAGTACACCATTAAGTAGGATACAAATTAACATTCCTATATTTTCAGGCTTCTCTTATCTAGATATCAATATCCTTAATAGAATTTAAACTTGGTACTAGCCTTTGAAAAAAATCATTTATAGACTTTGAAGCTTCAAAGCTTCCACACAAAACCAAAAAATTGCAATCTTCCCATATAGCTTCATTTCACTTATTTCCCTACCCCCACTGAGAAAATTATCCTAGAGCTAGGAATGACAAGATATAGGAGAAGCTGAAATCATAAGGATATAATCTACATTATCTCTTCCCAAGTTACAAGTTCATCTATTTTAATTGTAGTTGTTAGAACTACTTTAAAAAAATCAAGCTTAAACCTATAATTAAATCACACTTTTCCTATGGATTGTAGTACTCTATTGCTAATTCTTGGTTCAGATTTAGAATTTAAAGTATATTTAATTGATTCTTATATTATATTAGATTTATTTGTAAGTTATTTATTTCAAAAGGTTTTTTTGAGGAAATTCATATGCAAATAATCTTCACATCTTCAAAAATAAAACAAGATGCATCTCATCAAATCAATGATAAAATAGAAACAAGAGATAACAAGACTCTTCAATCAAGAAATGAGAAAATCATAAAAAAAATAAAAATCATAGATCTTGTTTGTAGATGATTAAATTTATTTAGTTACAATTCATCCAAAAACCTTAATTTTTTATTTATTTAATTGATTAGTTAATTATCTCATAAAATGTTTATCTTGGAAGAAATAAATTAAAAAAAGACAATTTATAATTATTTATTTATTTATATTTAGATATTTTATGACAATTTTATATACATTCAAAAATTAAAATAAAAATATAAGCAATAAAATAATAGGCCCTTTCACAAGAATGCTTCAATGCCTCTTAGACATAGAAAATAAAATAGACATCATGCTGACAATTCAAGATTAGAAAAAATAAATCAAATTAAACAATTAAGTCAATCAAGAAAAAATGAACTAAGATAATTGAAAATCACTCTCCCAACCTTTCATTTCTCACTCTCACTTAACATCTTATGCCTATGCTTCTTATAGTTGATGAAGATTGGATGGAGTCCATCCTACATGAGATAAGGGGAACTCAAGTAGGGAATGGAGTAATAAATCACAAAAAAGTGAGACAATACTACACCTTACAATAGGTCAAAAAATAATAGAAATAGTTCACATAGATAGACTATTTGAAGTAGAAAACTAATTCCTCAACAAAATCTTGTGTAACACTCATTGTGAGATCAATTTCATATGATTAAATACCTAGGTAGACCTTCTCCTATCCACATCTACTACCAAAAAATTCATAAATCCTTGTATATCCATTTTTGTATCAAAGTTTTCCCTCCCTAGTAGAAAATCAAACAATCAAACATCTCTTATAGATATTTGAAGACCCTCTTTATTTCAGTCTAATAATACTTATATAGAATGTACATATATACCTCCCACTACTTGGTAATGTTGGGTATGGTGAAAACCATAGAAGAATACCAGCTAAACATAGTAAATGACATGGATTATATCCTCTCTCTCTCACATAGTGTAAGTGAACAAAACAAAATATATTATTCTTAGAACACTAACACAATGCTCTAGTTGTATAATATATAGATCTCCTCCAAATCGTCATATAGAAAAAAATTCTCCATATCTACCATTCAATCCTAAGGCCAAACACAAAAAAAATAAAAAAAAATATGAAAGATATAAGGTTCTCAACTAAAAAGAATATTTTGAAAAAAAATTATTCCAATGTATAGTGAATTAAACCTTAGCCTCTAATCAAACCCTCTAGTTCTTAAACCCATCCTCAAAATGGACTCCAAAACTCAAGATCCATAAAAGACAAAGAAAAAATGGAATACATTTAAAAAAACAAATGTGCTATACCTAGTAGGTTTAATTTTTCTCTAAGTGTACCTTTTAAGAGTGGGATATAATATTGTTCCTCTACTTGTGGTGCTCCAAATCACACTAACTCTCTCTAAATAATATCCTTATTAAATTCAAATCAAACTCATGTTTGACCCAACATATAGGCTCCTTAGATTTCCTACTGAAACCTCATCAATAAACTTGTCTTGTTCCAACACTCTATCTCCAACACCAAATATTTCACTAGCATAACCTTAACGTGTCTTCCAATACCAAACAAACCTTTGATTATATCAAAGGTAACCAAACTCTAATAATCTCACCATAATATCTATGAACATCTCTCTATAAGGAAAAATGATTATTATACTCAACAAAATATTATATTATTTTATAGCTAATGATCCTAGTACATGATTAATATAGACTCCAAAAAATTATCTATGAATCCATGACCAACATATTCATATCAAAAGACCATTTGTGTCTAATTGAAAAATATACTCAAAAGTAACCATGCCATGCCAAGTCTCCTACAAGTGATCTAGAGTCCACCACAGTATAATAAAATACTAGAAGATTATCTATCAAACTAATAAATCCCCATCCTTTCTAAAATTCCCATTAATACTTCTCAATAAATAATAATAATATGTTGATAAATATCCTTTTGGGAGATTAAAAAACATAGCCATATCAAGTTAGAATTTCAACTAAGTGGATAAATATTTCCCTTAGAATTGTGGTCACCATCTTCTAGCTAGAAGATAATATAGAAGATAATAAACCACAACTAGATATTTTATTGCATAAAATATCCCATTTGGACTATGATCTAGAGCTTCTAATGATTAAATAGTCCATATCCTCAAAATAAAAATATCCCTTCCTTCTTGTGAGGCCTTTGAAAGATCTTCTCTTTTCTACTTAACATGCCAATGATTAATGATTTCCAAAGGACAATGAAAAAATATACAACTCCATGATATATAAACAATATGCAAAAAATAACCAAGATGACTAAAAGGTCAATATCTCACCACCACCACTATCATGTTGTATCTCCTTTTTGCATAAAAATGACACCATCAAAGAATTTTAGATTTTCTCTTGACTTATTTGTGCAACATATAGGTACACAAACATTATATATAAAATTTCACAATACACACATGAAACCTACAATAAAGTGACAAAATCATGTATAATGGACCTACTAAAATGAATTTAAACCATAAAAATTATAAATCTCAAGATAGTGCATCTTATATCCACAAAAATAAGTAGACCAAAAAACATTTATATTCAAACCTTCATTGATGATAATAGAACCAAGGCACAATGCACATTCTTCCTATGGAATAAATTTTAGATCTAAAAAAACTCAAATATAAAAATCTCAAAGATATGTTTTTGATTAGAGGTAAAAGATGGGTTTTGAAGGGACCCGAAACCCTTTACAAAAAAGGATAATTGAAGCAAAAGATAACTACAAAAAGCACACAATAGCCAAAAAACAACACACCATTAGCACATCATAAGTCAAAAAGGAGGCACAAAAGTAGCAACACTACATGTTCTTTAGGATATCAACAGCCTCCATGTCACACACCACAACCTTCTGACCATCATCCATGGCATCAAGTGAATCCACAACAGGAGCTCTAGCCCACACCTTAGTCTTGTTCCTTGTTCTAGCCTCAGGCCCACCCACATTCACCTCGCTAATAGAAACATTATGTAGCCCACCAAACTTATCCACATACACCTCTTCCTCCAGAATCCTACCACCAACACCTGTATCCTCTCTAGGAACAGTTCCCTTTCATTTCTTATCCATTTCAAAAGGATTTGAAATGCCAACATACTCAAGCTTCACATCAGATTTTATCCCCTCCCCACCCTTTTCCAATTTACATACATTTTCTCCATTTGGTCCTCAAGGGTGAGAATTATTTCCTCAAGGTTTTGCTTCACCTTCAGTGTTTCATCAGCCACTATCTTCAAAGAGTCAAATGATTCATCAATCTAGTTTTGTACCGAAGAATTACCAACTTTACTCATCACACCCCAAACTCTAATATTGGTCATGTTAAGTTCGTGAAACATCCATTTAAAAAATTTGAACAAAGAAATTGAGCCCTCCCTGGCCAACTCTAAAACATCAGGAATATCCTCACAATCAAAATTAAAATCACCCTTACCCTTAACATCATCCTCCTGAAGGGAGCTTACCTTGTCTTGGTTGATGCTGACCTCCTTACCCTTACCACCAGCAACCAACAATTTTGATTTTATGAAGAGTCTACAATCTCCTCAACAACATACCTCCTTCTCTTATGGATTTCAAGGTATCTCTTCTACATTTCAAGGTCCATGCCTGGGGAATCCACAACACCCTACCCACCATCTGCCTTCAGGGGAGAAGCATCTTGCATCTCCTGCAGCATAAAAGAAGATCTAATAGAAATTTTCTTATTACTACCCACCATCGAAGCCTTCTTAGGTTGGGAATCCAAACCAGGGGCTTGTAAGGAAATATCCCCAACTAATTCAACCTTTTCCTTCAGACTCAAGGTTGGATTTTCAACAACTTTTTCTTTGTTGCATGTCTCATATCCCTTCTTCTTCAGACCCAAAACCCATTTCCCAGACTTACCCACATCAGAGGGTTGTGAGACCACCTTCATTGATGCTTGAGAGTCTAGGACATAATTTGTGTCCTCCTTAGAATCTAACTCCTCCTCCAAGATAATTTTCCTCTTTCTCCCTTTCTTGCTAATTGACTCCTCATCAGAGGCAGTTTCATACTCCACTGCCGATTTCAATTTCTTACCTTTTGAAGTAGCAATTGGTTTAAACACCACAAAAGATTTAGCATACTCAAAAATTAACATAATAATCCCCACATGAAACACTAGTTTCTTGGGGTTCTTTTTGTGGTTCTTCAAACCACATTCCAGTGACACCAATAGATAAAAAGGGAAATAAATTCTCTTTTTATGGAAAAAATGATTAAGGAGCACAAAATGGTAGGAATTTACCAAAGAGAAGCGACCCTCAAGGGTAATGTATCTCATGATCTCTACCACTTTGTTCCCCAAGAGTTATTTAAGCGAGTTACGTTGGTACCCACCTCTCTTAGCCGTCTTCAAGTCTTGTTCTTTAGAGCCTTTGAAAAAGATCCACATAGCAGCCTTCGACTCCTTTTTGTCTCTATACACCTTCTTTCCATCGGGAGAAATCCCTGTTATATTTGCAATAAATTATTCATTAACATCAAACTCTGTTCCACGAAGTTTCAAAACCCGATTGTTCCAAGCTTTAGAAAACTGAGTAGTATCTTGCATGTTGTTACCATGCAATATTTCTAGATATGGAGTGATCCCTCCCTTCTCTAAAATATGCCACACCTCCTCCTTACTCTTCATAGAATCACAAAATAAATTCTCCACACAATTCCTATCTCCTACCATGGCTCAAAAATTTGTAGATCTAGGAAGTTTGAGAACCTTGCAAGCTATGAGGAGAAACTTTGAGAATGAAAGACCAAAAATTCCCACAATCCATGTGGCAATAGAATTATGGCAGGGGAAAATAATGAACCTAGAACTTCGGCCCATATGAAAAATCAAACAAGGTACCATAATCTCGATGAGGGTCCAACATGCTATCACACCACATAATAACAAGCCACGTGACACTAGTCATACAAGCTATGAACCATAAGAAATCATCAACCATGCTGGCATCTTTGAAAATAATGATTTACACACACAATAGCCTCCATAAAGATGGGATCGCTCACACCCCACTCCCTAGTATCCCTTACAAAAAGGTTAGAAAATGCATCTACTAATCCATTACCTTCTTTGAAAACATGAGATATATAGTACTCATGAAAGGAATTAAGAATTTTGATAGCATCTAATATCATAGGTTCAACACTCTATGATGGGGGGGAATATTTTTTAAAATTATTAATAATGTTGAGAGAGTCCCCCTCAAGCCATACCATCCTATAACCTTTCAATTGCACTATCTTCTGGTCATGATAGGCTATAACCGCTTCCATATAGTGGTTTTTCTAGGTTCCCAAAGGGAGCACCACCATGGAAACAAACCTACCATCAAACTTTCAAAGATATGTTACTTCAAGATGATTAAAAAATAAGAACTAATGACCATTGAATAATCCTATAAGCATGCTCAAAAGCATACATAAATATGAAATTGTTATTATCCAAAAATACATTGAGAATTAAACTAAACAAATATTACATTGAGGATATAAAAACTATAGATTTTAGGTGGAAAACCTATTAAACCAACCATGCTAGGAAGTATGGATGAAAATATAAAACTATATCTATTCAAACAACCCTCAAGATTTATAATAAAAAATATAATCTTTCACAAATATCTAAAACCATAGATTTTAAATAGAAGAAGTACAAAACAAATAATACTTAAATTATACATGAAAATATTTTTTAACACATCTGAAACACTTAGGACCAAGGATTGACATTTAAAATGATGGAATATCATAAATTTATAATATGTAAATCTAGTACATAATCAAGTTCAAGAGCAGGATGGAGCATGCGTGGAGGCATTGGAGGAAGGGTGACAGGTGTTTGACATAAATCCCCCAATCTAGGGGCTACAAGTTTTCCCTAACCTTGGTTGTCATATAGGGAGGGGTTTGGTTAGGTGGGTAATTCAATGTCTATTTTAATTGCATTTATTTCTCTTTACTCTGTGCCCTAACTGTCTACATAAAAATTGCATGTAGCTAAAGTTAAAGGTAGTACCCATGGCTTAATGGTGATGGGGAAATAGAGGGCAAGTACTCCAATGACCCTGAAAGGGCATCAAATAGTGGAAACTCAAACAAAATAGACAAGCCATTTAGAATGGTTGTGATAGGGAATAAGATAAGGCAAGGTTTATCACAATTGAGGATTGAGATTCTAGTGGAGCGCAAACCAATGTGGTAGGAAGTGGTGGTGGAGAGCAACTAGATGTGAAACCTGGAGTGGTAAGTACTCTTGCCCCAACACTAGGAAATTAGTGGTATCTCCTAATGATGAAATGTTATCAGTCACTATCAATGAAGAAGGTAGATTAAGAGAAGTTGCAATTTTCTTGGTTGCGGTAGACAAGGAGAAAAATCCACCAAGGAGATTTCTCAATGAGTGGTTTAAGAATATCTAGCAAAAAAATAAACGTATTTTTTCTCTTTTTGTTACAGAAAGGGTCTTTTTTAATCTTCTTTAAGGTTCGTGAAACACAAAAAAAATAAATTGGAAAGGTAATAGTGGTACATTGGAAGCAATGTCTTTCAAGCAATTATTGAGCTTCCTACCTCACCCAATTACTCAGTTGGGTAAAGTTATGAGGGTGGAGAAAACTAACACCACCATTTTGCATATGGATACTAGAGTCCTAATTTCTCTGGAACTTGGTTTGGACATTTCAAAAGTGTTAGACATTGAAATAGGAGAAAAATTGTTTAACTGTCATTTAGAGATTCTTGGAGGTTTGAATTCTTGCTTCCTTTGTAAAAAGGAAGGCCATCACAAGAAAAATTGTCTCCTAATAATAAGGAATTTGGAAAACCCTAAATCTAACTCAAAAAACCTAGTGGTGAAAGATAAAATTTAAATAATGGGAACAACTTGACTCATAAAGAAATGGATGCTCATAAAGAAGAACTATAGGCATAAAACCCTAATGAGGAGATGGTTTCTAAAAGTGAGAAGTTAATCTCACCTCTAGAAGGGGATTAGAACCAAAAAATTATGCAAAATGGTACTGCATCCATTAGTGGTGAGGAGGGAAATTGTGTTATCACCTCTGTGAGCATCACCTAGATGCAATGAGTGCTAAGTGAACCATTCACTATCATGAGAGATGGGTTGTTGTGAACCACTACTCATGAAGCATGGGTCAATGAGTTTGACTCATAAAACTACATTGTTGAATCTTGATAGCAATATCACAAATCGTGTTATGTCCATTAATACAAAAAATTTTAAGATATCAAAGGAAAAATTATTTACAGAACCTAACTCGCATCATAATGAAATGGATAATATGAATAGGCCTAATAGTTATCTTATAGTTAGATCCCGATGGAACCAAAAAAATGCACAAGAAATTGTGTTGGATGAAATAAGACAAAGAATAGCTAAAGGAAGAATGATAAAAGGCATAAACTAACAAAAAATGAGGAAGGAGAACCCTCCTTAAAAGACCTTGAGCTATAAAATGATAAAGGTATTCTAACACATAAAAAAGACAACATAGTGGAATTTGTTAAACAAACTGATAAACATAGATCTGAAACCTCTATTGGAATAGATTCTAAAGGAAATGTAATATTAACTTCTGATGCAAATATTGAAGAACAAAGAACAAGGAGCACTAAAAATAGTGTAGAAGGAAATGACAATAATTGTTGCAAAAGTAGAAATACTTTAGATAATGTGCCCATTGATAACCTTGGATAAGTTAAAATTATCCAAGGATTAACAATGAGTAATGTAATGTCTGAAAATGTGGATGAAATATGTCCAAATAAAATTCTAGTAGTGGTTTGTTCAAAAGAGACAAAAAAAACATGGACCTTGAAAAGCTAAAATATAATGGAAAATAAAGAAAAGTGTAAAGTGCAAAAATATTAAATTCAAAACTTCGACAAAAATTTAAATAAGATCATTTATATTCAAAATAAAGTCGTCATCTCATTCATTTAGACATCATAAAAACCAGTTGATTCCAAAACCGCGACATAAAGTTGGTAAGATAAATTCATGTACAATTCCAGTCTAAATACATACATGTGTCATATTACACAATTTTGATAATAATACAATAGAAGATTATAATTTCAGTTACAATTTGAGACTTAGGCATTCAGTTGCCTTAAACTCTTCAATACATATTTCAAGAATAAATAAAACATAAAGAAGATAACATCCTTTGATCTGTTACAAAAATGCAATGGTGTACTATCAAAGATGTGCTAAAGCGGGGCACCTTATCTCTGATTGTAAATCGATGGTCGATAAGGTGGTTGTGGAGGTGTCTGCGTCTGACCCCAAGATCTCGACTGAGGATGTTGCGAGGCCGTCGGGTGATTCAGAGATTGTCCTCTAGATTTGGTTCGCCCTATGCGTTCTTTGAGTCCTCCTTCACCTAGTGTTTCTCACCCTATTTCGAAACCTAATGGCTCTGTGATTTTGGAAACCTTATCTTGGGAGGGTTCAGTGCCTCAGGATCCTAGATCCTCGGCTGTTGTCGCTTTGTCTATTAAGGATCTTGATAAGGGTTGTGGCCCTGGCTCTTCGGTTGTTGATCTGCTGCCTGTTACTTTGGGGACCTATGGGGATCTGGTTGAAGAAGGCGAAATCTAGGAGGAAGAGAGTTCTGGATTGGTTGAAGAATCTATTGATAATATGGAATGCTTAAAGCTAGAGAAAGCTAAAGAGGGAGGGATATGGACCATGCCTAAGAAGAAGGGTAGAAAGAAGAAGGGTAGAAAGAAGAAGGCAGATGTGGGAGGGGATTCCAAGCCTGGGAGACCCTCACAGAGATCCACTAGAATGCATGAAATGACAAATGAAATTTCCCTAGGGAAGCAAAGGACATTAGAGGTGTCCTCAAAAAAAGGTTTGAGATGAGGATTTTGTCTTGGAATATTCGGGGACTTAATAGTTCGCACAAACAACATGCCCTGAAGAACTATATAATGGAGCATAAGATTGATGTTTGCCTCCTTTAGGAAACTAAGATGCTGATGGTAAATTTTGAAAATTTTGTTAAATTTATCTAGCCTAATGCTTTGTTTATTCATAGTGATGTTGAGGGAACCTTTGGGGGGTTGGCTGTGCTTTGGAATCCTTCCTATTTGTAGGGCCAGGAATTATTCCATTGTAAAATTAGCATTGGGGTTTTGCTCTTTGTTAATGGAGTTGTTTGGTCTATAATTAATATTTATGCCCCCAACCAGAGAAATTTGAGGAATTGTCTTTGGAGGAATATGGTGTCTAAAATAATATGAATAAGGGCGGGAGATGGCTGGTGGCTAGAGACTTCAACTCTCCCTTATTGCCATCTGAGAAAAGTGGGGGTCTCTTGGATTACATGGACAACATGACTGATCTGGAAAACTTCATGGGTTCTTCGGGATTAATCGATATTGACCTTCAAGGCCAGCACTTCACCTGGTCTAATAGAAGGGCGGGTGCTGGTTTGATTCAGGTTAGGCTTGACCATTTCCTTTGTTCTCCCCATTAGACCAATATCTTGGGTTCCAATCTGGTCGCCCTTCCTAGGACGGTGTCTGACCACAACCCTCTTCTGCTAACCACAAATATTCACCCTTCTAGTGGGCCCTACCCCTTTCGGTTTCAATTAATGTGTAACTCCCATCCCAACTTCAAGATGAAAATTGTTGAGTGGTGGAATATTTATGTCCAAGGGTCCCCCATGTTTAGGCTATGTTATAAACTCAAACATATTAAACTGATGGTTAAAGGTTGGAACGGGAATGTGTTTGGTGATGTTTTTCAGAAGAAAAAAAATAGCTTGAGGGGAGGTTGAGGACCTTGCAGCAGGATATGGATAAGGGAGATGTTATTCAACGGATCAATAATCAGGAAAAGGATGTCAGAATGGAATGGGAAAAAGTTCTAAAAAATGAAAAGGCTGGAAGCAAAAATCGAGAATCCAATGGTTGAAAGAAGGAGACAGGAACACTTCCTTTTTCCATGTCTCTGCTATCAAACACCGAAAAATGAACCAAATCTCTAAACTATTAAATAATTCTAGGGAGGTGATTACTGACCAAGCTCTTATTAAGTCCTGTGTGGTTGATTAATTCAAGGAGGCTCTCTTAGACCCTATAGGGGTTCCAAACTTGAATATGGATGAGTGGATGCTCCTGCATCTTCCTGAGTCCATCTCTTTGGTGGACAACTTGAGCATTCTTAAGAAAGTTTCCATGGAAGAGGTAAGGCTGGCTACTTTTAGCATGGGGGCATTCAAAGCTCCTGGCCCTGATGGGTTTCCTCCGAGGTTCTTTCAAATTTTTTGGGATATTGTGGGTTGGGACTTGGTTCTTGCGGCTAGGGATTTCTTCCAATTTGATAAGATTCTTAAACAAATGAATCACAATTTTATTGCTCTTATAACTAAGATTAGTGAGCCTCTTTCAATGTCTGATTTCCATCCTACTAGCCTATGTAACACTATCTACAAAATTTTCTCTAAGATTCTTGTCAACTGTCTCAAACCTCTTCTTGACAAAATTATTAGCCACACTCAAAAGGGGTTTGTTCCGGGGAGGCATATTATTGATGCTGCTTTGACTACCCATGAACTATTCCACTCTATGGATAGATGTAATAATGTGAGAATGGCGCTTAAACTTGATATATCCAAAGCCTATGACAAGGTTTTGTGGGAATTTATTCCTAAGGTTCTTGCTAAGTTTGGCTTTAATAGTCAGGTCATTGAGCTCATTATGGAATGTGTTAGAACTGTTAAATTCTTGGTCTTGGTTAATGGATCCCCCTGCGGGTAGGGGGCTCAAGCAGGGAGATCCTCTCTCTCCCTACCTCTTTATTATTGTTGTTGATGTGCTTAGTAGAAATTTTACCAGTCTGTCATCAGAGGGCTCCATATCTGGTGTTACAGCGGCTACCTCCCTTTGTCCGATTGTTATACAACAATTTGTGGATGATACCTTCTTATTTGGGAAGGCTTCTATTTTGGAAGCTAGGAAATGGAAAGCCTGTCTTAATAGCTATGCCTCCTGCTCTGGACAGTGCATCAACTACAACAAGAGTAAGATTTATTTCTTTAATTGCTCTCCTAATTTGGAAAATAGGGTGACTGTGATTCTTGGATGTGTCAGTGACTCTCTTCCATCAGTTTATCTGGGGCTTCCTCTTACGATCAAGGAAGTTGGCTGGGTGGAAAGGATCCTTACTTAGTCATGTTGGCAAGTTGCAACTCATTACTATAGCCATACAAGGTATCCCCACCTACTTTCTAATGATCTTTAGGATGCCTATGTATATAGTGGAAAAGTTGGAAAGGATTCAAAGGAATTTTCTTTGGGCCGAGACTGAGGAGAAAAAGAAGATTGCTCTGGTTAAATGGGAAAATGTTAGCCAGGCTAAATCTAAAGGGGGGCTTGGAATAAAGAAGATTGCTCCCTCTAATAGGGCGCTAGTTGCTAAGGTAGGGTGGGATCATTTAAGGAATTCCAAGGACTGTTGTAAAATCCTAAATGCCAAGTACCTTCAAAACAAGCCTCTGATTGATTATCTTTCGGAACCCCACCCTCTCGGTTCGGTTGTCTGGAGGAGTATTTGTAGCATTCAAGGTCTACTAAACAAGGGGATAAAATGGAAAATGGGGAATAGGATCAAAATTAAATTCTGGGAAGACGTTTGGCTCTTAGCTTCCCCTTTGATTGCTTCCGACTTTAGGGGGGTGATGATTGTTGCTCAGAGATTCTTTGGGATTTACATATGTGACTATGTGTCTAGTCCTCCTGGTGCTAGGATTTGGAGAGAGCTAGCCCTTTGTTGCCCCCACTCGTAGGATCTTAGTCGTCTTGCTAGATCGATTCAGGTGTTACTATCCAGGTTTAGACTTCCTTCCTATGACAGAGAGGATGAATTGTTTTGGGCCTTAGATAAATAGGGGGATCTCTCAGTCAGATCCGCTTACAGTCTACTGACTAATGTTAGTCTTGTGGAATAACACTGGAGGAGAGTTTGGAATAGGCGCTTGATCCCTAAAATATTTTTTTTTTGGTGGACGGCCTGTCACAATAGGATTCTGACCTAGGACAATTTGAGAATCTGAGGTTTATGCTTTCCCAATTGATGCTTTCTCTGCAAATACCCTAATTGAAACAAAACAAAAAAATTGCATTTCAAAACCTAGAAATTGAAATGAATTAAAAATTTGCATTTAGAAACCCTAATTAAGCTTTTTGAAATCTCGAATTCAAATCAAAGCAAAAAAAAAAGAATTTCAAAACTCTAGTTTGAATTGAAACTAAAAAATTGTATTAAAAACCCTAATTGCTTAGAAATTGAAACCCTAAATTGAATTGAAACAAAAAAAATTGCTAAAACCCTAAATTGAAATCAAACAAATCATTTTGATTTTGAAAACCCTAATATTTGAGCTCAAGAAAATTCATTTGCATTGCTTAAATGTTTTAAATTTCATTTGCATTGTATGGAGAAAATAATATGTTAAACTTTAGTTTCAATGTTAAATTATAATTAGATTAGAAAAACTTTCCATTTTTTGTGAAATGAGTACATTATTGCTATATGAATTTTCATTTAAAAATATATTTTATATGAATTGTGATAATTAATTATAGGTCAAATAATCAGTCCTATTAAAAATATGAAATAAAAATAAAACAAAAATAAAAACACACTCTAAATTCAAAATCTAGCTTCATCTAGGGTCTATGAAACCTTAAGTGAGGATTAAATTCAAAATCTAGCTTCATCTAGCTTCATCTAGGGATCTAGGATTCTTGAATTGAAGTTGAACCACTTAAGAAGAAATGGGGTATTTTGATGAAATGTAAATTATTAGGGATGGTAAATAAATCAACTCTCTTTAAAATATAGATGTTTATTCTATTAGAGAAAAAAATAGGATTTTGAACAATTAACTACTAGAAATTAAGATTTTAAGTGATAATCTATTTTGAAGAAAAATATAGTTTTTAAATATATTTTTGAGAAAAATAATGGTAAGAAATATATAAATTAATTTAAAGAATAGAGTTTAGGGCATATGCATAATATTGTTTTTTTGTGAAATTAAATGAGAGGGTTACTTGAAACATAGAAATTAACTATTAGAAATGAAGATTTAAGTTACTAAGTAGTGGCATTTAAAAACACCTAGGGGTGAGTGTTGGATCTCAATTGTCATGTTCTCATATGTTAGCCCTCATGATAAGATCAAGTTCATGATTATGGGAATGATTGAGGAGAATAGTATTCAAACTTGGAAATTATGATGCATAATTAGATAAAATTTAGGTCCTCCTATTGAAGTGTTCCTAGCATAGTACTTTAAAAAAATTAAATGATTTGTGAATAATGATCGAGTGCAATTAAATGATAAAATAAAGACAATTGAATGCCTTTGAATACTGAGAAAGTTTAGTTGGCTCATAATGTATTAAATTAAATGTGTAAGGGATGGAAAATTTTGAATTTTAATTTTAAAATTTTAATGATTAAATCCATGGTTTAGGATTCACCATATATATACTTAGAGGATTGGTCTAGGATTTAAATTTTCGCACTAGTTACCTAGACACTAAATAATCTAAATATTTTTGTTTTCTAAGTTCTTTTAGGTTCTTTCAATTACAAACAATATAAAATAAAATATTTAATTCAATATTAACTAATTTTATATTATACATTTTATATCATAAAATTCATTTAAGTGAGTTTAATATTAATGAAAAAATATTAAATAAAATAATCATATATTCAATTAAAAAAACATCCAGTTAAAATATACATCAAACTCAATATTAATCATACATAATTATGTGTTTCTATTACGTAAATAGTCAATCTATTCATAAAATTTAAAATATTCATAAACTAGGCACTAACTTGCAAGTCCATTATTCCAAGGGCCACCCAAACTTCACCCTAAGTTTGCTAAACCCTAAGCCCTGAACTCTAAAATCTAAACCCTCAACACTAAAGCATCCATTTTATCTTAGGACCTTAAAATCAAATTTTGTTGCCTTAGGAAACTCCACCAAATTTGGTCAGTTGAAACAAGACCTATCTCAATCAACTGTTCCACAAGAAAATGTTCTTCACTAAAGCATTAATTTTTGTCTTAGGACCTTAAAATCAAATTTGGTTGCCTTGGGAAGCTCCAAAAAAATTGATTCCCTTAAGCCATGTCATTTTGTCATAGAACCTTACTACAAAGATCCCCTTAAGCCATCATATTACCGTAAACCCTAAAATCTAAACTCTAAACCCTAAATAGGCTAAAAACATCATTTTTTCCTAGGCCCTTAATGAAATTTGGTTGCCTTGGGCAACGTCACCAAATTTTATTCACTTGAGCCATGTCATTTTGTCCTGGGACCTCACTAGACATAGATCTCCTCAAGCCATCCTATCACCCTAAATCATAAATCGATGTCTTAAGGGGTCCTAATATGACATTTCTTAATGGGATCAAAGAAGTTCTTAAAATTTGGAGAAGTTGCCCAAGGCAAACAAATTTAACAATAATAAGATTGTGCAAGATTATAATATGAATGATATTTCATGATCTAGGTTGGTCAGTTGAAACAAGACCTATCTCAATCAATTGTTCCACAAGAAAATGTTCTTCACTAAAGAATTCATTTTATATTAGGACCTTAAAATCAAATTTGGTTGCCTTAGGAAACTCCACCAAATTTGATTCCCTTAAGCTATATCATTTTGTTGTATAACCTTACTACAAAGATCCCCTTAAGTGTATTACCATAAATCCTAAACTCAAAACTCTAAACCCTAAATAGGCTAAAGACATCATTTTTTCCTAGGCCCTTAAACAAATTTAGTTGCCTTGGGCAATATCACCAAATTTTATTCACTTGAGCCATGTCATTTTGTCCTAGGAACTCACTATACATAGATCCCCTTAAGCCATCCTATCACCCTAAATCGTAAATTAATGTCTTAAGGGGTCCTAATACGACATTTCTTAATGAGATCAAAGAAGTTCTTAAAATTTGGTGAAGTTGCCCAAGGCAAACAAATTTAACAATAAGAAGATTGTGCAAGATTATAATATGAATGATATTTCATGATCTAGGTTGTTTATTTGAAACAAGACCTATCTCAATCAATTGTTCCACAAGAAAATGTTCTTCACTAAAGCATTAATTTTGTCTTAGGACCTTAAAATCAAATTTGGTTGCCTTAGGAAACTCCACCAAATTTGATTCCCTTAAGCCATGTCATTTTGTCTTAGAACCTTACTACAAAGATCCCCTTAAGCCATCATATTACCATAAACCCTAAACTCTAAACTCAAAACCCTAAATAGGCTAAAGACATCATTTTTTCCTAGGCCCTTAAAGATAATTTGGTTGCCTTGGGCAACACCACCAAATTTTATTCACTTGAGACATGTCATTTTGTCCTAGGACCTCACTAGACATAGATCTCCTTAAGCCATCCTATCACACTGAATCGTAAATCGATGTCTTAAGGGGTCCTAATATGACATTTCTTAATGGGATCAAAGAAGTTCTTAAAATTTGGTGAAGTTTCCCAAGGAAACCAAATTTAACAATAAGAAGATTGTGAAAGATTATAATATGAATGATATTTCATGATCTATGTTGGTTAGTTGAAACAAGACCTATCTCAATCAACTGTTCCACAAGAAAATGTTCTTCACTAAAGCATTCATTTTGTCTTAGGACCTTAAAATCAAATTTGGTTGCCTTAGGAAACTCCACCAAATTTGATTCCCTTAAGCCATGTCATTTTTTCATAGAACCTTACTACAAAGATCCCCTTAAGCCATTGTATTACCATAAACCCTAAATTCAAAACTCAAAACCCTAAATAGGTTAAAGACATCATTTTTTCTTAGGCCCTTAAAGAAATTTGGTTGCCTTGGGCAACATCACCAAATTTTATTCACTTGAGCCATGCCATTTTGTCCTAGGACCTCACTAGACATATATCCCCTTAAGCCATCCTATCACCCTAAATCATTCGATCAAATGTTCCACAAGAAAATGTTCTTCACTAACTTGCAAGTTCATTATATTCCAGGGGACACCAAAACTTCGCCCTAAGTTTCGTAAACCAAATTTAGCAATAATAAGATCATGCAAGATTATAATATGAATGAGATAAATCATGATCTAGGTTGATTAATTTATGGTTTAGGGTCATAGGATGGCTTAAGGGGATCTATGTTAAACTCTAAACCGTAAACCCTATAACATTCATAAATTTTCTTATATTAATAGTTAATTGTATTTTCATTCAAGTAACATGCCTTAGACATAAATGAGGCTTACTTATTTTATCATATGTATTCAATTAGGCCATTTATATTGAATGGTTCAAGGGTAGAAATCCTAAACATGTATCTTACATTTTGAAATTACAAATCTAATGCAGGTTCACTCATATCTTCTAGAGATCGCATGGATCATGATGGAAAATTGTAAGATATATATATACGTGTTAGATATAAAATGAGATTTTTGTGAATTTTTCAAGTTTATTGTTTACTATGTACACATGTATTAAAATTGCACATAGTTGTTAAATTTTGAAATTTGTATGTATGTACATAGTTTACTTTAATGATGTGTGTATGAAAATTATGCATGGTATTTTTTATTTTAAATGTATGTACATGTTAAATGTATGTATGTTAAATGCATGGCATTTTTTTATATTTTAAATGTATGTACATAGTTTACTTGATCAAGTTCAATCAATGTAGGAGTTTGTTTTAATTTTATATGATCTTAATATATGTATGCACATCATATTTAAAAAAATTTGCATGTTTGTTTCAAATTTAACTATTTCGTGTAATTTTTTAAGTTTATATATTAATTTAGTATAATTTAATGCAGGTGCACACTTATGTCTCATATCATGGATGATTTTAACATTGATGATATCATCAATCCACCACCTCATCCACCTCCACCTCCCCCTCCACCTAATATACCACCTCCACAACCAATTGCATCTAATGAGGCTCGCTTACAAGCACACATAAATGATCAGGTTGCATCCATACAAAATCAAATCAATGTTATGCAGAGTCAAGCATTGATTCCACCATATGTTAGACATTTTTCATCTGCAATGCAAAACGTTGTGGATGCCATCAGGACCATTGATTCTGATCTAGATAGGCATAGATGAGACATAGAATATATGAGACAATTTTATGCTGATGGTCTCTCTTATAAACAAATATTAGACCTTAAAATAACAAATCCCACCTAGCCCCCTACTTTCTCGACCCTCTTACTCGACACCCTATTCCTACGAACAAATCTAGAATATCCATGAGGTGGTGCATACATCCATAGATGAGTGCACATTTTTGGTATCGATGGTATATGGTTTTTGATAGTCCCCCACATGCTAATTGGGAGTGTCCATTATATTTTTTGAGGAAATTGTATATAGAGTTTGTTATGGGGAAAAATCCCAATTATTTTGATTTTAAATCATTTCAGGGTGTTGGTGGTGGCATGCCACAATAGAGGTTAGGGGCAAGGGTTGATCCCCAACGCCCTGTGCACACGCAACCCCTTGTGTTTGCTCCTGGTCCTCTCATTCCTGCACCTGTGCATCATCTATCTATGGTCTTGACATTAGGTTCCCTTAGTACACTCACAGGAGACCTTGATCAACATACTTTTGTGATAGCGTGTGGGGAGCATAGAGGTGATGATGATGGAGGAGTGTTTTATGGAGTTGGTCTAAGTACCACTCCATGAGTTTCAAGGCCTGTCCCATGTATGTACTATTTTCCATCAAGTATGCTATGGACCTAATCAGGCCACACCTAGTTTGGGTGGATGTGGAGATTCTAATGGTTCATTTGGTCACATCAATTCATTTGTAGATTTTCTTACAAGAGGTGAACATCCTGAGGACACTGCTACACAGGTATAAATATGCATCTACATGTTCATTTTATAAGAATTTTGATGAATTTATATATCAAAGTATTTAGTTTGTAATACATTTTAACAATAAAAATATTTGGTGTATAGACAATAGTAATGATGGGGCATTCATATGTTCCACGAGTACATACATTGACACCAGTCCTAATCGGCAACCCTTATGGGGTATTTTGATTTCAATTTTTTAAATTATAAATGAAATGATTTTTAACTTGAGTTTTAAATTTATAATTGAATAACATATATGTTTGAAATATTTATGTTGGTTCAGGTGAGTCAATCGACTTCCACGTCGATTCCACTCGAGGGGTTGTCGAGCACTCCTCCACTATTGGTCATTGTACACCAGGGGTAGGTACATTTATATTGTAAATTGTTTAACTTACATTAGTATAGTTACAATTATGAATTTTTAATTCACTATATATGAAATGTGCATGTACACTTGTAAATATTATAAGCTTGTGTTACATGTATACATGTATGTCTAGGTTGATACCACAATCAGAATGGGCATCGGGAAAACATTAGATGTTGTGGTTACTCATGAGGCCTCTGATTTTCAGGTTGTTTAAAAAAATATTTACACAAAATGTGCAAACTTGAATATATATACATATATATTTACCTAATTCAAGTATGTACATGCTTTAATTTTGATCTTGTAGGACTTTGTTAGTGCGACTTTCAGCCTTGACCCAGACATAGTTACACCTCCAGGAGGGCATGCGGAGCAGGCTCCACATCAAATGGTAATTTAAATTTTTTATTATATTTAAATTCAATTATAAATTATATATTGTGAATATATAACTAAATAATTTCAAATTTCAAATTGAATATATATATAATTTGAACTAATACATGTTTTAAATTATTTTTCTTTTATAGCATGTGACACATCTAGTAGTTGAGAATGTACAAACATGTCCTGCAGAAGAGGGTGCACAACCTATGGATATGGTACAATTAAAATATGATAAATTATAAATTAATTTCGATTAAATCATTTTTAATTGTATACTTGTGTATCTAATTTCAAATTTCTTTATCTTGTTTATGTAGATTGATTCAAAGAATGTAGAGGTTGCTTCAGGTGCAATAGAGCATCCAAACCCAGATATGATGGTAATTTAATTTTAATATGATGAATTATAAATTAAATTATCATTAAATATGTTTTCATTCTCTTACATATGATTTCATCTTTCTCTTGTACAGAGTGTTTTAGGTCATCTGCATAGTTTGCATGGCATGCATAGGTATCTTGATTATAGAGACAAAACATGACCTAGAAACATGATTTTGTGGGTTATATTTGTTTATTTTGTGGACTATATTTTTGGTTTGTCATGTATTTTGTTGGACTTTATATTTCATGGTTCTTGAGTACCTAGTTGGACTTTAGTTCATGGGTTGTACTCTAATGGACTTTTTTTCATGTGCTTAATATGTTGGTTTCATGCACTTAATATATTTACATATATTATGGAATTTATTATTGGTTGAAATTTTAATTTACACATATACATTTATGCATTTTATGTTCATAGTCAAGATATTAATATAGGACATTAATGTGAAATTAAATATAAATATGAAATTAAAGTTGAAATTAATAGGACATTTTAATAATTATAGTTTACATATTAAGTGATCTCATACATGATATGTAAATTCAATAATTAGCTATAATTATTCAATGAACTTATTTAATTCATTTCAATCAATAATTAGTCAATAAATCATAATTTACAAACAAAAGAAATTTGTTTATATGCCAGAAAGGATAAAATTTTAAGAAATAAACAAAACCATACAAGATTAGAGAACAAAAGCATTAATAAATTCTATAAATAATAAAATCCAACACTAATTTATAAGCCGTCAAAACAAATAAAGGTATCCAATACTATTTTTTAAGTTGTCAACACAAATAATGAAATCCAATACTAATTTATAAGTCGTCAAAACAAATAATGGTATCCAATACTAATTTATAACTTATCAAAACAAATAATGTCATCCAATACTAATTTATAACTTTTCAAAACAAATAGGTACATTGAAAACAAATAAGGGGAAATCTTAAGGGGTCATAATACGGTGTCTTAAGGGGACATATTAAGGGGTCATAATACGACGTCTTAAGGGTTCATAATAGAATGTCTTAAAGAGATGTCTTAAGGGTTCATAATAAAATGTCTTAAGGGGTCATAATACAAAGTCTTAAGGGGATATATTAAGGGTTCATAATAGAACATCTTAAGGGGATGTCTTAAGGGTTCATAATAGAACGTCTTAAGGGGATATCTTAAGGGGTTATATTACATCTTAAGGGTATTTCTTAAGGGGTCATATTATGTCTTAAGGTGTTGTATTAAGGGTTCATAATACAATGTCTCAAGGGGATGTCTTAAGGGGATGTCTTAAGGGGTCATAATACAATGTCTTAAGGGGTCATAATACAACATCTTAAGGATATAATTGATTTAACAATAATGTATGCATGAAATTTAGTGATTTGAATACATACTAGGACATAAATGTACATATATGTCATCTCAAAAAAAATGTTTACAAAATTTGGATATGACATCTCAAGAACATCTCAAACTCATGCCCAGAACATGTACTAGGTCTTCACACCACCTAATATAAAAAAGGTACAATCAATATAAATGAAATCATCAAAACATACATATTTTAATTTATATAAAACTATATATATGTACACAACTCAAGTACCTACATTTAAAAGTATTCCACATGTGTGTAGGTTGAATCCAAGCATTCTCTCCTTTTTGTTTCAAAGTATGAGATCAATGCAATGATGGCTTAAGGATACAAAAAAGGATAATAAATCAATTTTAACTATTAATCTACAAGAAATATCAATATGTAATCAAAACATGTATTTAAATATATTTTAACTAATAATTACCTCTATTTAAAAGGACAATATAAAACTTAAACTATATTTAACTGTATTTACTTATTCCATTGTACCATCCGCATCCTCTCTTTTTTGTAATGCATCTATGATTATCTCATGCTCTTCCATAGAAATTGTCCATAACACCTTATTTGCAGGTCTTCTGCGATACCGTTCTAGTTTTATATTTTTTGCCACCACCAAATGTGAATAATGTATAATTTTTTTATGTGGTTCATAATCTTCGAATGTAGGTAGACCATTCTTCCTTGCTAGGTATTTTATTAGCCAAGTTCCAACAACCACAAATGATCCTATTGGAAAACATGAAAAAAATCATCATATAAGTTCTCAAAAATTTCTTTATGGGATGAAAAACTTGTTCTAAAAAATTGCTTAAGCGGATCAAAAAAATTGTTATCAAAATTTTCTTAAGGGGATGTCTTTAGGGGATCATGGTACCTGTTGGATAATGATAGCCATCATCATCTTCTCAAGGTGATATTAACTTATGTTTACTCTCCACAAAATGAGCCAGCCAATATTTTGTTTGCTCTTCATTCCCCTCAGGTGCAACAACAACATACACATGTCTTGCAAACAAAAAATGATTTAATAACTTGCACATATCAATATAAAAAATTTAGTATTACAAAATAACTTAATAAAGTGAAATAAATTGAATTAAATTACCTTCTTGTACAAGGTCTGAAACACAGTCATAGTCTTCAAATGCAAACACTTGATCATTTTCTTCTATACTTATTTCATATTGATCATGTGCTTGTGCATGTGTCAATGATCTTTGCTCCCACTATTCAACCCATTTTGTATTTTCACATGCTTCCCAATCTCCTAAGATACAAAACTAGAAAAAACATGCAAGCTCCCTTGTCCAGATAGTCCATGTGCTTGTTGTTGAACTCTTAAATGAATGCCATTTAGTAGATCCATTGATTGTCTCACAGTCAACTCTAGGTACAATGTTATCTTCTTCAACCAAGAAAAATAATCGATGAACTCTAGAGTACTCATTAGAACCAGGTGTAGATAATATTGTATTACACCAATTGACAATCCCACATGCATCTTTAAATTTTATTGCATCTTCAAATTTTAATTGTTCTCTAGCAAGAATTCTTTTGACACACACACCAGCTCCATCATGTTCTCCTTTACCATGCCCAGCTTCAAAAAAACTCCATGTATGTTGGACATTAAGTTCTTTATGAATCCTACTTAACCAATAGAACATTCGAGCATTCTTGAACTACCTCGTACAATTATCTGACCATATGAGGTGTTCTATCATATGGATTCCTCTTTCTCTTAAATTTATGTAAAATATATTGAAACAGTATTGAACAAACTCTGATGAGTGTAATCAGTTGTCACTAAAATAAAAATGATACTCCCTCAGAAATTTTCTATCATCCTCAATTCTATCATCTGCATGTCTATAAACAATATGGACAAACATAGCTACTTGCACTGAAATATAATACTATGATTGAATTTCCTCTTGCAGAGCTAGAGTATAATTTTCCACAAAATCAACCACTGAAAGTATAGTACCAATTAGAAATGTGTTTCCACATGCACTAAATTGGCCATCAAGCCATCGAGCATGTTGAGAGTGCATGATATATTTTGGTACTATCTTATTCTTAAATTCACTCATGAATGCATGCACACTATAATTTTTTGTAACTAAATCACAACGCTTTCCTATTTTTCCATCTTTTAAAGAATAGTGAAAATTCTTAAATATTTTAACTTCTACTAATTGTTGTCCAAAATCATTATCAACACTTTCATGCATACAAATTCCTAAGAATGAAAGATTTCCACATTCAATGCATTGTCTAGAAATATAAGAACTTAAATAAAACAATTTACCATTAGATATTTCACAAAATAAAATTGAAATAAACTCCCTTATTGCTTCAGGTGGCATATTAATACCACATTCTTGTATAATCATGTTAGTATGCAAGGTACAACGTATATATCGAAAAACATCATAAAAATAACAAAATTGAACATGCATTTTACAACAAGAAGATATTTGTTGCTTATTAATTTTTACATACCACGGTTTACATTTTTCAAAAGACCTTTGAATTTTTTAATATTACCAGGTAACACTAAATCACCACAAAAATTTCTATAAAATTCAATTTGTGTTGTATCTAATAGGTGTTTTGGGTGAGGATCATGAACTTTGGACCCCACCCTTAATTTTAAAACATCTCTAGCATTAGATGAGACTCTAGTATTATGATGCCAATACTTTTCAATCAAAGATTTAATTTCAACATTCAATTTCATATCAGACCTTGGGAGTCGACCATTGAAACTCCAACATTGGTTGATAGGATCATTTTCTATAATTTCTCTTCTTTTGTTGCTCTTAGCAATGTTTCAGGATGTATTTTTAAAACTTCACTAATATTTATTACCATTATTTTATTCAAAGTTTCTTTATTAACTATATCAGTTGTTATAGCTCTTCTTGCTATATTTTTATCTTTAGATCGACTACTTTTTCCAATAGATTGAATGGCACTAGCAACAGTACACATAACATGTTTTAATGATTGATCTTTTCTTTTTGGTTTAACAAAAAAGCCTAACCTTTTCATTATTTTCCTCATTTTTTGCATTCTCATCAATTGCATCATTAGTTGACATTATATTGCAATTTTTTATGATAAAATAATTCGTTGTATATTTTATTTGCATGTGTTCTTATTTGCCTCCAAGAAATTTGACCAGGAAGATTGTCGAAAACACCACTTTCAATTTTAAAAAAAGTATTTTCATTAAATTCAACATCACATTCTAGATTTTCATTTTCATCTTCATCTTCATCTTTATCTTCATTTTCATTTTCATTTTCATTTTCAACTTCAAAATGATTTACATTTTCATCTTCATTTTCATCAACAAAACGGTTTTCATTTTCATTTACATCAAAAAAACGGTTTTTGTTTTCAATAAAAGGATTATTCTCAATTTCATTTTCAACAAAAGGAGCATTCTTATTTTCATTTTCAACAAATTCTATAAAAGTTTCATCTGTCTGAATATTATCAATGTCAACATCATTAAGTCCAACATCTTGTAAAATTTCTACATATGAATTTACCATTTCACTAACATGTGGATTTGAAGACGTACCTGGATTTGTGCATATTGAAACATTCTCCATAGCATTGAAAGAGGGATTTGAAGACATAGTAGGACTTGCTTGTATAATCATATTCTTCTCCAAATTGACTTCTTGCAAATTCACTTCATCTACAACCATGGTCTCCTCTATGTTTTCATCTTCAATAGTTGTGGAATGGATGCCCCCCCATCATTCATTGATTTAATTCTCATTCTTCTTTCTCTTTGTCTTTGTCTCTCCTTCTCTTTGTTTTCTTCAATTTATTCAGGAGTCAATGTCTTTCTCCTCTTATTACAATCTTTATTTCCCATGATTATTAAATTCTCAAGCACAAATGAATGTAAATAGTGAAACTCTTCAAAAAATTCAATTCAAATTGGAAGTTCAAGACCTATAAGGACTAAATTCTTCCTCTTGTGTTCCTCAAAACAAGTAGAAAACTAGCACAATTCCACTTTAAAACTAATTTCTTCATGCCTCCTTTGAAAAAATCAATTCATATTGCAAGTTGAAGACCTTTTGTTCCTTCTTTGAAAAAATGGGATCTCTCCTTTGAAAAAATTAATCAAAAAAGCAAGTCACCACCTG
Source organism: Sequoiadendron giganteum (assembly GCA_007115665.2). Lineage (NCBI taxonomy): Eukaryota > Viridiplantae > Streptophyta > Pinopsida > Cupressales > Cupressaceae > Sequoiadendron > Sequoiadendron giganteum. The sequence continues at coordinate 487,359,912 of CM021102.1, read as the reverse complement.
TAAAAAAAATGCTTGATGAAAAATAGACCAATTTTACTGCTCTCGGCCGTACATGTGAAGTTGCAAACTTCACAATAAATTTAAATAACATAGTTAACAAGAAACGAGATCCTGATTATAGAACGAGATCCCATTCCCAATATTTATTGTCGAGACCATTGGCAAGGGAACGAGATCTCGTTCCTTTGCCAATGGTCACCGTATTAAATATTGGGAATAGGATCCCGATTGTAGAACGGGATCCCGATTTTTAAATTTTAAATTTCTTTTGCTTTGTGGTTGGGTTTTTGCCTAGGATTTTGGTTTGGGAAAAGCATTGGGATTCCGAATGTAGGCCTTCAACCTAGTTTGACCTACAAGTTGAAGGTTCTAACAATGTTAGGGAAAAAACTTGAGTTTGGACATATGGGTGATGACTTTTCTTGCAGAATTTTTTGACAAAATTAAAACCCATTTTAGATGAGACAATGGAGATTTCAAATATGTAATTTTTTTACAATAGAATTATTTTTTTCTATTTTTCAATTATTTTTTGATGAAACTAGTCGATCAACTTTAAATATCAGTGTTTTTAACTATTTTAATAACTTTTGATCAACATAACATTTTGACGAATGGATTGCATAAGAACCAAAATCAGACAATTCTTTTCAATTTAAAAAAAAAAATCCAAAAAATGATAACGTTAGGTCATCTTATGCATGTCATACACTATGCTTTTTCAAAATGACAAATATGCATGATAAAAAATTAACAAAAATAAATAAATTCAATAAAAAATTACAAAAAAAATTACAAAAAAAATATCCAAAACAAGTTTCAGTGAGTCACAAGTCTTTTCCCAAAAGGATTTAGAAAAATATGATAATTTAGGTCAAAATATGGATGTCGTACACGTGCATGGTATGGTAAAAAAAAACTTTTAAATAGTTGTTTTCACAAAAGAGTATTGAAACTCAATTTGTACAATCTGGGTATTGAAATAAAATACATATTTGGAAACTAGACTCCGAGTACTACATTTTATGATCAGTGAATTTTTTGAAGATTTCAACTCTTAGTGCTTCAAATTTTAAGCTCAAATGTGTCAAACTCTGAAAATCAGGGAAAACCACTTTTTGGCCAAAAAGTGGACTCAACTTCTTGCCAGAACCCTAACATTTTTCTATTCCTTCGTCCTCTAGTCTTCTCATCCATTTTGAGAGCACAACCCGCCCGTTCTCTCGAGGGGGCATACCACTACCTCCTCTTCATCCTTCATCTCCTCACTTTCACACTAGCGCATATTTTTGACTTATCTTTTTTGTCACAATGGGATAAACTGCATTATGACAAAGAGGGGAAAAATGTACACATAAAAATGTCCAAGACCTACTAATACCATTTACTAATGTCATAAGTCTTCTATTGATTAAATAATTTTAATTATTTAATCAATTCATTGCTATCTCTTTGTTCCTCCTTTGATTAATTAAATAAATTTTATTTAATTATGTCACTAATATCCTTGTCTTTTATAATTAAGTAAATTATATTTATTTAATTATTTATCATCTTGCCACTATAATTAAATAGTTATTTTAATTATTTAATTATTCATTTATCCTCTTCTTCCACAAATAAATAAATTTTATTTATTTAATTGTTTATTAATTTGTCATCATCTTCCTATTTTGAATTAAATTATTATTTAAATGAAAAATCAACTTGTCACATGTCCCACTTTTGAATTAAATATATTTTTAATTCAAAGGCCCAACTCAACCTATAAATAAAATAATTTTAATTTATTATTTGATTTTCTATCAGTTTTTCCATTATCAACTTTCCTTCTAATTTTAAATAAAATCATTTATTTAAAATTACTCACTTTCTAATTTTCCACCAAGTAAAAAAATTAAAATCATTATTTACAACTTTCCTTCTAATTTTAAATAAAATCATTTATTCAAAATTACCCACTTTCTAATTTCTCACCAAGTAAATAATTTAAAATCATTATTGGCAACTTTCCTTCTAATTCTAAATAAAATCATTAATTTAAAATTACCTACTTTCTAATTTCTCACCAAGTAAATAATTTAAAATCATTATTTACAACTTTCTTTCTAATTTTAAATAAAATTATTTATTTAAAATTATCCACTTTCTATTTTCTCACCAAGTAAATAAATTAAATTAATTATTTACTGTCACATGACCCCACCACTTTTGAATTAAATTAATTTTTAATTCAAAAAGACATCTCAATCTCTAAAATCAAATAATTTTAAATCATTATTTGATTCTTTAGATTTGATTTTTCTAAAAATAAATCTCAATCCTTCATTTCAAATTTTACCCTAATGCTTCCCTAACCCTAATTGCTAATTATCACATTTATTTTTAACCTTTGATCTTGACCCACCATTCAAAATTAAATCTTGACCCACCATTCAAAATTAAATCTTGACCTTAAAATTTTAACCTTTGACCCACCATTAAAATTTTAACCTTTGATTTAAATTTTAATCTTGACCCACCATTCAAAATTGACATTTCTATAAAATGCCAAAATCAACCTCATTTTGACATCTCTTAATCTCTTGACATCTTTGCATACTCTCACACTTCTTGTCATTTTGCTAACATTGTCATTTTGCAGGTTTTTCTATTGCCATTAGGCTTTAGTTTTCATTTTCATTGTCATATGGAATCCTTCAATAATTTCTAGGACATGTCATAGGCACATTTTCTCACAAAAATTTGAGGAAAAACCACATATTTGAAGCAAATGGAGAAGGGCTAGGTTGGTGAATCATGGAGGTTTTGAAGAGCTTTGGTAACATTGTTCCTTGTTTTGCTTTGTTTCCTCCTTTGTGCTTCATAGTTATGCTACAGTTTTATTTCCCATTTGGATTTAACACCATCCCTAGAAATAAAACCTCAGTTACATTGGTGAGCCTGATGTTTTATAAAGTTTTACAAAATTTCTAGATTTCTTTTTTTCCTTTTTAGTGGATTAGAGGTTTTGGGTTACTAATTTTTTGTTTGCAGCATGTGGCATGGAGTCTAACCCTTGTTTGTTTGTATTTTTAATCTTTTCATAATATCAATCAAACAACCAACTCATTAAAAACTACAACTTGCATTTACATTTGATGAGGATAAAATGAACATGCATGCACATTCATGGGCTTAAAATGAACACAACTTTGCAATACAACTCATATGGGCTTAAAATGAACTTGCATATTCATGACATAGGGTTTAAAATAAACATTGTTGTTTGTTTGTATTTTTAATCTTTTCACAATCTTAATCAAACAAACAAATTTCATTTACATTTCATGAGGATAAAATGAACATGCATGCACATTCATGGGCTTAAAATGAACACAACTTTGCATTACAACTCATATGGTCTTAAAATGAACTTGCCTATTCATGACATGGGGCTTAAAATGAACATTGTTTTTGAAAATTTAAACAACATTTACAGGGCGTTGTACCCTACACAATGAGCCACAAGGGCCAAAAAAGGACAAGACTTAAACAACTAACATAAATAGGAAAAAACAGAGACAACCCATAGGCAGCACATCAACAGCCGAGAAACAACTGATAGACCAACACCAGGAGCAACTAACTGGCATCGTCCCAGTTTTTAATCAGGAGGTCCACCACCTCATCTCCCACCCACTCTTTATTTTCTTGGCTATTTTTGCCCTCCAGTTCCTCTTTTATGGCATTAGACATAGTACTCGTAACAAAGTGACCCAGTTTCATGGTGAAGTGGGTCAGCCCCTAAAATATTTTTTCCAGAGTGTCCAATCTCTTTGCCACCTTGTCTGAATCCACCCCAACATCCATAGCACCCTGAACCTCACCAGGCTCATCCACCAGTGGTTGTGAAGAGTGCAAGCTAGAGCCATCAAAGGGGAGCTTGCTGTCCACTGGAGTAAGTTGGGGCCTCTCCATCATATCTTCTTCCACATCTTCAGACTCTTCTTCCTTGTAACCCTTGTTGTCTGACTGCTCCTCCTCTGAATTCTCAATGATTAACCTCTTCTTGTCGTTCTTAGCCAGCTTCCAAGATCTCCTCCTAACACGTTCTAATCTTCGTGTTCCCCACAACCGTATCCCCTCCGGAATTTAAAATGAACATTGTTGTTTGTCTGTATTTTTAATATTTTCACAATCTTAATCAAACAAACTCATTACAAAATACAACTTGCATTTACATTTCATGAGGATAAAATGGACATGCATGCACATTCATGGGCTTAAAATGAACACAAATTTTCATTACAACTCATATGGGCTTAAAATAAACTTGCATATTCATGACACGGGGATTAAAATAAACATTGTTGGTCTCACATTGGCTTAAAGTTTAAAAAGAATAAAGTGTTTGAGGTGTTTTTCTCACTTTACAATTTTGATAACTAAAATGAGCAAGTGTCTCAACATTATGTAACCCAATTCAATAATAGAAGTATCCTCTCCCCTTGCACACTTATGTGATCTTGGGTGTAAGAGAAATTGTTATTGACTCTAAGAATTGGGTCTTCCTTGGGAAAAAGTACTCACCCCAAGGCAACTCAAACCGGTAACAAAGATTTTTAGCCAAGCTACTCCCGACCGGTATACAAATGTGAATTCTAATGGAAAACTTAGGAATACGAGTGTGGATGTGTCACATAGACAAGTGAATTCCCCAAAACCTTGTTGAGCATAACCTCTTCAAGCTATAATTCCTCCTTATCGGAGCTAATATTGTCTCATATGTGGCCACTCAAATGGGTGCCTGATCTAAAAACATTTTGTGTAGTTGCCAGAAACCTTTTCTATTCTCTGGTGTAGCAATGATCGTTGCCAAGGCATCCACATCCTTGCAATTCTTAGTATAGGTGAAAATCCTATCATGGGAGATTCATGAGGGCTTGAAGCTTGGTTGACCCAAGAAGTGAGTGTCGTGTTGGGCGAGCCAGTGTGGCCAAGATTCTAAGTCACCCGCTAAGAATAAGTGTGGTTGGAGTAAAATTCACGTGGAATCCAGTGAATATTATCCTTTCCTAACCTAGGATTGTGCTTGTCTTCATCTTACTTGTTTTTCAACATTCAAAGACAAAATAATGTGTTTTCTAAGTGTTTTGTGAAACAATGAACAAATAAACATCCTTCATAGACCTAGAAAAATACTTTCAAACTAAAACAATCCTAAAAATCTACCAAACTTGCAAAGAAACTAGACTCTTATTCAATCTACAATGCATTTGTTATATTGTGCAACACATTCGACATATTGAGATGCATTCAAAACCCTATGACACATATGTCAACTAAAACAACACAATTGCCTGCCATTGAGAAAAATCACTATCACTGTCCAAATCCGAGACCAAACATTTTCAATCTATTTTTTGGGCATTCTTCCTTAGCAATCTCTATTCAAAACCAAAAAAATATTTGCTCAAATCATCCATCCTTGCATTTTTAGTTTTCATTTAGTTTACCATAGGTCTACCATTACAAATTTTTAGTTGCATCCTTCAAATCCACCCTCATTTTTCATCATAAACCAACTTGTATGTCCTCATTTTTGCAGACTTTGGAATAGGAAAACTTGTCATACTTTGTCAAATCTTTTCCTTAAAAAGTAGGTTGTCATTGGACTTAATCAAAGTCAATCCTTTAGTCTTTGTCTCTTTTGTGAATCATTTCCAACTCATAAGTCTAGTGTGGAAACCTCACCTTGTCATTTTATCACTTTGTCACTTAGTCTTACAAACAAGTCCTTTGGCAATCAAAATTGAGATATTGACCAAAATTTGAATGGTTAGTAAACCTTCCCTAAAATTCTATCAAAATTGATTACACCTTAAAGTTTCCTCATACCTTGCATTGTCATAGCATACTTTAGTCCCCCATAATTTTCCATAAGAAATTCCTTTTAGTCCTCATTATCACGTTGCACTATCACATTGCATCATTGCACTCCTTATTCCAAAAATACCAAAAAAAAATAGTCTTAGTGTCACACCATCCACCATCATGTCTTTAATTCACCTTGATATGATTGCTAGTCAAGTTGAATACCAATTACTCTATAAGGGTCAATACCAACAAATCGTAGACTTCAAAAGATAATTCTTCCAATCCAAGTACCAACCAACCACAACCCATAATCAACCACCCACATACCCTTCCTACCAACAATCCATAAGTCCTAGTCATTCAACTATATACCCTCACTATCAAGAGTCACTTAACAAAAGCCATACCATGTATACACAAAAAAATTCATTTATCACCCTTATCCTAACTTTGATAAGGGAAATCAACCATCCATCAATTCATTCCCAGCCTCCACATCCTACCCTAGTCATTTATCCTATCCTAGTTCGTTATCGATGTCCTATCCTAGTCCTTTATCCATATCCAATCCTATTCCTTCATACACTAACCCTTTCCAAGTCTCCACATCCTATCCTAGTCCATCATACACCAATCCATTCCAAGACACACCATCTCAACATATATTTAGTCATGAAAATACATCTAGTCATGGTCTCTGAAGTCACATCCCATTTAATAAACTTGAAGATACATGTCAAAAGGAAATTCCAAAGCATGACACCATAACTCCCCCTTCATGTCAAGATCAAATTTTTCCATGCCATGACCCCATCCTTAAGTCCATTCAAGAAGTTCTTCTAGAAAATCATGACATACAAAATACACCCATCCTTGGTCAAAATTCCATTCACAACCATGTTATCCAAGATGAACCTATCCTTGATCAGGATCCTATTTCCAATCATGTCATTCAAAATGAACCCCTTTTTTATCAAGACACTACTATTGAGAAAGAAGTCCAAAATGATCCACTCCTTGACCTTTATGCCATTCATGATAAAACGCTTGAAGATGAATCTATCCAAACTTCAAATATTGACACTTCCAAAAATGAGAAACTTGCTTCCATGGGATCCATAGATGATCTTCCTATAGAACAAGAGGCTACTATTCTAGAAATATTTGCAAATTATCAAGCTGTAGCTGAATTTCATTGGAATCTATGACAATGACCATGAAGACATTTTTGACATCGACTTGGAAGCACCAACAAAATCATTTGAATCCGATATGTCAAAAAATTAGACCAAAAGATGTTAATTAGAAATCTATCCAACATGTCAATGAAGCTACGACATCTTATCAACTAGGGTCATCTATCTTTGTTAGAGTAGGATTTCTTATAGATGAGAGAATTTTGAGTAAAGGTTTTCAACTGAATAATGATGGGTTAGCATCTTGCTTCCAAAATGACAAGTACCCCATCGCAAACAAAATTTTTTAGAACATTCATTATCAAGGAAAAGGACTAGGCATACACAAGAAAGGAATTTTAGAACCCGTACAACTTCAAGAAAATTACAAATATCAAGGTCTTGGCTATTCCTTAGTTGGAGATTCTATTGATGATAGTGGTACCTCCTCGATATTGGGGGAAAATTTATCTAGTGCAAACATCAAAATGGGTGTCATGAGTAGTCCTTGTCATAAGGTTGTTTCCAACACTCCTTCCATCCACACCATAAACCATCATTCCAACATGAATAAATCTTCCATTTGGAACCAAAAAAAAGAAAGCTCTTACAAATACAAAGTTCAAAATCAAATGTCAAAGGCCATTGAATCAATCAAAAATCCAAGTGGAAAAATGAAGTTAAAATGGATCCCAAAGAAAAATGGATCAAGCAAAGAAAATATTTTAAATCCAAAAGTCAATCAAAATGTGGAGCCACAAGAAAATAGGACTCCCACATATAATAAATGTCCATCTCCTTCAAAATGGTCATGAAGCAAGACATATATAAAAGTGTTGGTTCTAAAGATTATCCTAATCAAAATTCCAAACTCCGCTATCCAACACCTAAAGTTTGGAAAATAAAAATTGTTACATCCAAACATCCAAACAATCCTTCCACGTCTACAATCATCTGTCATAATCCTACATTTTTCTTAAAGACCAAAATACCATGTCACAAATCCATCGCATCTTGGTAGCGACTCTTTATCATAAGGACTCTCATGGCACTCTATCAAGATGTGTGTATCCTGATAAGGCCAACTCTAATATCAAAAAGGATCACAATTACATCAATCAATTGTATGTGAGCACTATGATCCTAACAATGCAACTAATTCATAAAGGTAATTATTGGAATGTCATGGCACCAATTTCTACATAAGCACCACCAATGGATTCAACACCATTAGTGATCATCTAAAGCCTCAAGGTCATCCATAAAATACAAAAAATACAAAAAAAATCATCACCTTGATGAAAACCTAGCAAACAAGCGTCATGGTGACACCAAAAAAAAAAAAGTCCAAAAAATAGTAAAGAGAAAAATTCCATCCAATAGTGAAAATCATTCTTATGACGCTTTGGATAAGTACTATGATGAAAACCTGACAAAAAAGTGTCATGTGTAAAATAACTTATCTATGTAGACCATTACACTTTGGGGCAAGTTGTCTCATCTCCCGTACCCTTTGCATGTCATTTACATTTTCATCTATCCATCTAAGCCCTATCATTTCCATCTATTTTCCCACCTACTTTGATCTTGATAAGGACTAAGGGATAAACATAAATCATGCTTTGGGAAAAAAAATTGTTGGTAGATGGTCAACACTCCCCTTGAGATTTGTGACATGGACTAACTGCCTCCCATGGATCCGTTAACTCTGGCAGTTGTATCATGCATTAACAGGTCGATCTTTTGGTGCAACAACAACTATGGGCCAACAATTGGTATCAGATCCAAAGGTGTCAGGTTTGAATCCCCTCGGGTAATGCTGAGGGGGAGTTTGTTGGCAGATGGTCAACGCTCCCCTCGGGATTTATGACATGGACTAACTACCTCTCATGGATCCATTAACTTTGGCAATTATATCGAGCATTAATAGGTCGATCTTTTGGTGCAACGACAACTATGGGCCAACACTTTTGACATGTCTATCCTTTCACAATACCCTATTCATGAAATATCATTACCTTCTATATGAGCATTAATTTTCACCCCTAATGCAAATTCCCCTTTCATCCCTTTACACTTTAAAAAACTAAAAGTGGAAGTTTAATTCCACTTAAGCCCATTGCTTGCATTCCACTTAGAACCCTATCTGTGTGTCGATGGGGGTATTTATTTCAGTGATGCCTGTGCGACGTGCAAACATCTGTGTGGCATGCTTACATCCTTGGAAGATTCTTGTGGCTAGAGTTTCTAGAGATGTTACATTTTTCAATTGGAAGTCGAAGAGTAACGTCCCTCTTCGACTGGTCGACCTGAATACGGTCGTTTTTCATCTTCTCCTTCATATTCTTGACCATTCCATCCATTCAAAGAGGTTTTGCGAGATCTTGAGTTCATCACTTCACATTTTCTCCACTCTTTTGAACATCCATTCAAGCTTTGTAGTAGCACTCTTCACCCCATTGCAACAATCTACCACTCCATCACTCTGATAGTGTGAGCGCAAGAAAAACACCACACCAGTAGAGGCTTGATTTCCTCTCACTCGCTCCTACACATGCCTTGAGCACTTTGGATGGAGGTGGTAAGCTCCTATCATCTCCTCTATCATATTTGGTTGAGTAAGCACATACTATTTTGTAGTGTTTCTTGCAGATGTAGCGTATATTTCCTTCCTTTATCATTATTTCTATCATTGCAAACTTGGTTGTCCGTGGAGGTGAAAACACCAAGACGGGGGTCTGACTAAGGTAGGCCCCTAAACAACCCCAACACTTCCCCTCTTTGTTGTGTCCAAGTGGAGAGATCTCAAAACAAGCTAGCAAGAGGATTGTTCTACGAAATCATCTTTGTCACCCTCACGGTAATATACTTCTTTTATCATATATGTATTTACCTTTCTCTTTTCTTAGTCTTGTTCTTTAATTTTTGAAACTACTAGACTAGACTTTCAGTCCTTTCTTGGGATTCCAACCTTGTTTCTCTGGTTTTCTAGTCGTACGGATGTCGACGCACCTATGAGATGCTAGCACGCTGCACTATCATCCAAAAACTATGCTTCTATCCTGAGACAAAGAGCTACTTGTGACATAGAGTTGACTCTAGAAAGTCACTCATCTAGTCCCCCTTCAATTCTCAAGATTGTAGAGTGATTAAAGGACACACAGTCTTCATCATTCTCATCCTTTCTATCCTAACCTTCCTTTAAACTGAGGTAAGTTAGGGCAGCCTTTTCGCTCTTGGCCTTTCATGACCTGGGGCCTTGTAGTGGGTGGTCCCCCTCTCTTACATTTTTGGTGAACCTGACATGAACCATTTTGGTTCAATTTTGCGATATTGAAAGTTCCTTTCCTCATATCCTAAGAGTTTTGTGGGTGTGAGTGTTGTGAGGCTTTCTCCTCGCAACCCAACCTACGACCCCTAGTAGGCGTAGTTGGAAGGTTCCCAAGTATTGCATAACTAAACCTTCATTGGGTCACTACCTTATCTCACAAACCTTAGGGGGCTATGTAGAAGTATTATTGGTGTGTACGATGGCCTCTTTCTTAAATCAACCTATTCCCTCTGTGTAGATTGTGAGTAGTGGTACTAGCATAACCTTCACCTCATAGGACCTGTCGATGGGCTTCAATAGGGATCCATCTCTTTACATTCCTATGAGGATAAACGAGAATACAGTAGCAGGTGTTCTTGTTGATCCGACATTGCAGGTGAATATCATAATAGAGGAGATCATGTTGATTAACTTCCTACGTAAGGATGGGTATGATTCACTTGAGAGCACCATCCACACACATAATGAACTTTTTGTACCTCCTATAGGGAGTATCATCCTATTGGTCCTCGTTGGACCTAAATCTGTAAGCCTCAAGTTTGACATCATCCCGGGGTCTAAACTCTTCAAAGTGAAGCTAGGTATTCCCTAGCTAGTAGCTATGAACACAGTTCCCATGGCTATACATAAGTGTCTGAAGTTCGTTCATGGAGGTTCATTACACGTTATCCATGACACCGGTTGCGCATGGCAGCTATAACTTGGATTACTTTTGGCCCACATCCCTTGATCCTCTCCTGCCTAGGAAGGAAATCCTACACCACATGTATCAAAACTATAAGAAGGGGTAAGCTAGGCCAAAAGTGAGATACCCTTCATCACCTTATGTTGTTTCGCATAGAGCTTGTCTGAAAGTTGATAGTGACACTTTCAAGGCACCTTCCTGTCTTACCAACAGAGCCTAGGCCCATCCGGTATGGAAGGTAGAAAGCCCCTCGTGGAGAGTCCTCTCTATCTCGGCCTTCTTAGCCTCCTACTATTCCTATTCCCAAGATAGTGAATGGGAAGAGGCTGGCCACCAAGGTGTTAGAGTCAACTCCTCCCACCATTTCTAAACCTGCCTCTCCTTCTCCCATTTAGGAGCCTACCCTTCCATTGGAAATAGCCATGGAGGATACTCCCATGGCTGAACAAAATCCTTTTTTCCCTTTACAAATATTGGCTTCCGGTTCATAGAGCCACATAAACTGCCTTGCACATGAGCACAAGCATCAATGAAAGGCTATCCTAGCTGAGCAAGCCTCCTTACAGAAGAAGGAGGAGAAGGTTGCACCTCATAATGTTCCTCCTCTTTCCCTCCTTCCATCTCTGAATCTCTTTCGACTCCCGTTGTGAGCACACATGCGCTTGTAAGCGTGCAAGTGTTCATCACCCCTTCAGCAGAGCCACCTTTATTCACTTCTATCTTAGATGTCTTGCCTTTCCAAAATCCCATGGACATGGTGAGAACTCTAGTTGTGTCTACTATAGTTCTTTCCTCTTCTCCCTCGACCCTCCTTATTTCATCTGTGGGGAGTTCACCTCCTTTGATGAAGAATAAGGTAGAGCGTGGCCCCTCCAGCAATGG